>CM065738.1:48807803-48957803 GCA_033310375.1 Conus canariensis | reverse complement strand
CAGTTAAATTATTTTTTAATTGTTTGATGCCCAAGTGCAGCCTATTGTACAGTATGGCGCTGAGATTTGGGGATTGGATAAAGGTCATGAAATTGAAAAATTACATTTATTTGCTATGAAACGCTTTTTGCATGTGGATAGACGAACCCCTAATGATTTGGTTTATGTGAGCTTGGCAGATATCCCATTTACGTAAATTCATTCGTGAAATGTATTAGTTATTGGCTTAAGCTCGTGCGTATGGGAGAACACAGATTACCTGCAAAAGCATACAAAGTATTGTTTGATTTAGATTCTAGAGGTAAATCAACTTGGGCAACTTCTGTTCGTAAATGTCTTTGTAGTTATGGGTTTTCGTTTGTTTGGTTAGAACAGAGTGTTGGATGTGTTAAAACATTTTGGGCTTGTTTTAAGCAGAGAATAATTGATTGTAACTTGCAAGACTGGAATAGTCATATTAAAAACAGTGAGAGATTTTCTTTGTTTCGATATCTAAAGTCAAATCAGGTAATGGAAGCGGAACCTTATCTATCGATGAATATTAATAGTTTTGTCAGGTCTGCATTAACTAAGTTTAGATTCGGTGTATCTGATATTGCTGTACACAGGCAACGTTATAATGTTCATACAGAATTAGATGTTTTATGTCCATTGTGCAAGTCTGCCCCAGAGAACGAACTTCATTTTCTATTTGTTTGTCCTTTGCTTACAGATTTAAGACAAAAATATATTCCTTTGAAATATTATCGACGGCCATCATTTTTTAGGCTTGTCTTGCTTTTGTCGTCAAGAAATGAGAATGTTGTTGGTGATCTAGCTTCATATTTGTATAAATCCTTCAAGAGGAGGAGTTATCTGATTTGAATTTGTATATATGTGCTTGTATATTAATGTGTTGTTACATCAGTTATATGTCAATACCCCCTTCAAATGGGGCTGTGGCCTTTCTTGAATAAATTATCGTTATCGTTATCTCTCTCTCTCTCTCTCTCTCTCTCTCTCTCTCTCTCATTTCCCCCTCTTTCTCTCTCTGTCCCCACGTCCTTATCTCTCTCTTTCTCTCTCTCTCTCTCTCTGGGGAATCGACTTCCGCTTGCGAAGTGAAGACGGCGTCTGTCAGTCGCTCTGACACAAAGCGTGGTTTTTGAAGATCAAGGCCTGTAGTGGTGTTTCCTGTATTGCAATCATCGAGATGCCAGCGGTACCTTTGTCTTTTCGTTCGGTTTGCGGTTTTTTCTGTTTACTTTCGTTGCTTTTATGAATTGTCGGTCGGCAAAGAAAGTCTCCTTGTTTTGTCGGACATTGAAGCTCCGAAGATGGCAAGACGGTGTCGCAGTAGGTTTGATCCTGTCGTTTTTGTTCCACGGACTTTTACTCCAGCGCTGTGGGGACATTGAACTTAACCCAGGACCCAGAACAGGCAGTAAGGAGGAGAGTCTCAAGCAGACACGACTGAAGAGTGCCAGAGGATCCTCGCCTGCAGCCAGTGCCTCGCCGTCCCGTCCGCCAGTGGAACCTTCTATCGCAGATGTCATGTCGAGTCTTCAGATGTTGAACTGTAAGTTTGATGGAATGAAGGCCGACATGAGAGAGATGAAAGAGACGCTAAGTGATTTACATGAGGATGTTTCTCTGTTAAAGCAGGAGATTACAGATCTCAAGTGTGATAATGAAAGGCTCAGAGAACAAAACGAAAGACTGACTGAAAATGTGATGAAATTAGAGCAAAAGGCAGATGATCTCGAATGTCGTTCAAAAAGGAACAATGTCATTTTCCACGGTGTTCATCGAAGACAGAATGAAACTCGACAAGAGTGTGAGGCTTTAATTCAGGACTTAATGACAGACAAACTGGATCTGACCGAAGACATACCATTTGACAGACTACACAGACTGAACAGAAAGGCAGACTCTCCGATTATCGGTTGTTGCACCTTCTATAAACATAAAGAAAAACTGCTAAACGCCAGAAGTAAATTACAAGGAACCAAAATATTCATAAGCGAGGACTTTTCTCAGCGGGTTAGGGAAATTCGAAAAAAGTTGGTGCCTCATCTAAAAGAAGCCAAAAAGAAAAACAAAAGAGTGTCCATGGTCTACGATCATTTGATCATTGACGGACAAAAATTCTCAGTCGATCAGGATGGTAATCTCAAAAAGATGACCTAGGAAAATGGCCGGCCTGGTAAGGTAAGATATACGGGTGTAAATGAAAGAATAAAAATATCCTTCACACTGACGTAGCGCAGTGGGAACAAGTAAAAGTGGACACCGCCTACTCCTGAACACGAGATTGAAATATCACGTGCAGCTCGGGATGAGGTGGTCGACACATCCGTGCCCGCGCTACACACTGACAACAAAATTCAAAGCGTGTGTTTCTCTGATTTTCATGTGTCCCCGAATAAAGTACGAGATGATATTGAGGATGTCAGTGATGTTATTGGTCATGATTTGGGGGATATCAGTGATATCATTGGTCATGAGGGTGGGGATGTTGGTGACGTCATTAGTCATGATGAGGGGGATGCCAGTGTTGTTGTTAGTCATGGTATGTGTGATGTCAGTCATGTTGTTGGTCATGATGGTGTTGATGTCAGTGATGTAATTAGTCATGATAGTTGTGATTTCAGTCATGTTGTTAGTTATGATGGTGGTAGCGTCATAAGTCATGATTGTGGTGATGTTATTGTTGAAAGCAATGTAGTCAATCATGTCAGTCATGTTATTGGTGACGACAGGAATAGGAATCATAATAGTGATTTTTCTTCTGATGTTAGTGACATTATTGATTATGACCATGATAATGCAAATGATGTGGATGATGACGTTTTCGACCACAAGCAAGGAAGTTTTCAAAAAGAACGGTCAACTTTTTTGACTTATAACATTGAGGGACTGGCACGTATTTATGAACCTGATATGCGATCTTTTATTGGAAATTTTGACTTTGCTTTGCTGGTGGAAACTTTTTCTCAGACGTTTTCTTCACAGTGTTTTCCCCAGCATAAAGCCTATGTTACACCGGCTGTCAGACTGACTGACTCTGTCACTGCCCGCCTCTCGGGCGGCGTTGTGCTATTAGTCAGAAAGGAACTAACTGCTTATATTGAATGTATAGAAATGGAATATGATAATGTAGTTATTTTGAAGTTATCTAAACGTTTATTTAATTCACACTCTGACATTATTTTATTGGGTGCATATCTCCCTCCGACTGACTCGGCATACTACAAAGATACGGAGATAACTGATGGTGTTGCACTAATTGAACAGTGTATTTTGGATGTTCTTGAACTGCTTGGCGATGTTCAATTTATTTTGTTTGGTGATTTTAATGCTAGGACTGGTACCGAATACCCTCATGATACATTATCCCTGATGGCTTTTTTGATAACTCTTCTGTGACCCATGTTAATTCAAACTATCCTAGTCGACATTCTATGGATCATGTCGTGAACAGTTTTGGAAGGTATCTCATTAATGTCTGTGAACAGTTTAGTTTTTCAATACTAAATGGAACTGTAGTGGGTGATGCACATGGGAATTTTACATATGTGGCTTCATCTGGTTGTAGTGTTATTGATTATTTCTTGATGTCGAGCAGCCTTTTGTCCTTGTGTTCGTCGCTGAAAGTTCAGAGCAGAATTGAGTCTAAACATATGCCAGTAGTTTTGGAGTTGTTGACTACCGCTATTGCTGAGATTCCAGAAAGAGTTCAGCCTAAAGGTAAATCTTATTCTAAGTATGTTTGGAATGAAGATTTTAGTCAAGACTTTTATTTGTGTTTAGATTCTGATGAGCTTAAAAACCACATCAATGAAGCAATTGAACTCGTTGATTATGATATCAACGCCGCTTTGACAAAGTTTAATGAGGGTTTATATATAGCTGGACGGTGTATGAAGAAGACTGTAACAACAGGTAGGGACAAAAAGCAGGTTTGGTACGATCTGGAATGTACACAAAGTAGATTATTTCTAAGGAGAAAGTTGAGAGTTTTTAATAGGACACATGATGACACGGATAGACTGGCATATTGTGAGAAAAGAAAACAATATAAATACTTGTTAAGAGATAAAGCAGCTGGACACAGGGAGAGGGTGCTGTTGACGCTACAAGAAAAAATGAATGATCCGAAAGTTTTCTGGGCTACTGTGAAGTCTTATGTTTCAAAATCTTCCGCTTCAAATGAAATTACTAAAGAGGAGTGGTATAATCATTTCAACAATGTATTCAATTCACTGCCTGTTGATGGTAACGATATTGATTCCTTTGACATTGATGGCTATGATAGTAATGATGATGTTGGTTTCCATGGTGGGGAACAGGTTGATGACGATATTATTGAAGCTTTAGAAGATGATAATATAGATATTCTTGAGCGAGACATAAATAATGATGAAGTTTTGGAAGCTATAACAGCACTAAAAAAGGGTAAGGCTTCGGGACCAGATGGTATAATCGGTGAATTTTTCAAAAACCCGTCAACACAAATAATACAATTTCTTGTTAAATACTTCAATTTTCTTTTCACGTCTGGTTCATACCCTGATGTATGGATGGAGTCTTTAATCCAACCATTACATAAAAAGGTGATACTGCTGTCCCAGATAATTATAGAGGTATATCCTTGCTGAATATAAGTAGTAAAATTTATAGTTTTATTTTAAATAAAAGACTCTCAAACTGGATAGAACAAAAAGAATTAATTCATGAAACCCAAGCCGGCTTTCGAAAACATTACAGTCTATTGATCAGATCTTTACTTTAACAGCGTTAGTTCAAAAGCAGTTAGTTAAACGCAAGAAATTGTATGTTGCTTTCATAGATTTTAAGAAGGCGTTCGATTCGGTGATAAGGGAAAGGCTTTGGATTGTTTTGAAGAAAAATAAGATAAGGGGTAAAATGTTCAATGCAATAAAGAGCATGTATAATGTTGTAAAAGCTAGGGTTAGAGTAGGAGGAGATGTTTCAGAAACATTTATGTGCCCTCTTGGCCTTAAACAAGGAGAAATATGTAGTCCTGTTTTATTTTCTCTTTTTATTAATCATTTAGCTGAAGAAATTACACGAACAGGAAAGCATGGTGTTCAACTTAATCCCGATTTCACAGAAATTTTAATCCTCCTCTTTGCAGACGACGTTGTGCTAGTTTCAGATACTATAAACGGATTACAAACTCAACTAAATATCTTGTGGAATGTGTCCAAGCGATTAGGACTAATTGTGAACCTAGAGAAATCTAATATTGTTATATTTAGAAATGGTGTGTTATGTTTCTATTCGTGAAAGGTGGAAATATGGAAATGAAACACTTTCGATTGTAAATATGTATAAATATTTAGGTATATTCCTTTCTACCCGTCTGTCATATACACATTCTCTTTTGGATTTGTCCAGTCGTGCAAAAAAAAGGGGTAATTGCAATATTTCGTATTTTATGGTCAATTGGTAATTCGTCTCCTGCAGTATTTTTCAAACTGTTTGATGGCCAAATACAGCCCATGCTGACGTATGGGGCTGAGATATGGGGTATAAGAACAAATCTTCAGCCAATTGAATCTGTTCATCTTTTTTCTTTAAAAAGGTTTCTCAATATAAAAATACATTCTTCAAATATACTAGCTTATGGTGAGACTGGACGATATCCACTTTTTGTAAATGTTTATGTTAAATGCCTGAAATATTGGTTACGCATTCTGAGAATGCCTCTGAATAGGTTACCACTTAAAGCATATAACATGTTACTAACTCTGCAGAATCAAGATAAAGAAACTTGGGTGTCCTCCATGCGGAATCTTTTATATTGTTATGGTTTTGGACACGTTTGGGAAAGCCAAGGTGTCGGAAACTGCAATTTGTTCATATCAACCTTTAAAAATAGACTAATAGAGTGTTATAAGCAGGAATGGCATTTTGACATAACAACAAGAGATAGATTCTCTTTTTATTGTTCATTCAATTCGGAGTTATCTATTAGTTTTCATCTAACTACAGTAAAACATGTTCCTGTGCGAAATGCTTTGACTAGATTAAGACTTGGTGTCTCATCATTGAGACCTCATCGTTTACGACATTGTCAAAATGTTTCAGGAGAAAATTTGAACTGCCATTTTGTTTTGTTAGAGAAACGGAAATACACTTCATTTTAGTATGTCCGAAATATAAGGAACTAAGGGAACAGTATATTCCCACCAAGTTCTATAAATACCCATCATGTTTTAGATTATCAATGCTTTTGGCAAACCAGAATAGTATCGTAATAAATAATCTAGCAACATTTATATTCAAATCATTGCAATTGAGACGGCTTTTCCTGATTTAAAAGAATTGCAAACCAGTTTCAATTCATCTGGTATTCTAGCATGTACTTTTGCTTTCCCATTGGTGAACATGTTCTGATAGTGTGTCTAATGTTCGACATGTTACACAATAATTGTTGTCATATTGTACTTGGAACTCAACTCCCATATATGGGCTGTAGGCCTAATCATTAAATTTTCGTATATTCGTATTCTCTCTCTCTCTCCCTCTCTCTCTCTCTCTCTCTCTCTCTCTCTTCTATTCCCCCTCTTTCTCTCTCTGTCCCCACGTCCTTATTTCTCTCTCCGGCTGGCTCCAATTCTTTGTCTGTCAGTGCTTTAGTCATCTTTGTATATCTAATGCTATTTAAAGCACAATCGAGAAAGAAGTGAGGCTAGGAACAGTAAACAATAACAGTAAACAAGTAGGGTAACTTTTGCTCCCATAAGAAAAACCTAACACAGAGTAACTTTTATTCAAGACTGGCACAGCCTTTTAAGCTTGAATAAAGTCAGACAAATACAAAGACGAACAATCTAATAGTTCCCCAACTATTAGATTGTTCGTCTTTGTATTTGTCTGACTTTATTCAAGCTTAAAAGGCTGTGCCAGTCTTGAATAAAAGTTACTCTGTGTTAGGTTTTCTTATGGGAGCAAAAGTTACCCTACTTGTTTACTGTTATTATTTAAAGCACAGTTTGAAAGTCAACATCTGTCAGTGTCAAGGCTGGTTCATGAGGTGATTCCGCCTTGACCAAACACGCCTGGACCCAATCATGACAGACATGCTCAAGTATTTTGCGAGTTGTTTACATTTGGTTATGGACAGTCCTAACGTTGAAAGTCCTGAAACCACTCTTTTATGAACCATGCCTAGTGAACCTATTACTAGAACAACCACTTTCGTGCTAAATCCGGCATCACTAAGACCATAGCAAAGAGGCAAGTACTTTTGAAATTTGCTCTCATAGCATGTTTGTATGAATGTGTCAAATGGGTTTGAAACTTCGATGACGAATGCCACCGAGTTTCGATGGTCGATGAAGCATAGATCAGGTTTCAGCCTTGGTAGATCTTCAACACCGTTTATAGAGACAGGCCTATTTTGAAAAAATCCACAAAATCCGTCACAATGCATTTCTGTAGTTCCTTTCTGATGATTTCAACGCATCTATCGTGTCTTTGCGTGTAAAGGCCCCTCAGTCGACGACATACATACATACATACGTGTGTGTGCGTGTGTCTGTGCGGGCACAGGCACGCACAGACACACGCACACACAAGCACATGTACATGTTTATGTGAGTATGTGTGTGTGAGCGCACGAGAGAAAGAGAGAGAGAGAGAGACAGAGAGAGAGAAGAGAGGAGAGAGAGAGAAAACGGATTTCTCTCTCTCTCTCTCTCTCTCTCTCTCTCTCTGGGAACAGAGAGAGGGGAGAGACAGAGAGAGAGAGAGAAAGAAAGAGAGGGGGACAGAGAGAGAGAGAGAGGGGACAGACAGAGGGGGGGGGGGGGGGGCAACAGACGGAGGGGGAAGACATAGAGAGGAGAGAGAGAGAGGTTTCACTCCGCATTGTTCCCGGGTCTGTCCAGCTACAACCATCACCCACGCCCCATTCCCACCCCACCCCACCCCATCCCTTGTCACCTCGTCCCTCCCGACCTTTCCCTGTGGAAGACAAACTGCAGATGTGTTCGGTCATAATAAGTATTGAATGCTATACCGGGAAGGGCGGGACGGGGAAAAGCGGGTGGGTGGGTGAGTGGGTCTTTGATGAGATGATAATTATTGTCCTATTGTCCCCCTCCCTTCTCCCTGTCTGTCCCCCCTCCCCCCCCCCCCCTCCCCCCCCCCCCCCCCCCCCCCCCCCCCCCCCCCGCGCCTTCCTTCAGCAGAGTGTCATTTCTCACATCACCAGGACTTTTTGTCGTTTTATTGGATAACACCATTCGTTGGGGGAGGCTGGGGGGAGGGTTGTTAGGGATGAATTATTCTCTTTGATCTTTGTGGTCCGGCTCTCCCTCCCCCCCCCCCCCCTCTCTCTCTCTCTCCTCTCTCTCTCTCTCTATTTGGATGAATTAGTGTAGTTGCTCCATCGGTCTGGGTGCAAGGCATTTTCTTTTTCTTTTTTTTTTTTATTCTTTTGTATACAACTTAAAAACAGTTGTGTTTTTCAGGATACGATGCCTAAGCTATGAACGTTATTCTCTTTTCTTTCGAATATCTTGTTTGTCCTGTCTGTCTGTCGTCGTCGCAGCTCTTGTGACGTCTCCTTTTCTGATTCTTTACTATTAACCCACCTACATGTGAACTGCTAAGATTTCCTTTTGCAGTCATTAAGATTACTAACCCACCTACATGTGAACTTCTAAGATTTCCTTTTGCAGTCATTAAGATTACTAACCCACCAACATGTGAACTTCTAAGATTACCTTTTGCAGTCATTAAGATTACTAACCCACTTACATGCGACCTTAAGTTTCCTTTTGCAGTCTTTTAGATGTATGCTCTATTGGCTTTACTTGTGTGTGTGGGCTGTGAGGTTTTAGTTCTGTGTGTAGGCTGTGAGGTTTTAGTTCTGTGTGTAGGCTTTGAGGTTTTAGTTCTGTGTGTAGGCTGTGACCTTTTATTGTTGTGTGCAGGCTGTGAGGTTTTAGTTTGTGTGTAGGCTGTGAGGTTAGTTCTGCGTGTAGGCTGTGACGTTAGTTCTGCGTGTAGGCTGTGACGTCTTAGTTGTGTGTGCAGGCTGTGAGGTTTTTGTTCTGTGTGTAAGGTGAGGTTTGAGTTCTGTGTGTAGGCTGTGAGGTTTCAGTTCTGTGTTTAGGCTGTGAGATTTTAGTTACATGTGTAGGCTGTGAGGATTTAGAATTTTTGGAATGCCGCGCCGGGACAATTTTTGAAACGCTTGCTAGATTGCTTTTATTGTGTGCTTGAATTAAGTAGGTTGTGGGATTGCTAATTCGTAGAACGCCCTGGAAGCCTTGAAAACGCTTGCTGGATGAGTCTCTCTCTCTCTCTCTCTCTCTCTCTCTCTCTCTCACACACACACACACACACACACACACACACACACACACACACACACACACACACACACCTGGTGTGTGTGTGTGAGAGAGAGAGAAAGAAGAGAGAGAGAGAGAGAGGCAGTGTCTGACCGAATCAGCGACGAAAGGCCTCGGAGCAGCGATATGAATGGCATTTCTTTCAGAATAGACTGCGATGGTCCCCTTACGCTGCTGCTAATGGAAGAGGTTATCATATTTATCATCTAATGCACTCACTTGTTTTTTATTCCCGTTTTCTTCCAATCACCCCTTCCCCCACCCCTCCCTTTTTGATTTTTTTTTTTTTTTTTTTAAAATCTTTGCCAAGTCATTGTTGTGACAATGAATTGTTATCCTGCACTTGTTTTCTCCCGCCACTGATTCGTTGTAAAGAAAAAAAAAAAAAGATAAAGAAATATATGTATATACACATACCCCCCTCATAATTATGCCCACCCCTACCGCCGCTCTGTGGTGGCCACCACAGATGTGTGCCAAAGGTGGGGGGGGAGGGGTGGGGGGCATCCCCAACAGTGGCTGGGCGGCCTGTGAAAACGCCGGCCTGCCAAGCACGCACTGCCCCCCCCCCCCCCCCCCCCCCCCCCCCCGAACACGAACTGTCGCTGCCTAAATGAATTATCAGTGTTTGGGTGTGCGGGGAGGGCTGGTATGTGCTGATGCAGAGACGGAAGGACTCGACAGGAAGGTGGATGGAGAGGAATGTATTATGACTGATGAGTCATTGTAGTTCTGTTATCTTCAGTTTGGTTGCCTGTCTGTCTGTCTGTCTGTCTGTCTGTCTCTCTCTCTCTCTCTCTCTCTCTCTCTCTCTCTCTCTCTCTATCTGTCTGCCTGTATCCCTCTCTCTGTCTCTCTCTATCTGTCTGTCTGTCTCTCTCTCTCTCTCTCTCTCTCTCTCTCTCTCTCTCTCTCTGCAAAATCACCGACAGATACCGCAGGAAAGAAACCCAAACCCCTCCCCCCAAAAAAGGCACAAAAAAAAAAAAGGTAAATCAATCATCCAACTCGTTGACAGTAGCAGAGCTGTCTGGAAGATATTGCCATATAGCACGACAGCAGTTGAGGCCAATAATTATCATCCTAGAGGCTAATAGCAAAAATTCCCCCCTCTCACTCTCTTCATCTTAGCGTGTGTGTGTGCGTGTGCGTGCGCGCGTGCGTGCATGCGCGCTTCTGTATGTGTGTGTGTCTGTCTGTCTGTGCATCTGTGTGTGTGTGTGTGTGTGTGTCCGTTTGCATCTATCACTCACTCTCTCGGTGGCTCGCTGGCTCTCCGTTCCGCCTTTGATCCTCCTGCTTGTGTGGTAGACCACGTCTCAAGAAGTGGAGGCCACTTGCCCCGCCGGGGACAGGGAGGACGCTGGGGGACATGGGGGGTGCAGGGGGGCGGGCTGCATCGGGAGGGATGGCCTAGGGGGCTGTGGTGGGAAGGGGAAGGTAGAGATAGGGAGGGTGGGGAGGGTCATTGATGGGCTGGCTAACTGCTCGGCGGGGATTGAGGGAAGGGGGACAGACATAACAGACAAGGCAGCCGTTTTTCTTGTGCTGTCTTCTCTGCTCGGAGAATTTCTCTGTGTTTTCATTCCTTCTTTCTTTCTTTTTCTTTTTTTTTTTTTTCGTCCTTCGCCTTCATTTTTACAGCATTTAACAGTTAGAAATGTAATCACTTTTTATTCCTTTGGCCTCTCTCTCTCTCTCTCTCTCTCTCTCTCTCTCTCTCTCTCTCTCTCTCTCTCTCTCTCTCTCTCTCTCTCTCTCCTACTCGTGTGTTGTGTGTGTGTGTGTGTGTGTGTGTGTGTGTGTGTGTGTGTGTGTGTGTGTTTCGAAGGAGGGAAGGGCTTGGGAGGAGAGTAGAGCCTTGTAGAAGCACTTTATGTTTACCGATACTGTTACAAGGGAAAAAAACCCCAAAAAACCTTGAATCTTATGGCAAGAATTTTAATTGTATGGTGGAAAAACATTTTAGTGTCTGATTTGCTTCACACACAAACACGTCCATGCACATGCATACTTACACATGAACGTGCACACATGCACATGCATGCACGCACTCATGCATGCACGGGCACTCAGACACACACACACATATGCGTGCACATGCACTCACACACACACACACACACACACACACACACCACACACACACACACACACACACTCTCTCTCTCTCTCTTTCTCTCTCTCTCTCTCCATGTGCTTGCACACACGTTTGTGTGTATGTATGTATGTATTCATGTGTATGTATGTGTGTTTTCATGTGTGTGTGTGTGTGTGTGTGTGTGTGTGTGTGTGTGTGTGTGTGTTCAGACAGACAGACAGACAGATAGGAAGGTAGATAGCAAAATAGACAGACACGATCATTCAGAATGTCAGCGTGGATTGAAATAGTGGAACTGCATTGCATGTCTGTTTTCAACTCCGATTTGAAAGGGTTCAGAAAATGGAAGCAAAGCAGGTGGCATTATTTTTTTATTTATTTATTTTTTTTTTAATTTACTTTGTTGTTGGTTGTGCCTGAGAATTCTGAAAACTGGAATGATCACCACATCAACTACCCTCCCACCATACGATACTGGGTAGTGTTCCAACATCTGCTAGTCTTATACTCTGAGAACACGACAGTTGTTTTTGTTTTGGTTTGTTTTTAACAGCGAAACCTAACACACGCTGGCTGAAAGAAATAAGGGATTTCATTCTGCCATTTTGTCAGATTTCATTAGAAAAAAAAATTCAAGAAGCTACTTCCTAGCATTTTGCAAAGAAAAGCAAATTGCACCAGCCCTTTGTCACCAGTGACGCACCATACATTTCAGGCTTTGATGAAGGACTCTATGCCATGGTGCCAAGAAAAACACGATATATCTGCTTTCTGTCACTAGTGATGCACCATACTTATCAGGCAGTGATGAAGAGGACTGTATGCCATGGTGCCTAGAAAACCACAGTATATCTACGTTCTGTCACCAGTGATTCACCATACTTTTCAGGCTTTGGTGAAGAAGGACTGTGTAACATTGTGCCAAGAAAACCACGATATATCTGCATTCTGTCACCAGCAATGCACCATACTCTTCAGGCTTTGATGAAGAGGACTGTATGCCATGGTGCCAAGAAAACCACGGTGTATCTGCATTCTGTCACCAGCGATGCACCATACTCTTCAAGCCATGGTGCCAAGAAAGCTACGGTATATCTACGTTCTGTCACCAATGATTGGCCATAGTTCTGAGGCAGGCTTTTGCCTGCAGTGAGGAGGATTCTATCCCATGTAATGTGGATTTGATGGGATCTAGTGGTCAGCAACAGCCAGATCGATTCTCTTTCAATCATCCTGCACCCTGACGTAGGGCTGGAGAGAGAGGATGGCGTAGGCCTGGAGAGAGAAGGGGGGAAGGGGGGGGGGAGACTTCTTTCATGTGATGTGGGCCTTATGAAGGGGAGAGACCTGTAGGAGGACAGACACAGTGGGAATGGTGGCACCTTTCATTTCAGGTCGGTCATCGTCCTATGGATTACTTTTTTTTACATCGCTTTTCGTGTTTTCTTTGTGTTTGTATCATTTTGCGGCTTGCTGGTGTTTCTTTGTGTTGGTGTCATGCTGAAGCTCTCTCTTTCTCAGTCTCTGTGGGTCTCTCTGTCTGTTTGTCTGTCTGTCTGTCTCTCTTTCTCAGTCTCTCTCATACGTACAATAGAACACAGCACATAGCACGCACTCTTCCCAGTCCCCCCAAACACGTATGCAAAACAGTAAGATCAACAAGAAACAGCAACAAAATGCACACAAACACTCTGTCTCTCTCTCTCTCTCTCTCTCTCTCTCTCTCTCTCTCTCTCTCTCTCACACCACACACACACACACACACACACACATACACACTCACTCACTCACTCACACACACACACGCACACGCACACACACACACACACACACACACACAGAAGAGAGAAAGTCTATGCGAATCAATAGGAAGGCAGGCCCCACTTCTGTCACACTCTCACCAGTAGTGGCCTGGTGGTGTGTCTGCCACAGCTCAGTGGTGGTGTGTCTGCCACAGCTCAGTGGTGGTGTGTCTGTCACAGCTCAGTGGTGGTGTGTGCCACAGCTCAGTGGTGGTGTGTCTGTCACAGCTCAGTGGTGGTGTGTCTGTCACAGCTCAGTGGTGGTGTGTCTGCCACAGCTCAGTGGTGTGTCTGTCACAGCTCAGTGGTGTGTCTGTCACAGCTCAGTGGTGGTGTGTCTGCCACAGCTCAGTGGTGGTGTGTCTGTCACAGCTCAGTGGTGTGTCTGTCACAGCTCAGTGGTGGTGTGTCTGTCACAGCTCAGTGGTGGTGTGTCTGTCACAGCTCAGTGGTGGTGTGTCTGTCACAGCTCAGTGGTGGTGTGTCTGTCACAGCTCAGTGGTGGTGTGTCTGTCACAGCTCAGTGGTGTGTCTGTCACAGCTCAGTGGTGGTGTGTCTGTCTCAGCTGAGTGATAGTGTGTCTGTCACAGCTCAGTGGTGGTGTGTCTGTCACAGCTCAGTGGTGATGTGTCTGTCACAGCTCAGTGGTGGTGTGTCTGTCACAGCTCAGTGGTGGTGTGTCTGTCACAGCTCAGTGGTGTGTCTGTCACAGCTCAGTGGTGGTGTGTCTGTCACAGCTCAGTGGTGGTGTGTCTGTCACAGCTCAGTGGTGGTGTCTGTCACAGCCCAGTGGTGGTGTGTCTGTCACAGCCCAGTGGTGGTGTGTCTGTCACAGCTCAGTGGTGGTGTGTCTGTCACAGCTCAATGGTGTGTCTGTCACAGCTTGGTGAGGTGTGGTGATGTCTTAAGAGGTATCGTTGCTATTCAGATGGACGGCTGGGCCTGTCCCAGTGAGGTCTTGTTGCTGTGCAGATGGAGGTCTTGTTGCTGTGCAGATGGATGGCCAGGCCTGTCACAGTGAGGTCTTGTTGCTGTGCAGATGGATGGCCAAGTCCGTCACAATGAGGTATTATTGCTGTGCAGATGGATGGCCAGGCCTGTCACAATGAGGTATTGTTGCTGTGCAGATGGAGGTATTGTTGCTGTACAGATGGATGGCCAGGTCTGTCACAATGAGGTCTTGTTGCTGTGCAGATTGATGGCCAGGCCTGTCACAATGAGATTTTGTTGCTGTGCAGATGGATGGCCAGGCCTTTGCCCGGAGTGTCATCCTGCTGGAGACCCTCACGGCCAGATCTCGACACCTAGTCAGTGCCTGGCGTGCCGCCCTGCCGCCGGACATCCTGACAGCCACGCTGCAGACCGTGTCCAACCTGCTGGAGGTGGCCACGCACAGCGACTTGATGCTGGACATTCAGAACGTCGACATCAAGCGCTTCTCTTGGACTCAGCGCGCCGTCGATGTCGTTCACCACATGCTCACAGTGAGGGTTCTTTTGACCTTTTTTTTTTTTTTTCTCGTTTTTTTTTAAACCATTCTTGGTTTTGTGATTGAATGTGTAAGGTGGGTTACTGTGTAGTGTATGTGCACTCGCAAGCACGCACACACGTGTGTGTGTGTGTGTGTGTGTGTGTGTGTGTGTGTGTGTGTGTGTGCAGTAGACACTGGTGTGTCTATGCAAAAGACAGACAGAGAATGAGAGAGAGAGAGAGAGAGAGAGAGATTGAAAAAGTCTGAAGATCTAAATGATTATACTTAAATATCCAGGATACTTAAATATCCAGGAAAACAACCAAAGCAAAAATGCACAGAAAAGCTATCGGCAGAGCTGATTGATAACGATGCACCAAAAGTTAAAAGTATTGAAAGAAAATCTGGGCAGTATTGTTGGGTGCGTATTTTCCTACGTATCAATTGTGATGCCATATGGGGCATTGCATGATTATTTTTTTGTGATGTCGTCTGGGGAGTACTTTTTGGTGTATCTTTATGTGTATCATTTGTGACATCTTCTGGGGAATTTTTTTTTTGGGTGTATTTTTATATGCATTATTTGTGAAGCCATATGGGGAGTTTGATTTTGATATGTTTTTATGTGTATGATGTGTAATGTGGAAGAAGACATGTTTGTTTCAACTTCACTTCGGAAGAAGACGTGCTTGTTTCAACTTCACTTCGGAAGAAGACGTGCTTGTTTCAACTTCACTTCGGAAGAAGACGTGCTTGTTTCAACTTCATGTCTCTGTTTTGTATTGTCAGGAAGATGAAAAATAGAAGCCACAAAACACCCATGAGATAATGGCAAATATTTCGGTTTTGTATTGTGTTTAAAGTAAGTCATACTTTGCACTTTGTCATATTATGTGTCTGTACTAGTATTTTCCCTGTGTTAGGGGTGGAAATTGTACTTAGAAAATTGGAGTTTAGACTAAATATGAACTGTATAATGCTGATGTGTTTTTCTTCCTCTTGGCTTACTGGATGGCCACCGACCAAATATGAACTGTGTAAGGCTGACATGTTTTTCTTTCCCCCTGTGGTCTGGGCTGCCATGGAGAGAACACAGCACGCCAGTGCACACAGTCACATGAAGCATCCAACACAGCACATAGTCCCATGAACCATGCTACACAGCACACCAGTGCACAGTCATATGAACCGTTGAACACAGTGCACAGAGTCCTATGAACCTTCCAAATACTCATAGACAATGGCTGCACACAGCTGACATTCCAGGGAAAGTACAGGGGAGGAAAGCATTGCAACATGGTCCTAACTGAAACCAAATGGACTTGTTGAAAGATGTGGACAGTGTGTTCTACTCTGAGTTACCTCGTAAATGAGCTAGTGCGGTGGCCATCTTGTTATGAGCTGTAAGTTGTGAGTTACCTCGTAAATGAGCTAGTGCGGTGGCCATCTTGTTATGAGCTGTAAGTTGCCAGAATGGAGTAGAGAGTTTTTGGAGTGTGGGTTATAGGATGTGATTTAAAGGTTTTGAACAGTATGGAGAACTTTCTGTATCTCACAGTGCATTCTTGAAGAGAGCCAAGAAGGAAGAAAGGAAAAAAAAGCCCTCTGAACCCTTTTGAGTTTGTCTTCTTTGTCTTCTACGTTCAGCTTTAAATTGAGGTTGGTCATTGGTGAGATGTGTGTATATAGGGGGACTGTTGTTAAGCCCAACACTTAGGTATCCACGTTTTGTTTTTGGGGATGGGTACACCTGTGAAATAAAAACAAGATATCTCCATTTATCTAAAGACTGACTCTCTCTCTCTCTCTCTTCCTCTCTCTCTCTCTCTCTCTCTCTCTCTCTCTCTCTCTCTCTCTCTCTCTCTCTCTCTCTCTCTCTCTGTCTGTCTGTCACAGCTGGCTCTCCGGGACCATTCGCTGGGTGAGCTCCCCCTTCATCATCACACGCCGTTCATCTCCATCACAGCCTCGCACTACCCTGCCCACGCCCCGTCCTCGGTGAACATCAGCGAAGCCACCTTCCACCTCCCTCACAACATGAGCCCCATCCTGAGCCAGCTGAGGCTCCACCGCCCGCCCCAGGATGGAGGGGGAGGGATGGGGGAGGAGGGCTGCTTCCAGGCCAGGGCCACCTCCTTCCAGCAGAATCCCTTTGTCTACAGGAAGCCGCTGCCCGCCCAGACTGTCCCAGAGGTGTGTGTGTGTTTGTATGTGTGTGTGTGTTTGTATATGTGTGTATGTGTTTGTATATGTATGTGCGTGTGTGTGTGCGTGTGCATGCATATGTGTGTGCTTGTGCATGCGCATATGTGTGTGTGTGTTTGTGGGTGTGATTTTCCTCTCATATCCCCCTTGTGGAGTTGCTTCCACGCTGGGCATTTCGACTCTCTGAACACACCTACACCCATGTTGATCATCTTCCATCCCCAGCACATTCAGTCCGCTAGCAGCTGTCGGCGTCAGGTCATCAGGATGCAACCCACCAAAGGAGACGCTGCACTGCTGCTGAGTCACTCTCGTGGTGGTCAGTGGTGCCTGTTCTGATCCAGCGTAGCAGGATGCCACAGACTCTTCCCCTCACTGACAACAGGAAGTGCTGACTTGTGGAGTCAGCATGAGCTGGCATGTGCTGTTGGAGGGCGCCACCATCTCCATCCAGAGACAGTTGGTACTGGTCGCTGTAGCACAAACCTACCAACTACCTCTAACTCAGCAGCTGACTCGGTGTAATCCATCACTGTTTTTGAGTGAATAGTGTACAGGCTTCAACACAACTAGTGGACCAGTAAGAAAATGTATCACGTTTGAAATGTCGTAAGCAGTATGTTGTGAATGTGGTTACATGCATTACACCTTTGTCACTGGTGTTTGGCCCCATGCTGTGACTGTTTTGTAAGCTTCACACCACCACATGAAAAAAACCAGTAACTTCAGAAATATACTTGTTCCAGGTGAAAAGAAAATCAAAGGAAGGTAACACCTGTCTTTGCAGTGCAAGTTGAGTTACTTTTTCTCAGATCTAGTTGCAAAGTGAGACGACTGCAGGCGGAAATCTAAACAAATCTTAAATAAATGTAAGCGAACCGCCAAGAGAAACGTGGACAAACAAGTCATGAGACTCGTTTGTCCACGTTTCTCTTGGCGGTTCGCTAACGTTTATTTAAGATTTACTTTTTCTCAGTCACAGTTTCCTGGGATAAGCAAATAGCAGATAAGTCCTTGAAACTGGAAAAATTAGTGGGGGTGGACAACATATCAGCAGAGTTAGTGAAGGAAGGAGATGCCATGATCAGTGCCCTCACAGTGATTTGTGACCAGACATGGCAAACTGGTGAATGGCCGACACCAAGGACCCAGTCCCTTGATCATCATTCTCCCCAAGAAAGGCAATTTACAACTTTGTTAAAATTAACAAACCATTAGTCTGATCAGTCGCTCGAGCAAGGAAATGCTGAAGATCCTTTCGAACAAAATTGAAGCCACAGAGAAGACTGTTGCTGAAAAACAGGCCGGATTTAGAGCAGGTCGCAGTACCACTGAACAGATTTTTAACTTGGGAATAATGTGTGAGAGATATCATCAGCGCAAGCAGGACCTGTACCACATTTTCGTGGATTTCAAAAAAGCCTTCAACAGGGTGTGGCATACAACCTTATGGGTGACCATGAGACTGTACAACACCAGTGCCATCTGATCAGGACCATAGTAGGCCTCTGCGATAAGGCCACCAGCGCAGTCTTCCTCAATGGCACCGTAGGAGACTGGTTCAAGACAACTGCTGGAGTGAGGCAAGGCTGATTACTCTCGTCCACTCTTTTCAGCATTCACCCAGAGAGAATTATGACTGATGCGTTGGAGAGACATCAAGGCGCTGTCAGCATTGATGGCAGGAAAGTAAGAGACCTACACTTTGTGGATGAAGTTGACAGCTAGCAGGAGAAGAGTAGGAACTAGCCAACCTAGCAGAACACCTTGACAAATGTTCTGCAGCATTCGGCATAGAGATCAGTGCTGAAAAGACGAAACTTATGACCAACAGCGCCAACGGCATCATCGTGAATATCGCCAGCAAGGGAGAAACACTAGAGACAGTTCAGAGCTTCAATTTCAGTTGAGGGATCAAAACCTGAAGTGCTCGCCAAAGTTGCGCAAATGACAGCAGCACTATCCAGAGTAAAACCTATCTGGAATGACAGAAACATCACAATCTGTTCCAGCATCAGACTGATCCACTCCCGGGTCATTGCCACATTTTTCTATGCCTGTGAAACATGGACTGTGACAGTTGAACTTGAGAGAAGGATTCAGGGATAAGAGATGAGATGCTTCCACAGGATCCTTGGCATCCCATACAAAGACCACATTACCAACTTAGAGTTCCAGACCGGAGCAAAGCAAGCCATTTGACCATATGAAGACCTGTTGTTCACAGTAAATAAGAAGGAAAACGTGATGCTATGGTCATGTATTAAGACCAACAGGACTTGCCAAAACCATTGTACAAGGAACAGTATGAGGAGGCAGAAGGAGAGGAAGACAGAGAAAGAGATGGGAGGACAACATCGATGAATGGACTGGCCTCACACTCAGCAACTGCTTTACAGTGTCTGAGAACCGGGAGGAGTGCAGGAAGCTGGTTGTGAGGTCTTCTGTGGTGCCGCAATGGTCTTCAACACACTAGGATAGGTGAAGATGAAGGAAAATTTTAAGCATTTATCCAGCTGGCTGAATTGTCTGTGTGTTTGGACAGATCCATGGCTGAATTGTCTGTGTGTTTGGACAGATCCATATAGAGCTGGTTGAGTTGTCTGTGTGTTTGGACAGATCCATGGCTGAATTGTCTGTGTGTTTGGACAGATCCATGGCTGAATTGTCTGTGTGTTTGGACAGATCCATATAGAGCTGGCTGAATTGTCTGTGTGTTTGGACAGATCCATGGCTGAATTGTCTGTGTGTTTGGACAGATCCATGGCTGAATTGTCTGTGTGTTTGGACAGATTCATGGCTGAATTGTCTGTGTGTTTGGACAGATTCATGGCTGAATTGTCTGTGTGTTTGGACAGATTCATGGCCGCATTGTCTGTGTGTTTGGACAGATTCATGGCTGCATTGTCTGTGTGTTTGGACAGATCCATATAGAGCGGGCTGAATTGTCTGTGTGTTTGGACCGATCTGTATAGAACTGGTTGAATTGTCTGTGTTTTGGACAGATCCATTATAGAGCAGGCTGAATTGTCTGTGTGTTTGGACAGATCCATGGCTGAATTGTCTGTGTGTTTGGACAGATCCATATAGAGCTGGTTGAGTTGTCTGTGTGTTTGGACAGATCCATGGCTGAATTGTCTGTGTGTTTGGACAGATTCATGGCTGAATTGTCTGTGTGTTTGGACAGATTCATGGCTGAATTGTCTGTGTGTTTGGACAGATTCATGGCCGCATTGTCTGTGTGTTTGGACAGATTCATGGCTGCATTGTCTGTGTGTTTGGACAGATCCATATAGAGCGGGCTGAATTGTCTGTGTGTTTGGACCGATCCGTATAGAACTGGTTGAATTGTCTGTGTGTTTGGACAGATCCATTATAGAGCAGGCTGAATTGTCTGTGTGTTTGGACAGATCCATGGCTGAATTGTCTGTGTGTTTGGACAGATCCATATAGAGCTGGTTGAGTTGTCTGTGTGTTTGGACAGATCCATGGCTGAATTGTCTGTGTGTTTGGACAGATTCATGGCTGAATTGTCTGTGTGTTTGGACAGATTCATGGCTGAATTGTCTGTGTGTTTGGACAGATCCATGGCTGAATTGTCTATGTGTTTGGACAGATCCATGGCTGAATTGTCTGTGTGTTTGGACAGATTCATGGCTGAATTGTCTGTGTGTTTGGACAGATTCATGGCTGCATTGTCTGTGTGTTTGGACAGATTCATGGCTGCATTGTCTGTGTGTTTGGACAGATCCATATAGAGCGGGCTGAATTGTCTGTGTGTTTGGACCGATCCGTATAGAACTGGTTGAATTGTCTGTGTGTTTGGACAGATCCATTATAGAGCAGGCTGAATTGTCTGTGTGTTTGGACAGATCCATGGCTGAATTGTCTGTGTGTTTGGACAGATCCATATAGAGCTGGTTGAGTTGTCTGTGTGTTTGGACAGATCCATGGCTGAATTGTCTGTGTGTTTGGACAGATTCATGGCTGAATTGTCTGTGTGTTTGGACAGATTCATGGCTGAATTGTCTGTGTGTTTGGACAGATCCATGGCTGAATTGTCTATGTGTTTGGACAGATCCATGGCTGAATTGTCTGTGTGTTTGGACAGATTCATGGCTGAATTGTCTGTGTGTTTGGACAGATTCATGGCTGCATTGTCTGTGTGTTTGGACAGATTCATGGCTGCATTGTCTGTGTGTTTGGACAGATCCATATAGAGCGGGCTGAATTGTCTGTGTGTTTGGACCGATCCGTATAGAACTGGTTGAATTGTCTGTGTGTTTGGACAGATCCATTATAGAGCAGGCTGAATTGTCTGTGTGTTTGGACAGATTCATGGCTGCATTGTCTGTGTGTTTGGACAGATTCATGGCTGCATTGTCTGTGTGTTTGGACAGATCCATATAGAGCGGGCTGAATTGTCTGTGTGTTTGGACCGATCCGTATAGAGCAGGCTGAATTGTCTGTGTGTTTGGACAGATCCATTATAGAGCAGGCTGAATTGTCTGTGTGTTTGGACAGATCCATGGCTGAATTGTCTGTGTGTTTGGACAGATCCATATAGAGCTGGTTGAGTTGTCTGTGTGTTTGGACAGATCCATGGCTGAATTGTCTGTGTGTTTGGACAGATCCATGGCTGAATTGTCTGTGTGTTTGGGCAGATCCAGTCGGAGGTTGTCTCCCTGGACATGTACTCCTGCAATGGAGAGCGAACCCTGGCGGTGGAAAAGTTAGAAAAGGACAACAACGTTGAAATCATCATTCCTCTGACATCATCAGTAAGTGTTGCTAGGGGGAGGGAAGAGTGAAGGGATGTGTGGTGAATGTAGATGGAGGGAAGAAGGAACGGGTGTGTGGTGAATGTAGATGGAGGGAAGAAGGAACGGGTGTGTGGTGAATGTAGATGGAGGGAAGAAGGAACGGGTGTGTGGTGAATGTAGATGGAGGGAAGAAGGAACGGGTGTGTGGTGAATGTAGATGGATGGAAGAGCGAAGGGATGTGTGGTGAATGTAGATGGATGGAAGAGCGAAGGGATGTGTGGTGAATGTAGATGGAGGGAAGAAGGAACGGGTGTGTGGTGAATGTAGATGGAGGGAAGGGGGTGTGGTGAATGTAGATGGAGTGAAGGGGGTGTGGTGAATATAGATGGAGTGAAGGGGGGGGGTGTTGATGTAGAGGATGGAAGGGGTGTGTGGTGAATGTAGATGGATGGAAGAGTGAAGGGGTGTGTGGTGAATGCAGATGGATGGAAGAGTGAAGGGGTGTGTGGTGAATGTAGATGGAAGGAAGAGTGAAGGGGTGTGTGGTGAATGTAGATGGATGGAAGAGTGAAGGGGTGTGTGGTGAATGCAGATGGATGGAAGAGTGAAGGGGTGTGTGGTGAATGCAGATGGAAGGAAGAGTGAAGGGGTGTGTGGTGAATGTAGATGGAGGAAGAGTGAAGGGGTGTGTGGTGAATGTAGATCGATGGAAGAGTGAAGGGGTGTGTGGTGAATATACATGGATGGAAGAGTGAAGGGGTGTGTGGTGAATGTAGATGGATGGAAGAAGGAAGGGATGTGTGGTGAATGTAGATGGAGGGAAGAGTGAAGGGGTGTGTGGTGAATGTAGATGGATGGAAGAGGAAGGGTGTGTGGTGAATGTAGATGGAGGAAGATGAAGGGGTGTGTGGTGAATGTAGATGGATGGAAGAAGGAAGGGGTGTGTGGTGAATGTAGATGGAGGAAGAGTGAAGGGTGTGTGGTGAATGTAGATGGATGGAAGAGGGAAGGGGTGTGTGGTGAATGTAGATGGATGGAAGAAGGAAGGGGTGTGTGGTGAATGTAGATGGATGGAAGAGTGAAGGGTGTGTGGTGAATATAGATGGATGGAAGAGGAAGGGATGTGTGGTGAATGCAGATGGAAGGAAGAGTGAAGGGGTGTGTGGTGAATGCAGATGGATGGAAGAGGAAGGGGTGTGTGGTGAATGTAGATGGATGGAAGGGATGTGTGGTAAATGTAGATGGATGGAGAAGGAAGGGTGTGTGGGTGAATGCAGATGGAAGGAAGAGTGAAGGGTGTGTAGTGAATGCAGATGGAGGGAAGAGTGAAGGTGGGTGTGGTAAATGTAGATGGATGGAAGAGGAAGGGATGTGTGGTGAATGTAGATGAGGGAAGAGTGAAGGATGTGTGGTGAATGCGATGGAGGGAAGAGTGAAGGGGTGTGTGGTGAATGTAGATGGATGGAAGAGTGAAGGGATGTGTGGTGAATGTAGATGGATGGAAGAAGGAAGGATGTGTGGTGAATGCAGATGGATGGAAGAGGGAAGGGATGTGTGGTGAATGCAGATGGATGGAAGAAGGAAGGGTGTGTGGTGAATGTAGATGGATGGAAGGGATGTGTGGTAAATGTAAATGGAAGGAAGAGTGAAGGGGTGTGTGGTAAATGCAGATGGATGGAAGAGTGAAGGGGTGTGTGGTGAATGTAGATGGATGGAAGAGTGGAGGGGAGGGGGGTTGTTCAAGCCTAGCCTTTTCAGCTGTATGCTTCCCTTTTGCCTTTCTTTATGTTTTGAAAGTGTTGATGCTTCTCTCTCTCTCTCTCTCTCCTCTCTCTCTCTCTCTCTCTCTCTCTCTCTGTTTCCTTCTCTTGTATAATACATATCATTATGATTCCCAAAAGCACATTGACCACACAGTGCGCTCATGTACTCACAAGCGCATGCATATGCACGCGCAAGCGCGCACACACATACACACATGCGCGCGCACACACACACACACACAAACACACACAAACACACACCAATCATCGTTGTTCATCCACAGAGAATGCCTTGCATCCACAACAGACTTCATTGACGTGTCAACCCAGAATTCCCCCATCCATTTCGTCCTTCCTCCTCCTCCTCTCTCTCACCCCCCCCAGCCCCCCCTCCCCTCTTCAGTGCAAACACTACAGCCCAGAACACCCTAGCTGGTGCAGGAGAGCTCCTGATCTGCATTAGCTGAATGCCAGCCCCCACCACTGTGTCATTAGCTAAATACCAGCCCCCACCACTGTGTCATTAGCTGAATGCCAGCCCCCACCACAGTGTCATTAGTTGAATGCCAGCCCCCACCACTGTGTCATTAGCTGAATGCCAGCCCCCCACCACTGTGTCATTAGCTGAATGACAGCCCCCACCACTGTGTCATTAGCTGAATGACAGCCCCCATTACTGTGTCATTAGCTGAATGCCAGCCCCCACCACTGTGTCATTAGCTGAATGCCAGCCCCCACCACTGTGTCATTAGCTGAATGACAGCCCCCACCACTGTGTCATTAGCTGAATGCCACCCCCACCACTGTGTCATTAGCTGAATGCCAGCCCCCACCACTGTGTCATTAGCTAAATACCAGCCCCCACCACTGTGTCATTTGCTGAATGACAGCCCCCATTACTGTGTCATTAGCTGAATGCCAGCCTCCACCACTGTGTCATTAGCTGAATGCCAGCCCTCACCACTGTGTCATTAGCTGAATGACAGCCCCCACCACTCTGTCATTAGCTGAATGCCAACCCCCACCACTGTGTCATTAGCTGAATACCAGCCCCCACCACTGTGTCATTAGCTGAATACCAACCACCACCACTGTGTCATTGGCTGAATGCCAACCCCCACCACTGTGTCATTAGCTGAATACCAACCCCCACCACTGTGTCATTAGCTGAATGCCAGCCCCCACCACTCTGTCACTGGCTGAATGCCAGCCCCACCACTGTGTCATTAGCTGAATGCCACCCCCACCACTGTGTCATTAGCTGAATGCCAGCCCCCACCACTGTGACATTGGCTGAATGCCAGCCCCACCACTGTGTCATTAGCTGAATGCCACCCCCACCACTGTGTCATTGGCTGAATGCCAGCCCCCACCACTCTGTCATTGGCTGAATGCCAGCCCCACCACTGTGTCATTAGCTGAATGCCACCCCACCACTGTGTCATTGGCTGAATGCCAGCCCCACCACTGTGTCATTAGCTGAATGACAGCCCCCACCACTGTGTCATTAGCTTAATGCCACCCCCACCACTGTGTCATTAGAAGAATACCAGCCCCCACCACTGTGTCATTAGCTGAATGCCAACCCCCACCACTGTGTCATTAGAAGAATACCAGCCCCCACCACTGTGTCATTAGTTGAATGCCAGCCCCCACCACTGTGTCATTAGAAGAATACCAGCCCCCACCACTGTGTCATTAGCTGACACCCCCTCTGTCCTCATCCCTCTCCACACACAAAATGATACTACACAGTATGTGCTGTACAGCACAGCTGCTGACAGTGCCACACAGGTGGACCAAGTTTTGTCAGTTCAAGCAATAGTGCAGTGCAATGCAGTGCATGGTACAATGCAGTATAAGGCCATGGTATATCTGAATGCCATGAACAAAAGCATAACGACTACAGCTTAGCATAGTAGTGTGCCATGTAAAGGAGTACAATGTAACAATACTGCAACACAGCACAATACATCATAACACATTAAAGGAATGACATGATAAATGCCATACAGTGCAATTAAGCAATACCACACAAGACAAGATACTGCAATATACCAGGTAAAATACTTTTAAGTAGAACATAATAAAACACAATATAATACAGTGCTGGACAGCACAACACAATAGTGTTCAACATGTTACAGCACATGTCCACCCATCACAGCGTAAAATAGTGCAAGAGGAGTGAGTCACCCAGAGTTTGTCCACCAGGTGGAGTCGGACTGGGAGTACCAGCTGTCCAGGCGGCGCATGAACATCCACCAGTTCAATGTCTCCCAGACCCAGGAGAACCTGTACCTGACTCTGCTGGTCAGCCTGGCCCCCATCCCCTCCCCCAGCCACCCCTTCCCCCTCACCGCCATCATCAGGTGAGAACAGCGGCCTCACCTCCTCTGTGGTCTGGTCTGGTCTGTGGTCTGGTCTGTGCTCTGGTCTGGAGTCTGGTCTGTGCTCTTGTCAGGGGTCTGGTCTGGGGTCGGGTCTAGGGTCGGGTCTGGGTTAGGGTCTAGGCTCGGGTCTGGGATTGGGTCTTGGGTTGGGTCAGGGGTCTGGTCTGTGGTGGCGTCGGGGGTCTGGCCTAGGGTTGGGTCGGGTCTGGGGTTGGGTCGGGGGTCTGGTCTAGGGTGGCATCTGGGGTTGGGTCTAGGGTCGGGTTGGGTCTTGGATCGGGTCTGTGTTTTAGGTCAGGGGTTGGGTCAGGGGTCTGGTCTAGGGTCGGGTCTAAGGTGGGGTCTGGTCTGGGATCTGGTCTGTGGTCTTGTCATGGGTCAGGTCTGGGGTCTGGTGATGGCAACATTAATACGCTATTTGTTGTAGCGTTGACGCAAGGATTGTCAACACTCAGAAGTGTAACGGCACAGTGTCAGGTCTGTATGCAAGTTGGTGAGCAAAATCTCAAGTACAGATGTGCGAGTGTGTGAATATAGAGCTGTGACGCTGGGCAATCAAGGTCAACGCAAACCAGATTCATGTAAAACACCGAAGAGGGAAGGGGCTTGGGGAGGGGGAAACCAAGAGAGAAAGAGATCCGAGAAGGGGAGGAGAGAGAAAGAAAGAGAGTGAATGAGCATTTGACCAAGCGAGCTAAGGATCAGAGGAGCACAGAGAGGGAAAGGGGAGGGGGGTGGGTTGGAATCCACAGCCCAACTGCCAGCTGCTGTTTGTTGGAACAAGCAGGGAGCGGGTGTGCCTGAAATTTCTGCTCCAACCTGTGTGTTGGCCAGGTGAGCAAAGTTTCAGGTGTGTCTGCTCTCCGCCTTCTCCTCCCACCTGGCACCTGGCGCCCTGCTTCCTCGCGGCTGTCCTGGGCCTGCTCTGTCACTACTCTGTGTGTGTGTGTGTGTGTGTGTGTGTGTGTGTCTGTGTGTCTGTGTGTCTGTGTCTGTGTGTGAGTGTGCGTGTGCATGCGCGGGTGTGCCTCTATTTGTATGTGTGTGAGGATGTGTATGTGTGTGTGTCTGTGCACATGAATGTGTGTGTGTGTGTGCGTATGTGTGTGCATGTATGTGTTTGTGTGTTGGTATATGTGAATGTGTTTGTATGTATGTCTGTGTAAATTTGAAGTCTGTGTGTGTGTGTGTGTGTGGGGGGGGGGGGGGGGGGGGTGTTTTGCAGAGTACTTGTTTTGTTTTCCAGTTTCTTGTTAATTGTATACTGGTTTTTGTTGCCACAGTGATGGTTAGTGACTAAGTGTGTGTGTGTGTGTGCACATGTGTGTGTGCACGTATGTGTGTGTGTGTGTGTGTGTGTGTGTGTGTGTGTGTGTGTGTGTGTGTGTGTGTGTGTGTTGGATTCTGCAGTCAGCACTGGCCCCCTCACCCGCAGAACAACTTGTATCGACAGGACTTCCCCAAAGACCAGCACCAGTTGCGCATCTTTCTCTCCCCCAACCAGACCAAAGAACTGCTTGGTGGTGAGTCTGTATCTGCTAGGTGGTGAGTCTGTGAGTTGCAAGGTGGTGAGTCTGTATTGCTAGGTGGTGAGTCTGTATTGCTAGGTGGTGAGTCTGTCTGGTAGGTGGTGAGCCTGTGACTGCAAGGTGGTGGGTCTGTAACTGCAAGGTGGTAAGTCTGTATTGCTAGGTGGTAAGTCTGTATTGCTAGGTGGTAAGTCTGTATTGCTTGGTGGTGAGTCTCTGTCTGGTAGGTGGTGAGCCTGTGACTGCAAGGTGGTGAGTCTGTATTGCTAGGTGGTGAGCCTGTGACTGCAAGGTGGTGAGTCTGTATTGCTAGGTGGTGAGCCTGTATTGCTAGGTGGTGAGTCTGTATTGCCAGGTGGTGAGAGTGTATTGCTAGGTGGTGAGTCTGTATTGCTAGGTGGTGACTCTGTATTGCTTGGTGGTGAGTCTGTATTGCTAGGTGGTGAGTCTGTATTGCTAGGTGGTGACTGTATTGCTTGGTGGTGAGTCTGTATTGCTAGGTGGTGAGTCTCTGTCTGGTAGGTGGTGAGTCTGTGACTGCAAGGTGGTGAGTCTGCAACTGCAATGTTGTGAGTCTGTATTGCTAGGTGGTGAGTCTGTATTGCTAGGTGGTGAGTCTGCTGGGTGGTGAGTCTGTATTGCTAGGTGATGAGGTTGTATTGCTAGTTGGTGAGTGTTTCTGCTAGGTGGTGAGTCTGTATTGTTAGATGGTGAGTCTTCATTGATTGGTGATGAGTCTGTATTGCTAGGTGGTGAGTCTGTAACTGTTAGGTGGGGAGTGTCTATCTGCTGGTGAGTCTGTATCTGCTTGGTGGTACATGGTGAGTCTGTATTGGTAGGTGATGAGTCTGTATTGGTAGGTGGTGAATTTGTCTTGCAAGTTGGTGAGTCTGTGTCTGCTAGGTGGTGAGTCTGTATTGCTAGGTGGTGAGTCTGGTGGTGAGTCTGTAACTGCTAGGTGGTGAGTCTGTGACTGCTAGGTGGTGAGTCTGTGGTCAGTCTGTGACTGCTAGGTGGTGAGTCTGTAACTGCTAGGTGGTCAGTCTGTAACTGCTAGGTGGTCAGTCTGTAACTGCTAGGTGGTCAGTCTGTGACTGCTAGGTGGTAAGTCTGACTGCTAGGTGGCGAGTCTGGTGATGAGTCTGTAACTGCTAGGTGGTGAGTCTGTGACTGCTAGGTGGTGAGTCTGTGACCGCTAGGTGGTCAGTCTGTAACTGCTAGGTGGTCTCTCTGTAACCGCTAGGTAGTCAGTCTGTGACTGCTAGGTGGTGACTCTGTGACTGCTAGGTGGTGAGTCTGTACTGCTAGGTGGTGAGTCTGTATTGCTAGGTGGTGAGTCTGTACTGCTAGGTGGTGAGTCTGTATTGCTAGGTGGTGAGTCTGTATTGCTAGGTGGTGAGTCTGTATTGCTAGGTGGTGAGAGGTGTGTCTGACTGTCTGCAGTGCACAGACTTTGATGATGGATATTGTTTTTGATGGTGGTCCACCAGAAACAGACTGCAACTAGACATCACAAAACTCAAAAGGCATTTGGACACACACGGTACAGGCTGCAAACTAACACTTACTGGACGCACAATACAAGCCAGACAAATGTCATTTTTGACAAACATGTCTCCTGTAAATGTTGCGAAAGCACAGACAGATTTCAGGAAGCCGTGCTCTCTGATGGCTTTCTGCAGGACAGTGGCAGTCTCTCTGTCTGCATGTACTGACTACATACAGCTCTGATCGTGTTTTCCTCAGGGGCTGGCACTTACTACTTTGGACTGGTGGAAACCTCCCTCAACTCGGGGCGCCGCCGTCCAGCGGAGGTGCCCACTCGGAACTACACGCTGAGCGCCTGGTTTGGATCCTGCCTGTACTGGGATACTGCGGAAGCTTTGTGGAGTGAACGAGGGTGTCAGGTGGCGCCCCAGACCACCACCACCACAGCCGTCTGCAGGTCAATGGGGGAGGGGGTTGCTGGGTCCAGTCTACGTGTAGGTTGGGGAGGGGTCACATTTTTTCTTTTATTCCTTTTGTGTGTGTGCTGTCTCATCTTGCATTACACCTTGAAGGCATTGCACCCACACTCATCTTGCATTACACCTTGAAGGCATTGCACCCACACTCATCTTGCATTACACCTTGAAGGCATTGCACCCACACTCATCTTGCATTACACCTTGAAGGCATTGCACCCACACTCATCTTGCATTACACCTTGAAGGCATTGCACCCACACTCATCTTGCATTACACCTTGAAGGCATTGCACCCACACTCATCTTGCATTACACCTTGAAGGCATTGCACCCACACTCATCTTGCATTACACCTTGAAGGCATTGCACCCGCACTCATCTTGCATTACACCTTGAAGGCATTGCACCCGCACTCATCTTGCATTACACCTTGAAGGCATTGCACCCGCACTCATCTTGCATTACACCTTGAAGGCATTGCACCCGCACTCATCTTGCATTACACCTTGAAGGCATTGCACCCGCACTCATCTTGCATTACACCTTGAAGGCATTGCACCCACACTCATCTTGCATTACACCTTGAAGGCATTGCACCCACACTCATCTTGCATTACACCTTGAAGGCATTGCACCCACACTCATCTTGCATTACACCTTGAAGGCATTGCACCCACACTCATCTTGCATTACACCTTGAAGGCATTGCACCCACACTCATCTTGCATTACACCTTGAAGGCATTGCACCCACACTCATCTTGCATTACACCTTGAAGGCATTGCACCCGCACTCATCTTGCATTACACCTTGAAGGCATTGCACCCGCACTCATCTTGCATTACACCTTGAAGGCATTGCACCCGCACTCATCTTGCATTACACCTTGAAGGCATTGCACCCGCACTCATCTTGCATTACACCTTGGAGGCATTGCACCCGCACTCATCTTGCAATACACCTTGGAGGCATTGCACCCACACTCATCTTGCATTACACCTTGAAGGCATTGCACTCGCACTCATCTTCCATTACACACTGGATGCATTGCACTCACACTCATCTTCCATTACACCTTGAAGGCATTGCACTCGCACTCATCTTCCATTACACACTGGATGCATTGCACCCACACTCATCTTCCATTACACACTGGATGCATTGCACTCACACTCATCTTCCATTACACACTGGATGCATTGCACTCACACTCATCTTCCATTACACACTGGATGCATTGCACCCACACTCGTCTTCCATTACACACTGGATGCATTGCACTCACACTCATCTTTATTACACCCTGGAGGCATTGCACTCACACTCATCTTGCATTCCACCCTGGAGGCATTGCACTCACACTCATCTTGCATTCCACCCTGGAGGCATTGCACTCGCACTCATCTTGCATTACACCCTGGAGGCATTGCACTCACACTCATTCTGGCACACCATCCTCAACCACAGCCTGGCTTCTCTTGCCACCACACCTTGACACCGGCAATCAACAGGGAGCAGTCAACATTGGTGTCAGGTGCCCTCATTCATGATCATTTGTAGTGTGTTGATGAATGAGAATGTCAACGGAAAACATAGATTTCTTGCGCAAGCTTTTCGAAAGGGATGGACATTTAGGTCTTGTGTACGCTCTTGTGCCTTGGCCAGCTTGGTTCCAGAAACGGTGCAGCTTGCACACATTGAGTGTAGTGAAGAACACAAGGACAGTGGTTTATCACCAGGGGGATGATCATTCATCTCAGAGAACAGACTGGTCAGCAGCAGCATTCGTAGAGGACTTGGCAAAGGTGCATGCCTCACAGGTTCTTTTTTTTTTCCTCATGACACAGGGGGTTTCAAAGGTAACTATAAAGTGAAGACCAGGACTGGCCTGTAGGCTTGGTAAACCTTCAGGGAGTTTTTCCCTAGGTAGACTGTGGACACGTTGTTGACCTGTTGTTTCTGAGGGGCCCAGGCACACTGCAGATTGTGTAAATCGACGTGAGGGTGCAGGCATGGTCGTTTGTGGAGGCCAAACCCAGGGATTAAAACTGTGTAAAGGTCTATGAGGACAAGGGAATTTTGTTGGCTTAAAGGGATTTCTGTGAGGCCAGCTTTTAAAAGAAAAATATTTGTGTATCTATGAGAACCTGGTTAGAATATTTGCATTGAAACACGTTTGATTATCTGAAACCATAATGAAAAATGTTTTGTAAAAGAAATGTAAAACTTCATGTATTTGTTTATTAAAAGTGGAACTCTCTTCTGTTTGTCTCACTGGTTGTGTATCAGCACTGTGTGAGCGAAGATCTGACGTCAAGTGATCATGAGGCAACCCACGACAGGAGACATTGCGCTGCCACCATGTCGTTTAGGTGGTGTTCTGTGGTGCCTTTTCTGATCCAACATACACTTGATACCAACTTCTAAGTCCCTGCTGACAACAGTAATTGCATCGTCAAGAAGCCAGCATGAGGACCTGTCCCTCAGCAGAGAAGCACCACATCTGTCCCAACAACAGCCTCCATGAATTTGCTGATACTTGTGACCCCAACAGAACCTTACTAGGAGCATGAATATCATGAGGAAAGTGAAACTGAGGTCACCATGAGAGCAGAGCATGAACGTCCACAGAATTACAGACTTTTCTTTTCCAGTTATTGATGAGGATAAGGATGATGAAGATGATGCTTTATTCTTTAGTTTCATTCCGGTCTGAGACTGTATGGCAGGGCTGTACTCTTCACTTATTCTTCACTTATTTCCATGATATATCCCAGTGTCAGCCAGGCCTCTATCTATACAGACACCTGCAGTGTTGCGTCAGCAAACCTGAGCAACACTCTCTGGTAGCTCAATGATTAAGAGAATGGAACTTGACTGTGCAGTCCCCACTGTCCCCAGCTGAGCCTGTAGCAAAGTCAACTCTGGGTAGGAGCTGGTCGGGTGGGGTGGGGAAATATTGACAAGGGTTGTGGGATGGTGTTTGTGTGAGTGTGTGTGTGTGTGTGTGTGTGTGTGTGTGTGTGTGCTGTTTGTATTCTGTGTATATGTTGGCTTTTAGTTATACTATATAGGCATGTGTACTGAACAGCAATACACGCATTTGTGTGTTTGTCATGGAGTGTTTTGTATCTGTATATTACTGCATTATGCAGTCAATTTCTATCATAATGATTCTTTTCATAGATTGTTTTCTTCCTCTAGAATGTAGTACATAGTATGGAATCTAACTTGTTTGCTAAAAAGTTTTCATCATTATCATTTTCATTTTTGTTACTACAGGTGCAACCATCTGACGGCTTTCGGCAGCCATTTTGAGCTGGTCCCCAATGACCTGAGCTTCACTGACATCGAACACTTCTTTGGGTAAGTGTCATGTCCAACCTGGTGTTGTCCTGGGTAACAGTTTCTCTTGTCTGGGGCTGAAATTATGTGAACAGGCATGCACGCGGGCATGTGTGTGTGTTCAGGCGTTTGTGTGTGTTCAGACGTGTGTGTTGTGCGTTCGCACGTGCGTTAATGCATACATGTGTGCGTGCATGTGTCAGTGATGTGGATGAACATGTGTCTGGGGATTTTTTGCCTGTCTTTCTGCCTTTTGCTGTCATTCCTCTCAGCCCCAGTGTCATTTTCCTTTCACATTCCTTATCACAGTCTCCATCCATATGTCTCTTTTTCTATGTGTATCTTTGTCTCTTGTCTGCCCATCTGCCTTGCCTCTGTCTGTCTGTCTGTCTGTATGTCTCTCTCTCTCTTCCCCTCCCCCCCCCCCCCCAACAAACTTCATTTGCTCTTTCATGCAGAACATTTGTGTAAGACAGCTGGACAATCAGATCACATGATGTCGGTGACCTCATTTGCACTGCAGCCTGCACGAGAACCCGGCGGTGGTGATTCTGGTGAGTGTGGTGATGGTGCTGTACATGGTGCTGCTGGTGATCGCCTGTCGCGCCGACGCCCACGACCTCCGCAAGGGAGGGCTGGTGTGCCTCAGCGACAACAACCTCACTGACTCCCAGGTGTACGAGGTGGTGCTGGACACCGGGCTGCGCCAGAGTGCCCCTAACACCGCCAAGGTGGGTCATGGTCTGGCACCGAGGGCAGGACAGGGGGTCTAAGTGTGGTGTGGTGTGGTGTGTGTTGTGTTTGTCAAAGCGTGTTGTGTTGTGTTGCATTGCATTGTGTGGTTGTATTGCGTCGTGTTGTGTTTTTTTGTGTCGTGTCATGTTGTGTCGTGTCATGTTGTGTTGTGTTGTGCTTTTTGTGTTGTGTCGTGTTGTGTTTGCTGTGTCGTGTAATGTTGTTTTGCGTTGTGTTTTTTGTGTTGTGTTGCTAGTTGAATGTTTTGTAAGGATCTAGCTATGCGCACCTGTGACAGAATGTGTCACACACACCCAAGGTAAGTGGACAGGTTTGGAATGTAGGGGAAGAAGTTTGGTTCTACACATTTATGTTGCATTGGTTAGGTTGGCTCATCTGATGTATGGTGAATCAGGGTGGGTGTAGATGTCTAGGGTGGATTGGTTGATGTTGTATGGTAAATCAGGGTGGGTGTAGATGTCTAGGGTGGATTGCTTGATGTTGTATGGTAAATCAGGGTGGGTGTAGATGTGTTTTGACGTTGGGTGGTATGTCAGGGTGGTTCTAGATGAGTTGGATTGTTTGATGTTGTGTGGTATATCAGGGTGGTTCTAGATGTCTAGGGTGATTGTTTGATGTTGTGTGGTACATCAGGGTGGTTCTAGATGTGTTGTCTAGGGTGGATTGTTTGATGTGTGGTATATCAGGGTGGTTGTAGATATATTGTCTAGGGTGGATTGGTTGATTGTTGTGTGGTATGTCAGGGTGATTGTAGATGTATTGTCTAGGGTGGATTGTTTGATGCTGTGTGGTATATCAGGATGGTTATAGGTGTGTTGCCTTGAGTGGATTGGTTGATGTGTGGTAATTCATGGCAGTTGTAGATGTGTTGTCTAGGGTGGATTGTTTGATGTTGAGTGGGAACTCAGTGTGGTTGTAGATGCCTTTGGTGTTGTGTGGTATTTCAAGGTAGCTGGTGTGGAATTTAGGAGGAGGAGGGGGGGGGGGGGGAGTTAGAGCTTGTGGCTTGCTTCGTACTGTGCTATAATGAGTTGTGTATTGATTTGTGCTGTGTTGGACTTTCTTATGATGTGTTGTATTGTGTTGTTTAGTATCACATTGTGTTGTGTTGCGTTCTGTTGTGTTCTGTGGTGTTGGATTGGATTGCTATCTGTTGTGTTGTGTTGTGCTGGATATTATTACATTGTGTTGTTTTGCTGTCTGTTGTGTTGTGTTGGATTGTGTTTGGACCAAGCCATTTCCACAGTTAAAACTTCCAACACCATTTTGCATCATGTTTTGGCATTTCCTCTCACTGGTTGAACTGTTAAGCTGACTGATCGAGCAAAATTGCTTTGGGCAAGCCTACCAGCGGCATCTGTTCCATGAAGACAGCACGGTCACTCTCGCTGAATGTTAGCTCTAACAAGATTACCTCCCTTGAAGATTTCCGAACATCATCAGTTGTGACAGTCATCCACTGTACATCTGTGAATCTTTTGCCTGTAGTTCAAAGCGAGACGACTGCAGGCAGAAATCTAAACAAATCTTAAATAAATGTTAGCGAACCTATAGTAACTACTTTAAACTTATCAAGGTAGTTGACCTTTTCTCCGCCTAGACTGAATCATCTAGCGATTAGGACTATCTGTTGTTGAGTGACCACAGTCAGTGTTCTGGCTCACTGAAACATCGAAGAACAAGAGTTTGATTCTTCTTAGCACTCCCACTAGTTTCATTCATTAGTTATGCTCTACACGCCAAAAGGGATGAAAGGATTAAAATTCAAATTCTTCCACCCCATACTACAAATAGCCTGCTGTTCTATGAAGGAATGGAAGGGGTTTGATGTGCATGTGACATTTTGTTATTTAATGCCTACATTCGCACCCACAACCTCAGTTTAACTCTTTCATCCCTACAACCCGGTTTTCCGGTTTGCAGAAATCCTACCCTTCCTTCCTGCAGCCCGGAAAACCGGGCAGCAGAAATTCCCTCCTTTCCTTCCTGCAGCCCGGAAAATCAGTTCTCTCACGGTAAGCGCTTTGAACTTCGCCCGAGTCGCGTCATCGGTACACGTCATGACCGGGTTGCTTGCAGGGCGGTGTTTATGAATGGAATGGATGCCAGACAGCCCCTACAGCATGGGAAAGTGGTCACCGCTCTGTACTGGCTGGTTTGCTACTCCATACGTGGCATTTCTCACTTTACACTTCTTTTTTCTCGCTAAATCCAGGAACGAAGGGAATACTCGTATTATAAGAATCTAGGAACAAGAGGAAGTAATGGTTCATAGAAAAAGTAGGAATGAAAGAGTTGAAGTGGCTTTTGAAGATCTTGGAAAGAGTCTGAATCTGCCCCATGTGGACTGTAGAGAGAAAACCATGTCTGGTGAGGTTGACACCGGTGGGAAGTAAAGCCTGACTCCTGCATCTACAAAACAATGTGTCCTCGAGGCCGGCCATGCCCCAGTGCCCTGCAACAGACCACACACATGATGTGAAACGGAACTGGAAGGTCTGACTGTGGAAATGACCTAGTTCAAGAGACTGTTGTAGTGCCTGTGTCTGTGTGTTGTCTGTTTCATCAGATCAGCATCATCCTACACTGTCTGTTGTATTGTTGTGTGTTGTCCGTTTCATCAGATCAGCATCATCCTACACAGTCTGTTGTAGTGTCTGTGTGTTGTCTGTTTCGTCAGATCAGCATCATCCTACACAGTCTGTTGTAGTGTCTGTGTGTTGTCTGTTTCGTCAGATCAGCATCATCCTACACAGTCTGTTGTAGTGTCTGTGTGTTGTCCGTTTCATCAGATCAGCATCATCCTACACAGTCTGTTGTAGTGTCTGTGTGTTGTCCGTTTCATCAGATCAGCATCATCCTACACAGTCTGTTGTAGTGTCTGTGTGTTGTCTGTTTCGTCAGATCAGCATCATCCTACACAGTCTGTTGTAGTGTCTGTGTGTTGTCTGTTTCGTCAGATCAGCATCATCCTACACAGTCTGTTGTAGTGTCTGTGTGTTGTCTGTTTCGTCAGATCAGCATCATCCTACACAGTCTGTTGTAGTGTCAGTGTGTTGTCTGTTTCATCAGATCAGCATCATCCTACATGGGGAGCTGGGCATGTCGGAGACGCGAGAACTCATCAGCCAGGATGATCGCCCAATGTTTGACCGCAGCTCTCGCGACCGATTCCTGCTCACGTGAGTGGCCTTGATGGCTTTATGTCGTTGTAAAGAGTGTCATTTTGTGTTGTTGTAAAGTGTGTAATTTTATGTCGTTGTAAAGAGTGTAGTTTCATGTCATTGTAAAGAGTATAATTTCATGTCGTTGTAGAGTGTAATTGTATGTTGTTGTAAAGAGTGTAATTGTATGTCATTGTAAAGAGTGTAATTTTATGTTGCAAAGAGTGTAAAAGTGTGTCATTGTAAAGAGTGCAACAGTGTGTCAGAGGACCGCCATGGCAACGGACCAAACCATTGACAGCACAACAGCAACATGTCTTGACACCTACGTTTTCTGTAGGCGAGACAAACACTGTCTACCCATATATAACCTGTTTTTATCTATTTATTTATTTTTATTTTTGTTGATTATTAGAGGGCAGTGTTGGATAAACGGGGCTTTCATTTGTCAGTGAACTCTCAGATTTCAGGGAAATGTAAAAATGAAAATTGACTGAAAAAAACAATGTATTCCAGTTTAAGAAAGAAAAAAAAAAGGGGGGGGGGGGGTGGTGGTGGTGAGGGAGCGGGAAGAAGATAAAAGTGGTGTGGACTATGTGGAACACTGTCATGTTTTTGCCAGCAGTCACCACTGACGCCATGAAATCTCGTTAGAACCCACAAGCAGACAGTTGCCATGGTGACCTGTTGAAGGTGAAGAATGTCCCTCTGTATGCCGGCAAGTTGTTGACAAAGTAAATCAGGCTGGCACAGTATGCTGAAAACCCTCAGTGTCAACTGCATGGTTCCAAATGCCCCCTCCCCTTACCTCTCCCCTCTTCCCCTTTTCCAACCCCCCATCCCCCAACAGTCTAACTGTCCAGGACAACTAAACCCTCTTGCTGACAAATGGACACGCTCCTCCCACCTGACTCCAGGGCAGCCAGTTCTGACTGCGTCAGTGGAAAAGATGGCATACCAGTAATCTCTAGCGCAGACCAGTGGCATTCCCCTCCTGTCTGGCTTGCTTTCATATCTTTTTTTGCTTTCACTGCTCTCCCCGGCTCTCTACTACCAGCCCCTTCCCATCTCCCTCTGCCCCCATTTTTCCAGCCCCAGTCCCCAGTGTTGGCTTTTGTCCTGAACGAAGCACTGGCGGAATGCCGTCCTGCTGTGAATGGGTGTGTTCTCCAAGCATGCAGACATTGTTCTTGGTGAGTGTGGAAACAGTGTATCTGTTTCCTGTATTTCTCTCTCTCCAGCATCACACCTGTGCAGTGCATTCCATTATTGAATTTTGCCCGCTGGCTGGACATCGCACTACCAGTAGTTAAGTTTATTGTCATTTTACTTGGGGAAGGCTAGTAGAAATTAAGGAGGAGGACAAGGTGATTTAGTGATCTATTTGTCCGCAGGACAACTAAAACATTTCTGTGAATTTCAAGCCTGGAACTATCCATTGAAATCTCCCTTCCTGGAAAGTCTTCTTGTGGCATGGTTGGTGCTGTGGACAGCGCATTGTTCTCCTCATTCAGGGACCTGGGTTCAACCCCTGATGGAGACACACCAGGTTGCAAGAGAATTTCTCTTAGTAAGAGTCCACCTCACGGTCAGGCCCCCACTCCTGCACATCCGTACAGAGATCTGTAACCCTGGGTGGTGTGTGTCAACGCATGCATGAAAAAACAAAAACAACAACAAACAAAAAACCTTAAACACAAGACAACATGAAAAACTGCAAGCAGCATATTAGATTCTACTCCTCAAAATAGGGAGGGCGTGGTATCCTTGAGAAACATGACCTTTGCTGTCATTATCCTGTGTCACCACGAGAATCCTTGGAGAAACACGACCTTTGTTGTCATTATCCCTGTGTCACCATGAGAATCCTTGGAGAAACACGACCTTTGTTGTCATTATCCTGTCACCATGAGAATCCTTGGAGAAACATGACCTTTGCTGTCATTATCCTGTCACCATGAGAATCCTTGGAGAAACATGACCTTTTCTGTCACTATCCTGTGTCACTGAGAATCCTTGGAGAAACACGACCTTTGCTGTCATTATCCTGTCACCATGAGAATCCTTGGAGAAACATGACCTTTGCTGTCACTATCCCTGTGTCACCATGAGAATCCTTGGAGAAACATGACCTTTGTTGTCACTATCCCTGTGTCACCATGAGAATCCTTGGAGAAACATGACCTTTGCTGTCACTATCCCTGTGTCACCATGAGAATCCTTGGAGAAACACAACCTTTGTTGTCATTATCCCTGTGTCACCATGAGAATCCTTGGAGAAACATGACCTTTGCTGTCACTATCCCTGTGTCGCTGTGAGAATCCTTGGAGAAACACGACCTTTGCTGTCATTATCCCTGTGTCACCATGAGAATCCTTGGAGAAACATGACCTTTGCTGTCATTATCCCTGTGTCACCGTGAGAATCCTTGGAGAAACATGACCTTTGTTGTCACTATCCCTGTGTCGCTGTGAGAATCCTTGGAGAAACATGACCTTTGCTGTCACTATCCCTGTGTCGCTGTGAGAATCCTTGGAGAAACATGACCTTTGCTGTCACTATCCCTGTGTCGCTGTGAGAATCCTTGGAGAAACATGACCTTTGCTGTCACTATCCCTGTGTCGCTGTGAGAATCCTTGGAGAAACATGACCTTTGCTGTCATTACCCCTGAGTCAGTATGAGAATCCTTGCAGAAACACGACCTTTGCTGTCATTATCCTGTGTCCTGCCTGGTGTCTTGGTCTGTCACCACTGTTATCACAGCAGATTGTCAGGTAGTGAGCCAGCTGTCATGAGAATCCCTGCAACAAACTGGGGATAAGTTTAACTGTTTGGGTTGTGTGTTTTAGTTCTCTGTGCCATGTTTATCGTCCCTGTGTGTTGTCTGTTTGCGTTGTGTGTTTCAGTTCCCTGTGCCGTGTTTACTCTCCCTCTGTGTTGCTGTTTCCATCATGTGTTTTAGTTCCCTGTGCCATGTTTATCGTCCCTGTATGTTGTCTGTTTGCATTGTGTGTTTCAGTTCCCTGTGCTATGTTTATCGTCCCTGTATGTTGTCTGTTTGCGTTGTGTGTTTCAGTTCCCTGTGCCATGTTTATCGTCCCTGTATGTTGTCTGTTTGCGTTGTGTGTTTCAGTTCCCTGTGCCATGTTTATCGTCCCTGTATGTTGTCTGTTTGCGTTGTGTGTTTCAGTTCCCTGTGCCATGTTTATCGCCCCTGTATGTTGTCTGTTTGTGTTGTGTGTTTCAGTTCTCTGTGCCATGTTTATCGCCCCTGTATGCTGTCTGTTTGCGTTGTGTGTTTTAGTTCTCTGTGCCATGTTTATCGCCCCTGTATGTTGTCTGTTTGCGTTGTGTGTTTTAGTTCCCTGTGCCATGTTTATCGCCCCTGTATGTTGTCTGTTTGCGTTGTGTGTTTTAGTTCCCTGTGCCATGTTTATCGCCCCTGTATGTTGTCTGTTTGCGTTGTGTGTTTCAGTTCTCTGTGCCATGTTTATCGCCCCTGTATTTTGTCTGTTTGCGTTGTGTGTTTCAGTTCTCTGTGCCATGTTTACTCTCCCTGTATGTTGTCTGTTTGCGTTGTGTGTTTCAGTTCTCTGTGCCATGTTTACTCTCCCTGTGTGTTTTGTGTTAAAATTCCCTGTACCATGCGTAGCGTCCCTGTGTGTTGTGTGTGTGCAGGTCCCCCGACAGTCTGGGCCGTATCGTCAAAGTGCAGCTGTGGCATAACAATGCCGGAGCCTCACCACGCTGGTTCCTCACACAGGTGCTGGTCCGGGATTTGAACACAGGTGAGACGGCGTCTCTGTCCCATTGTTGTAGGACTGGTCAGTTGGTTGTATTAAAGAGAGAGAGAGTGTGTGTGTGTGTGTGTGTGGTGTTCAGTTTAACTTCTATCTACATTAAGGGATTTTAGACGAATGTGTTTTGTCTGTGTTTGAAAGTGTGGGTGTGTGTATGTGTGTTTGTTAGTGTGTGAGTGTGTGTGTTTGTGCTAGTGTGTTAGTGTGTGTGTGTGTGTGTGTGTGTGTGTGTGTGTGTGTGTGTGCGCGTGCATGCATGTTTGTGTGTGTGAATGTGTGTGTGTGTGTGTGTGTGTGTGTGTGTGTGTGTGTGTGTGTGTGTTGTACATTGTAGAAAGAGTGTAGTATGTTGTTGGTATTTGTTTTTGTGTGCACACATAATGACGTGTGTGTGTATATGTGATTGTATGAAGGTGTGTCAGGTGAGTGTGTACATGTGCATGCCCAAACCTGCTGTGGTCTTCATGGCCAGCTGGACTGCAGACATCATGGCTTGGCAGGTGCATGCATCTGCACCTGTGTGCCTGCATTCCTTGTGACGTATCACTCATAATGAAACATGTTCGTGTAGAATGCTGGGACTTGCATGATGTCAAACATGCACACTGTACTGTAGACGCCACGACAATCTTGTTCAGAGCCTGATGTGATTTTAAAAATTTTCTTCCAGAGATCAACATTAGTCATCTGATTTAAAATTTTCAGGAAGAAAGATTTTAACAAAATTATGTTATACTTATAGGACACATGCTTTAATGAGCTGTGTGTATGTTGGTTGGGGGGGGGGGGGGGTTGTTGTTGTTTTTGTTTATTCTTAATTCATTTTTAGAGTTGACCAGTAGGGTGTCAGCATTGATTTGGTGTGTTGCAGTCAACTGGACTATAAGCAACATTCTCTGCTCTTCTCTACTCTCGTCTCTCTCGCTCTCTCTCTCTTCTCTCTTCTCTCTCTCTCTCTCTCTCTCTCTCTCTCTCTCTGACCCAAGACAACTCTCTCTCTCTCTCTTTCTTTGTGACCCAAGACAACAAGAACAACTATCGTAACAAGTTAAAAAGAAAGAAAGCGAGGTGTGTGTGTGTGTAAGGGAATGGGGATGGGAACTTTCATGCAGGTATCCAAGGAGAAAAAAAAAGACATATAAAATTCCACCCTGAATTTGCCATCTAAAGAGAGATGGTCAAAAATATTTCCATCAACTTTGTGTTTGTGCTCGACTTTAAAAGAAGTATGCTTGAAGAGTTGATTTTCATTAATTTTTTTTATTTCTCAGCAAATGTGATTATAACATACATATATATATATGAAAATGTTATGTATGGGTTTGGAAAGTATTATTCAATTGCTTTTTTTTTCAGGCAAAGTTCAGTTTTTTCTCTGTGAAAAATGGTTTGCTGCGGATGAGGGAGATGGACGTGTGGAACGAGAGCTGGTTGCCCTTGACAACAGCGTCAGTTTCATGCAGGTACTCATACACTGATTGGGGTTGAGGTAGGAAGAGAACACAAGTCTGTGTTGTGTTTGTCAATATGCTCTCATGCATTCGCATATTTGAGGTGCACTTCTGCAAACATGCACGCATATGCATGCTTACACACACATACACATGTACAGACATACACGCATACTCCCCTTCAAAAATCTGATTTTTATCACCCATTTGGGGCATGGAGGATTGAAAATGAGACAAACAGTAACAGCAATTCTGGCCAAATGTAACATTAAGGATTGAAAGTAAGACAAACAGTAACAGCGATACTGGCCAAATGTAACATTAAGGATTGAAAGTAAGACAAACAGTAACAGCAATACTGGCCAAATGTAACATGGAGGATTGAAAGTAAGACAAACAGTAACAGCAATACTGGCCAAATGTAACATGGAGGATTGAAAATAAGACAAACAGTAACAGCAATACTGGCCAAATGTAACAAGGGGGATTGAAAATAAGACAAACAGTAACAGCAATACTGGCCAAATGTAACAAGGGGGATTGAAAATAAGACAAACAGTAACAGCAATACTGGCCAAATGTAACCAGGGGGATTGAAAATAAGACAAACAGTAACAGCAGTACTGGCCAAATGTAGCAAGGAGGATTGAAACTAAAATGAACAGTAACAGCAATACTGGCCAAATGTAACAGCAGTTGCATACCCCAGATAACTGATGATGGGCAAACCACGGACAAAGAGGATCCAGGAGGAGGAACAGGACTTTCCTATCCTTCTTGATCGTTGCACAACCAGCTGAATTTCTTTGCTCTTCAGTTATCATGTAGACACAGGCAGGCGTGCAGAGGGAAGCAAGCACATGTACATGCACACGCACATACATGCACAGAGGCAGACGTGCATATACACATTCACAGACTAGCATACACATGCATATTCATGCAGAAGACACGCACAGTCACACAAACGTGCAAACAGACCCAAACACGTGCATGCATGTAGGCACAGAAAGAAGATGCATGCTTACACGTAAGTGCGTACAAGCGCACACGCACACATGCACACGCACGCTCACACATGCACGCACTCATGCACGCTCGCGTTCACGTGCGTGTGCACACACACACACACATACACGTACACACATGCGTGACCACACACACACACACACACACACACACACACACACACACACACACACACACACTGTCTAAAAGCAAAGGCAATTCATCATTCTTTGCCCATTTCCTATCCATTCACTTGCATCATGGTTATTTCACAGTAGCAGTGTGTGTGGCACTGACATTGATGGCTTGTTGCAGATCTTTCTGATCAAGTGGAGGCAGTACATGGCCGACTTTCATGCCTGGGGCTCTGTGTTTACACGACCTGCGCACTCTCAGTTCACGCGGGCCCAACGACTGACGTGCCTGCTGACGCTGCTGCTGTCGTACATGGCGCTGAATGCTGTCTGGTACCGCAGACAGCCAGAACAGGTAGGTGGTAGGTAAGGTGATGCTGACCTGTCGTACATGGCGATGAATGCTGTCAGGTACTACAGCCAGAACAGGTAGGTAAGGTGATGCTGACCTGTCGTACATGGCGCTGAATGCTGTCTGGTACTACAGCCAGAACAGGTAGGTAAGGTGATGCTGACCTGTCGTACATGGCGCTGAATGCTGTCAGGTACTACAGCCAGAACAGGTAGGTAAGGTGATGCTGACCTGTCGTACATGGCGCTGAATTCTGTCGGGTACTACAGCCAGAACAGGTAGGCAAGGCGGTGCTGACCTGTCGTACATGGCGCTGAATACATGGCGCTGAATGCTGTCAGGTACTACAGCCAGAACAGGTAGGTAAGGTGATGCTGACCTGTCGTATATGGTGCTGAATGCTGTCAGGTACTACAGCCAGAACAGGTAGGTAAGGCGGTGTTGACCTGTCGTACATGGCTCTGAATGCTGTCAGGTACTACAGCCAGAACAGGTAGGTAAGGTGATGCTGACCTGTCGTACATGGCGCTGAATGCTGTCAGGTACTACAGCCAGAACAGGTAGGTAAGGTGATGCTGACCTGTCGTACATGGCGCTGAATGCTGTCAGGTACTACAGCCAGAACAGGTAGGCAAGGCGGTGCTGACCTGTCGTACATGGCGCTGAATACATGGCGCTGAATGCTGTCAGGTACTACAGCCAGAACAGGTAGGTAAGGTGATGCTGACCTGTCGTATATGGTGCTGAATGCTGTCAGGTACTACAGCCAGAACAGGTAGGTAAGGTGATGTTGACCTGTCGTACATGGCTCTGAATGCTGTCAGGTACTACAGCCAGAACAGGTAGGTAGGGCGGTGCTGATCTGTTGTACATGGTGCTGAATGCTGTCAGGTACTACAGCCAGAACAGGTAGGTAAGGTGATGCTGACCTGTCATACATGGTGCTGAATGCTGTCAGGTACTACAGCCAGAACAGGTAGGTAAGGCGATGCTGACCTGTCGCTCTGAACAACCAGACTCGCAGTATCATTCGGATTCTGCTGCACAACAGTGTGACTGTTACATTTTTTCTTTCTTAAAAACATGCTGTGCACACTAAGAACAAAGTAAAACCTGGAGAATGTATGCCTGTTTTCTCTGAACATTTCCCAGCCCCAGTTAGTGGCGGCAGTTGTGTTTTTCTGTGGTAGTGAAAAGGTTGGTGAAGTCGAAGAGAAGAAACGGTGTAGGCCTAGTTGGTGCAGCTTATTCTGCCAGATATTAGTGAAAACCTACATGTGATTATTTCCTTACTGTACACTTACATCAGTTATAACATCTGTGTCATTTTTTATCGCCCTTTTTTGTTTGTTTTTTTATCTTTTTTTTTTCTATGTAGATGAAATACCTTGCAAATTCAGCATTGTCTATGCCACACAATTGTGTTCTCATGTCAGGTTTACATTGTATTTAAACTGAATTTGTTGTGATTATCTTCAAGTGCTATTATTTCTGTGCTGTCTGTTTATGAAGATATTGTAATTATACTGTGTCAATGTCTTTCATGAAAACAGAATCTTTAGTGCAAGGGGGAAAAAAACTGAAACATCAGCCATTAACAAAATGGTGACAAGAGACTCGTTTTGGCCACTGGTGCTGCCATTCATTGGTCTGCTTGTTGGTCTTTAAACCATCAGTGAAGGCTTCCAAATGAACTTGGCAGCAACAGTGATCTGTCACCGCCAGCTGTGTAATCAGCTGACTTGACTTAATTTGGTTCAGTTTGTTTTTTTTTTTTTTTTTTTTTTTTTTTTTTTGAGGGTAGATGATGTTGTGAAAGGAAACAAGATGCAAAGCATATAAACTTACTCCCAGTTGATCTTGAATACAAGTACTTTCTAAGATATTCCATAAAGAAGAAAAACCGTTTTGGGCCATTATAGCCATTAGTAATGACTATTCTGGTAAAATATAACATCAGGCATCACCCGTGACCCATAATGAACATACCTACAAATTTTCAGAAAAATCAGCCCAGAAGTTTTGTCTGGAGCAAGTGGAACACATTTTGACCATGGACAGACACACAGGCAGACAGACACACAGACAGACACACAGACAGCATTTCTTCGTTCCCATTGTAAAGTACTCCCTGTTCTATAAGAACTGGGAGTACAAAAAAGAAAAAGGAAAAAAGGAAATGAACATCAGCTGCTATGACAAGACTTACTCCAACCAGTTGTGTCTGTTTTGGAACAAACTTGGATGCACTTATTTACCATTTGTTGTTTAGTACCCTAAACTTGCATTAAGATTACCCTGTATCCCTTTTCCTCTCCTAACGCATGAAGGAAAAAAAAAACCCTTTCAGGTTTGAGCGGTGTATGGATATCATGCAACACTCCAACTGTCCAAGTGAAAAGACACGGCTATGATCTGGGTCCTCGTTCGTTCTTTGTCGCTGTAATACACGTTGGCTTCCTTGCATGTGACAGATTTTATACAGAGTTGACCAGCGGACAAATACTTCATAACCATGACTGAGCTGGCTCGTGCTGCATAAACACAGCCTGCACAACTTTTCCCTTTTCTGCTCATCTAAAGGACTTGAACCCAGACCACCCCTCAAGGCCAAGCTTGGAAAGTACAGTTGATGGAGGGGATGGACAGGAAAGAAATGTTTCTGTTGCCAAACAGGATTTGGTCCCAACGCCTGTCATGTGGATAGTGACTGCTGTAAAACTGGGTGACTGCCAATCAGTGTTTGACCGAAAATCAAAAGATTGAAAAGATTCATGTTTTCATTCACATATTTTGCTGTACGGCTGTGGCATTGTAGATAAAGTATGTATGTATTTGTGTCTGTTCACCTTAAAAGATACATAGCGTGTAAGCTTGACAGATTTGAGATGATCACTTGAATGGAAACCCCTGAATATTTGATTTAAGCGTTATGGTTGCAGGGGTTTTTGTGTCAATGCTTCAGTTTTAGTTACCTGTCCTGTGTCATTGTGTGGAAATGGGATATACAGGGGTTAAGTAGATTGTTTTGATGATGTTCATCAGCGTCGTGGGGAATTTGGATTGCTGGATGTCTCCTGGCGAAGTTTGGCTGTGGGCGCCATCTGCTGTGCAGTTGTCTTCCCTGTGCACCTCTTCTTGGCCTTCTTGTTCCGGCGAAGCAGGGTATGGTCTTTACTGTTTCATTTCATTTCATTTTTTTGTTCGTTTGTTTGTTCTCTAACTCAAATTGTTTTAAGTGGTGCATGGAGATTAAGGTAGAGGCTTTAGTGTCTCTCTTGTCTTTGTTTTTAAATGTATTTGACGAACATGAAGAGGTGGTCTACCTGGAAAGCTGGCTTTTGTTCATTGTGAAAGTATCTCAAATGACAAAGGGCCGCCTGGGCGACTGGTGTGAAGATTTACCGTATAAGGAGTGAGGAGGAATGAGGAAAGCGTTTCAGGGGAGACAATTTATGTAACAAGTAATAAGCCAATATTTTGTACTGGTTGATGAAGTAAACTTTTATCCTGTGAGTACATTAAGGATAGAAATATATTAACAGTTGCATATTGTGAGCCCATTGATAGATAAAAATCAAAACTGTATCACACTTGATAACTAAGCATTGAATAAGCATTTATAACATGGGGGAAAGCGAGATGCAAGTTGGGTGACGATGAGAGATCATGCATAGATAGCTGCAACAGCTCTGTCATGTGATTTGTGTGTGATGTGTTTGTCATGCGTTTATGGTGTGTGTGTGTGATGTGATGTGTTTATGGTGTGTGATGTGATGTGCTATGTTTGTGGTGTTTGATGTGCTATGTTTGTGGTGTGTGATGTGCTATGTTTGTGGTGTTTGATGTGCTATGTTTGTGGTGTGTGATGTGCTATGTTTGTGGTGTGTGATGTGCTTGTGATGTAATGTGTTTTGTGATGTGTGATGTGTTTGTAGTATGTGATGTGATATGTGATGTGCTGTGTTTCTGGCATGTGATGTGTTTGTGGTGTTGATGTGCTTGTGATGTGCGGTGTGTTTGTTGTGTGTGATGTATTTGTGGTGCCGTGCTAGTGGTGTGCAATGTGTATGTGGTCTGTGATGTGTTTGTGGTCTGTGATGTGTTTGTGGTCTGTGATGTGCTTATGGTCTGTGATGTGCTTGTGGTATGTGATGCGTTTGTGGTGTGTGATGTGTTAGACCTGAACAAAATGAAAAGAGACGGACAGAGAGAGAGAAGAGAGACAGACTGACACTGAGGCAAATAAACAAAGAAGTCAAAATCAACATGAAGTGATACAACTGAGAGAGAGAGACAGACTGACAGGCAGAGAGAGTGAGAGAGAGTGCTGTGCTTGTGGTGTGTGATGTGTTTGTGGTGTGTGATGTGTTTGTGGTGCTGTGCTTATGGTGTGTGATGTGTTTGTGGTGTGTGATGTGTTTGTGGTGTGTGATGTGTTTGTGATGCTGTGTTTGTGGTGTGGTTGGATCGTCCTTACTTGAGGCAACGGAGTTCAGTGTGGGACCTCTTTAACCTGAAGGGCCTCAACACCAGGACATGGGTCTGGCCTTCACTGGGAGTGGTGTGAGCACTGTGACAGGACATGCCATGGGTCTGACCTTCACTGGGACGGGTGTGAGCACTGTGACAGGACATGACATGGGTCTGACCTTCACTGGGAGTGGTGTGAGCACTGTGACAGGACATGGGTCTGACCTTCACTGGGAGGGGTGTGAGCACTGTGACAGGACATGACATGGGTCTGACCTTCACTGAGGGGTGTGAGCACTGTGACAGGACATGGGTCTGACCTTCACTGATGGGGTGTGAGCACTGTGACAGGACATGGGTCTGACCTTCACTGATGGGGTGTGAGCACTGTGACGTGACATGACATGGGTCTGACCTTCACTGATGGGGTGTGAGCACTGTGACAGGACATGGGTCTGACCTTCACTGATGGGGTGTGAGCACTGTGACGTGACATGACATGGGTCTGACCTTCACTGGGAGGGGTGTGAGCACTGTGACAGGACATGACATGGGTCTGACCTTCACTGGGAGGGGTGTGAGCACTGTGACAGGACATGACATGGGTCTGACCTTCACTGGGAGGGGTGTGAGCACTGTGACGTGACATGACATGGGTCTGACCTTCACTGGGAGGGGTGTGAGCACTGTGACAGGACATGGGTCTGACCTTCACTGGGAGTGGTGTGAGCACTGTGACAGGGCATGACATGGGTCTGACCTTCACTGATGGGGTGTGAGCACTGCGACATGACATGGTTCTGATCATCTTCACTGGGAGGGTGACATGGGTCACTGGTGAACAGGGCTATGGTGAGAGCAGCGCTGTAGGAACTGTTTTAACTGCCATGGACATTGCAGCCCAGTCTGGTGTTCACCATCACTGGTGACTGTTGAGCCACACTGCAATAACAGTTTACCCTGTGTGCGAGAGAGAGAGTCTGCAGACCTGTTTACCCGTACGATTGTGCAATAACAGTTTACCCTGTGTGCGAGAGAGAGAGTCTGCAGACCTGTTTACCTGTACGATTGTGCAATAACAGTTTACCCTGTGTGCGAGAGAGAGAGTCTGCAGACCTGTTTACCTGTACGATTGTGCAATAACAGTTTACCCTGTGTGCGAGAGAGAGAGTCTGCAGACCTGTTTACCTGTACGATTGTGCAATAACAGTTTACCCTGTGTGCGAGAGAGAGAGAGTCTGCAGACCTGTTTACCCGTACGATTTTGCAGTATTTTGTACACATGTTTGGTAGAAATACAATGTACACAATGAACCATAAAAAATATGTTGAAGATCTCAAGACTAAGTTCTTGAGCTGTAGTTGCACTTGCAGTGTAAAACCATTGTGTTTGAGCACGACGACCAAAGAGTGGCAACTCAGGCAACATCACGTGTGCGAACTCGCGTCTGGACAACGTTGGAACAAAACCAGGGACCCCCTACTTTTACGAAAATTCGCAAATTTGGAAGATGTGTATCCACCACATTCTTAGGAAAATACTTTCATTTTAATTAGAAATACACCAATAGCACCTTTAGAATAAACAGGTCTGAGTCTGATGAATCGGGTTCTGATGAGTGCATGACTAATCGTTGATGCATGCCCTGTAGGTCTGCCATTCCACCTGCGACCACAAACTGGAATCCAGCAGCACCCGAGCAGTCCCCACCACCACCACCACCACCACCACCACTGTCCCGGCGTCCACCCACGCCACACCCACTCCCACCACACCCACCACCAACACCCACTCTGGCTCTGCCGACCACTACGGGGAGACGACCACGGACACGGTGACCTCAACGCAGACGCTGACCACATACTCCCTGCTGGACCAGTCCATTCTGAACTGGCAGTCCATCCAGGACTGGGCCCAGCGGCAGTGGGTCAAGCGACAGCAGTCAACGAGGTCACTGGAGGTCAGCGTGAAGAACAATGCCCAACCGTCCACACAGCCCTGCCCTACCCAGCCTGTACAACACACACTTCTTGCTGGTAATGTGTTCAGTGCAACACACCCTTCTTGCTGGTAATGTGTTCAGTGCAACACACCCTTCTTGCTGGTAATGTGTTCAGTACAACACACTTCTTGCTGGTAATGTGTTTAGTACAATACATGCTTCTTGCTGGTAATGTGTTCAGTACAACACACCCTTCTTGCAGGTAATGTGTTCTGTACAACACACACATCTTGCTGGTAATGTGTTCAGTACAATACATCCTTCTTGCTGGTAATGTGTTCAGTACAACACACTTCTTGCTGGTAATGTGTTTAGTACAATACATGTTTCTTGCTGGTAATGTGTTCAGTATAACACACTTCTTGCTGGTAATGTGTTTAGTACAATACATGTTTCTTTCTGGTAATGTGTTCAGTACAACACACCCTTCTTGCTGGTAATGTGTTTAGAACAACACACCCTTCTTGCTGGTAATGTGTTTAGTACAATACATGCTTCTTGCTGGTACTGTGTTCTGTACAACACACCCTTCTTGCTGGTAATGTGTTTAGTACAATACATGTTTCTTGCTGGTAATGTGTTCAGTACAACACACCCTTCTTGCTGGTAATGTGTTTAGAACAACACACCCTTCTTGCTGGTAATGTGTTTAGTACAATACATGCTTCTTGCTGGTACTGTGTTCTGTACAACACACCCTTCTTGCTGGTAATGTGTTTAGTACAAGACACCCTTCTTGCTGGTAATGTGTTCTGTACAACACACCCTTCTTGCTGGTAATGTGTTTAGTACAATACATGCTTCTTGCTGGTACTGTGTTCTGTACAACACACCCTTCTTGCTGGTACTGTGTTCTGTACAACACACCCTTCTTGCTGGTAATGTGTTCTGTACAACACACCCTTCTTGCTGGCGATGTGTTCTGTACAACACATCCTTCTTGCTGGTAATGTGTTCAGTGGCCTGTACAACACACACTTCTTGCTGGTAATGTGTTTAGTACAACACACTTCTTGCTGGTAATGTGGTCAGTGGCCTGTACAACACATGCTTCTTGCTGGTAATGTGTTTAGTGCAATTCACACTTCTTACTGGTAATATGTTCAGTGGCCTGTACAACACACACTTCTTGCTGGTCATGTGTTCAGTGGCCTGTACAACACACACTTCTTGCTGGTCATGTGTTCAGGGGCCTGTACAACACACATTTCTTGCTGGTACACACATCCTCGGCCACACCATAGCCTGTTCTGCCGCAGCCCCGGCACTGGCAATCCACAGGGAGCAGTCAGTGTCAAGTCGTCAAGAGGCAACACATCTGAGAAGTGTCGAGAGCTTTGTGGCATAGTTGTCAAAATGATACTACAAGGCATTGAAATGCAATAGCTGATTAATCTTTTTTTTTTCCACATGCCTTCTGTAGGTAATGGTAAGGCAGCTATCCCTTTCGGCCCAGCTTGTAGCAGGGTGATGGCAGTTTTAAGACAATCTCCCAGTTGTCTTTGGACCAAGTAATGGATGCAGTCACATTTTGTGCTTACATTTAGGTGCTTGCTAATGGACTTTTTTTTTTTTTTTAAATGGAGGCTGTGTTTTTGAGACAAAGAGGTTAGAACAGATTTGAGTCCGGTAGTCAAACTTTCATAATTGTATTGCATCACAACAGCATTTTGGGATTAGTGGAAAGATACGCAAAAGCATATTGAGAGCAAATGTTCATGTTTTACCCTTTTCCATTGATATATAACAATAGGCTTTTACATAAGTATTAAGGGGCATGAAAAAGAAAATTGAAAATGGTCCATTGGCAAGGGAAAGAATGCATTATACAATGTACCTCAAGCAAGAATGACAGTGACTGCACCAGAGGACATCAGGAAGCACAACACCGTGTTTACTGTCTGTTGTTTTTGTGCAGGTGACAACAGTCAGGAAGTACAACACAGTGTTTACTGTCTGTTCTTTTTGTACAGGTGACAACAGTCAGGAAGTAACAACACAGTGTTTACTGTCTGTTCTTTTTGTACAGGTGACAACAGCCAGAAAGTACAACACAGTGTTTACTGTCTGTTTTTTTTTTTACAGGTGACAACAGTCAGGAAGTACAACACAGTGTTTACTGTCTGTTGTTGTTTTTGTACAGGTGACAACAGTCAGGAAGTACAACACAGTGTTTACTGTCTGTTGTTTTTGTACAGGTGACAACACAGTCAGGAAGTACAACACAGTGTTTACTGTCTTCTGTTGTTTTTGTACAGGTGACAACACAGTCAGGAAGTACAACACAGTGTTTACTGTCTGTTGTTTTTGTACAGGTGACAACACAGTCAGGAAGTACAACACAGTGTTTACTGTCTGTTGTTGTTTTTGTACAGGTGACAACACAGTCAGGAAGTACAACACAGTGTTACTGTCTATTGTTGTTTTTGTACAGGTGACAACACAGTCATGAAGTACACACAGTGTTACTGTCTGTTGTTGTCTTTGTACAGGTGACAACATTCAGGAAGTACAACGCAGTGTTTACTGTCTGTTGTTGTCTTTGTACAGGTGACAATGCAGTCAGGAAGTACAACACAGTGTTTACTGTCTGTTGTTGTCTTTGTACAGGTGACAACATTCAGGAAGTACAACACAGTGTTTACTGTCTGTTGTTGTCTTTGTACAGGTGACAACATTCAGGAATTACAACACAGTGTTTACTGTCTGTTGTTTTCATACAGGTGAGGACACGGACCAGGCCTCCAGTGGGTTTGAGGACGCGGTGAGCCAGGCCACGGCCGAACGACATCGCGTCAAGCCGGCCTCAGAAAGCAGCTCTGAGGGCAGGCGCTCCCACATCGGTGAGAGGAAGGGACTGGGGTCTGGAGCAGTGATGGTCTTTCCTTGTTTCTGACTTGACGTTCCATCTCACCTTGACGTCTCTGTTATCTACCTGGTTTTGTTTTGAATGCGTTTCAGTGGACAGGGCCATAGACAACATGACTGACAGGTATTCTGCTGGTTTTAACTCAGAAGTTTTGTCCTGTAATCTGTTTGTATTTGTGGCGGTAAACTAACCCCTCTTCTGTTTAAATGTTGGTTTTGTGCTGTCAGTATTACTGAGTGAGACTGGAGGCGGTGAGGAAGGGGTTAAAGATGCAGTGACACCCCCGTCAGCAGTGTATTGCATTTCCTGAACACATTGTCATATGTCCAGAATGTAAACCTCTATTCCCTGTCTCCCCTTCCTCTCTGGCCCAAACCCTCCCCCTCACTTTCCATATTATGTAGGACAGATATTCACTCCCTTTCTCTCCCTCTCTCTGTCTCTCTTCACATGCACACTGTCTCACTCACTGTCTCTCCGCCTCTCTCTCTGTCGTTCTCTCTCTGTCATTCTCTCTCTCTTTCTCTCTCTATCTCTCTCTCTCTCTCTCTCTCTCTCTTCACACACACACACACACACATGCACACACACACACACACACACACACACACACACACATACACATACACATACCGTAAAGTTCGGTCTATTGAGCGCATCTGTATATAAGCCGCACCCACTAAATTTTTTTAAAATCTGAACTTTTTTCACAAATAAGCCGCACTGGTTTATAAGCCACAGATATATACAACACAGTCCGATGTGAAGCAGGCAGCAGCTGGCCGAGCATTGAGTTAACATAGTGTCGAAAATCAACACATACAATGTGTTCATTGCATTCATTGGCGTTTAAATACGTCAGAATACAAGAGCATGTTTCCAGCTTTACTTCAGTCTTTTTTTTTTTTTAGTACGATGTGTTTTAAATCAATTAGAATCGAAGTTTTTATGAGGCTTCTTACAATTGTTGTCTTTCCAACATCATTGCTTAAAAAAAAATACTGAAAAAAACCAACATTAACGATGCGCTAGAAAGGCAGTTCTCTCCTGCGTTCATTGGTGTATCAAGCTAAGCGATTGGTTGAGTACTCAAAAGCGCAAGCCAATCAAAGCGAAGGTATCAAATGCAAACCTTCGCTCCCTGTCCATGATTTCAACAATGGCGGAACGAAGCCGAGGTCTGACAATGACCGAGTCGAATGCGCTGATCGTTTTTGAATTGCAAGACGCACTTGGTAAGATAACGCATATAATAACAAACCAGAACATTATTGAAACAATTCGATTGTTTTAGTTCGCTTAATACCGTGCCAATGCTTAGTTATTTTGTTTGTAATTCAGCTAGTGTTAGTCAAGATTAAACAGGTCGGAAACGGCCCACACATTATGCCGTTCGAAGCAATCATATTTTTGTAGAAGACAAACTGATGAAAAAAGATATCAGTAATGGGCTTTACTTATGTCGATTCCTGTATTTCTGAACGGGTTACTGATTCCATTACACGATTACAGAGAAAATCGTAGTTAAAAGCATCATAAAAATTCATGAACAGTAAACACGATATGGTGAGTTACAGAGAAGCTAAGAATAGACGAGGGTGATGCTCCTGAAATCGGAAAAATCTGCAAATAAGCCGCATCGTTGTTTAAGCCGCAGGGTTTAAAGCTGGGGAAAAAAGTCGCGGCTTATAGTCCGAACTTTACGGTACACACACACACACACTTTCTCTCTCACTCACACACACTCTCTCTCTCTCTCTCTCACTCACACACACACACTCTCTCTCTCTCTCTCTCTCTCTCTCTCTCTGCCTTCCTTACACTCACACATGCCTTCACTCACACCCACACAGGCAGGTATAACTTGCTGACAGAGGGATGTGTTGGATGTGTCAGGGGAGGAAGAAGGGGGCGGGCCCCACATCTGTCTCCCTGCCTGGTGTCGCTACATCGCCTGGATCCTCTGCTTCCTCATCTGTACTGTCAGCGCCACTGTCACCATTCTGTATGGCTTCAGGTCAGATGTACACCTGGTGTGTGTGTGTGTGTGTGTGTGTGTGTGTGTGTTGTGTGTGTGTGAGCACAAGGTGAGGTTAATCCTACAAGAAACTGATTTTGATCAGCAGTGTGTGTATGTGATTATTTTTGTAACATGTGTATTTTTATCTGCATGTGTCATTACCAATATTCAGACTTTGAAATAAGAAATTTGAGTTACTATTATTTGCCATTAATTTTATTGTGTTATTAGAAATGATACTTGCATTGTCATTATTCAAAGAGTCATTCTAGCACCATTACTAGTATATTGTAATCATCAACATGTTCATGGTGGTCATGCCAGTAATGTGTTTATGATGAGAGTGTAACATGCCAGTGCATCTTTAAATGCATGCAGAATAAAATTATATAATGTCATTTTACATTATTTATGATGATTACAACTATCCATGGAAGAGTAAGATGATCAAGCCAGATTGTTGATTTCAAGGTTTATTGCTCACAGGATTTGTTTAGGACTGAAAGACATCTGCCTATTGATTTGCACTTGCGGTTTTCATCTTTAAAACATCGCATCTTCAAATCATTGGCGTTCTGTGTCTTGTGTTGTTTCAGGTTTGGGCCAACCAAGAGCATCTACTGGCTGCAGTCTCTGTATTTCAGTTTTATGGTGTGCATTTTCTTTGCACAGCCATTTTGGGTAGGTGGACACGCTGTGTAAATGTTTTGCAAACAGTTAACAAATCTTGCGGAGAGATTTAGTTTAGCTTTTGTTCCAACATGAGGAAACATTTTTTTTGTATCCTGGTACTTTTTGAATTGTATTTGAAAATGGATTATTTTTGAGAACATAGAAACATCAACAGCAAAAAGAAAGAAAGAAAAAGAAATCCAAGTGTCCTAATCAGTCTTTTATCATCTTTTTCATTATTGGTGCGTGTCTTTTTATTGCACATGAAAAGTGATTCATTTCATCATTGTTGTTTGTTACCAGTATATTGTTAAACTGGACTTAAGTTGACTGTGCACCATTTTAAGAAAAAAATGAAATAAAAGTAATAATTCCAAAGTCTATTCAGCAATTAAAGAATCAGGACACTTCATGATTTGAACAGAAGAAAAAAAATGGCGATGTATGGGGCGTGTTACAGATCATAATCACAGTGGTGTGTCTGGCGCTGAAGAATCGAAACAACCCCGCTGTGTTTGACCACTGCTGTCTGCGCAGCCAGGTCAGAGAGGGCATCAGCACCTGGCACAGCCAGCAGAAACAGCTGAGAGAACAGTCCGACGACAGCACAGAGCTGGAGAGGGTAGGTCCACTTACCTTACAGCCAGCAGAAACAGCTGAGAGAACAGTCCGACGACAGCACAGAGCTGGAGAGGGTAGGTCCACTTACCTTACAGACAGCAGAAACAGCTGAAAGAACTGTCTGACGACTGCGCTGAGCTGGAGAGGGTAGGTCCACTTACCTTACAGACAGCAGAAACAGCGGAGAGAACAGTGCGACAATAACAGAGCTGGAGAGGGTAGGTCCACTTACCTTACAGACAGCAGAAACAGCGGAGAGAACAGTGCAACAATAACAGAGCTGGAGAGGGTAGGTCCACTTACCTTACAGACAGCAGAAACAGCGGAGAGAACAGTCCGACAACAGCACACAGCTGGAGAGGGTAGGTCCATTTACCTTACAGACAGCAGAAACAGCGGAGAGAACAGTGCGACAATAAGACAGCTGGATAGGGTCGGTCCACTTACCTTACAGACAGCAGAAACAGCTGAGAGAACAGTCAGACGATAGCACAGAGCTGGAGAGGGTAGGTCCACTTACCTTACAGACAGCAGAAACAGCTGAGAGAACAGTCAGACGATAGCACAGAGCTGGAGAGGGTAGGTCCACTTACCTTACAGACAGCAGAAACAGCTGAGAGAACAGTCAGACGATAGCACAGAGCTGGAGAGGGTAGGTCCACTTACCTTACAGACAGCAGAAACAGCTGAGAGAACAGTCTGACGACAGCACTGAGCTGGAGAGGGTAGGTCCACTTACCTTACAGACAGCAGAAACAGCTGAGAGAACAGTCCGACAACAGCACACAGCTGGAGAGGGTAGGTCCACTTACCTTACAGACAGCAGAAACAGCTGAGAGAACAGTCCGACAACAGCACACAGCTGGAGAGGGTAGGTCCATTTACCTTACAGACAGCAGAAACGGTGGAGAGAACAGTGCTACAATAACACAGCTGGAGAGGGTCGGTCCACTTACCTTACAGACAGCAGAAACAGCGGAGAGAACAGTGCGACAATAACACAGCTGGAGAGGGTAGGTCCATTTATATACAGCAGAAACAGCGGAGAGAACAGTGCGACAATAACACAGCTGGAGAGGGTAGGTCGACTTACCTTACAGACAGCAAAAACAGCTGAGAGAACAATGCGTCAGTAACACATCTGGAGAGGGTAGGTCAACTTACCTTATATACAGCGGAGAGAACAGTGCGACAATAACACAGCTGGAGAGGGTAGGTCGACTTACCTTACATGCAGCAGAAACAGCGGAGAGAACAGTGCGACAATAACACAGCTGGAGAGGGTAGGTCGACTTACCTTACATGCAGCAGAAACAGCGGAGAGAACAGTTGGACGATAGCACAGAGCTGGAGAGGGTAGGTCGACTTACCTTACATGCAGCAGAAACAGCGGAGAGAACAGTGCGACAATAACACAGCTGGAGAGGGTAGGTCGACTTACCTTACATGCAGCAGAAACAGCGGAGAGAACAGTGCGTCAATAACACAGCTGGAGAGGGTAGGTCCACTTACCTTAGATACAGCAGAAACAGCGGAGAGAACAGTGCGTCAGTAACACAGCTGGAGAGGGTAGGTCCACTTACCTTATATACAGCAGAAACAGCGGAGAGAACAGTGCGTCAATAACACAGCTGGAGAGGGTAGATCGACTTACCTTACATGCAGCAGAAACAGCGGAGAGAACAGTGCGACAATAACAGAGCTGGAGAGGGTAGGTCGACTTACCTTACATGCAGCAGAAACAGCGGAGAGAACAGTGCGACAATAACAGAGCTGGAGAGGGTAGGTCGACTTACCTTACATGCAGCAGAAACAGCGGAGAGAACAGTGCGACAATAACAGAGCTGGAGAGGGTAGGTCGACTTACCTTACATGCAGCAGAAACAGCGGAGAGAACAGTGCGACAATAACAGAGCTGGAGAGGGTAGGTCGACTTACCTTACATGCAGCAGAAACAGCGGAGAGAACAGTGCGACAATAACACAGCTGGAGAGGGTAGGTCGACTTACCTTGCAGACAGCAGAAACAGCGGAGAGAACAGTCCCACATGTTGCCAACCCCAGGACACTGTTCGTGTCTCTGGACCCTACCAGGGTGTGGGGGCTGTGCCATGGTGAAGTCTGCACAGCTGTCTCCCTGTCTGACAGTGGAAAATAGGCCTGGGGCTGGTGTCACAGCTCTTCTGGGTCCACCTCCCTGTGTTCTCTCCCCCTTCTTGTCTGTCCACCCCCCCCCCCCCCCCCCCCCCCTCCTCCTGCTCACAGCAATGGCTGTTGTGTAAACACACTTCATGCTGAATTAGGTCAGTTGGTCTCTCTGATGAAGTGAGTTTACATCTTATGATCATTATCTTCTGTGCTTCTGTGCATTTTCCAAGATAAATGAACCATTTTTGTTGTAAAATGTAGTTTGCCTTTCAGTTAGTATGAAGTATATGACAGATGTCTTTCTTTGCGTTTTTTTGTTTATCAGAAGTTCGATGACAGCACAACTCTGAAAATTGAACATTTAATGTTGCTTCTTTGTAAAGGTGTTAAAATTATGATTGGCTGTAGAAATGATGTTGGCTTATTACTATCTAAAAGGAGATGATTATTTCAATGAGTAATTTTTTAATGAAAATGTGGTATTAAGATTCATTGAAATATGCTGACATCATGACCTAAGACAACTACACACACACACACACACACACACACACACACACACACACACACACACACACATACACACACACACAATGAGTGTACACACACACACACACACACACACACACACACACATAATGCATGCACACTCAGTGAATATAAGGAAATGATGACATCTCTTCTTTGCGTGGTAAGTAAAATATTTTTCTTTTAACCCGTAGAGTGCCTTTAAGCCGTCAGCTGACGCCGCATTAAAAATGCTTTCCCAGTGCCTATGGGCCGTCCACTGACGTCATGCATTTTTCTTGAATTTTCATTCGTTACTATTTCTATCAACGGACTTAAATAGAGTGTGCGTAGTAAGCCTTATATGTCTGTAGTATTAAAATGATATGTAAATGACCACACGTGAGGGGAAAGCCCATTTATTCTCATCACTGACTGGATGACCAGCCAGCACTTCGTCTCGCTTGCAAAGATGGCGGCACAACCTTCGACAAGCGCAGCGACCAAATCAACGTATTTACACAGCTGAGCAGGCTCTGCTAATGATTTTTGACAAAGACAATAATCTTTTATTCAACGACTCACTCGAGCATGAAGGTGAGATGATGATAGTGATGGAATTGCCGACCGTATTCGTCAGTTATTGTGTCGGGCTGTGTGACCTCAGTGTGTGTTCAGCTGACTGGTTTGCCAGCGTCGAACGAGCTCGCCTAGTGTGTACTCTGCACTGCGTGCCAGTGGTCAGTGACGTGATAGTCAGCGCAAGAGGGGAGCGCGGCCTGCTCGCGGCGTGGCACGGGGCAGAGGGAAAGGTAGGGGAAGATGAGCAGTGAAAGAGAGGGTTGAAGTCCAGCAAGGGGGCGTGGTGGGAGAGGGGGGCGTGGTCGTGGACTGACCTGTCTGCATAGAGTGTGAGCGTCTTGATAGACTTCTACACTGTTTTACTTTCATTTACAGGTGTAGTGTGACAATACAAACTTTATTTTCAACTTTTTTGCTTTGTGTTCTTGTTTGGATGTGAAGATGTAGTGGTAAATACATATGCTTTTGATCGTGCAAAAAAATCTATCCAAATCTAATTGCCTAAATACTTTTTTATTATCAAAATGAAAACAAAAGAAGCCCAGATTCAAAATCTTCATTCAATTTCCTTCAAAAATCATATATATTTCATTGTTATATCTTTTGTAGTTTCTGAGCTAGAATTTTTTGTTAATTATTACCCCCAAATCATTAGATTTCCCTGGCACTGGGAAAGCCTTTGTTTGTAACATTTTCAAGCAGCGAACGGGTTAAATTCTGGGAGGGGGGAGGGGGGGGGGGGGGGGGGGGGGGGCAGTGATCAGCAGTGATGTCAGGTGACAGGAAGTGTGTGGGTGTCTCTCCATAGAGATGTCAGGTGACAGGAAGTGTGTGGGTGTCTTCCCATAGAGATGTCAGGTGACAGGAAGTGATGTCAGGTGACAGGAAGTGTGTGGGTGTCTTCCCATAGAGATGTCAGGTGACAGGAAGTGATGTCAGGTGACAGGAAGTTTGTGGGTGTCTCCCCCTCAGGGTGTCCGGGCACGACAGCGGTCCCGCTACCTGAGGTTCTCGCGGCCCCCTCAGGACAAGGTTCTTCAGGAGTCCAGGAAAAAGCTGATGAAGGAGAAGAACGCAGCCAGCTTCCTCAGGTGAGCCCTCCCAGGTAGCTGTTGAGTTCCCCATCACCAGCATGTGCGTTCATCTACAGGACATCATCGCTTTAGCATATTCATAAGATGCTATGTGCAGGTGATGGCTGTTGAGAAAAAAAAGAAAAAGAAAGAAAAATCTCAACGTTTTTCCATCTTCTTATTAATGGATGGAGTTACGTTTTCATAGTAATTTTAGGTGCTAGGTAATGGAAAACTTATTAAAGATTTTTTTTATACAGACATTTTTTATGCAAAGAGCCAGGAGAAAGGAAAGTTGGACATTATCATGTCAGCCTTTTTTTTTTTTTTTTTTGTATCACAATAGCATTATGGTATTTGCTGAAAGGTGGTTTAAAGTATCCCGAGTAAAATGTTCATACTTGACCCTTTCCATTGATAAATTACAGTATGGTTTTGCATTCATTGAAAGAGGCATAAAATAACATTTTCAGAAACTCCATAACCAAGGGAAATCATTCTTTAAGCAGCGTCTGTCATGAAAGAATGAGGTCATCTGAAGGCCAGTAAGGGGTTTGGGCCTGCATGGATGTTGTCTTTGTGGAAAAACTGTCCTCTAACCTAGGTGTCCCATGCAGGATTATACCAAGCTCCCAAGTGTGCAGTCCGAGTTCATCTTCCAGGCTTGACCAGGGTTTCCTCTTGCTTTCAATGACGACTAAGATTTGAAAGAATGTAAACAGCAGACCTTCACATTCTGAACATTTTTCCCATCAAGTCTGCCCCCTGTCACAAGACAGAGCATGTCTGACTCCAGGAAGGGAAGGTCTGTCTCCATGTTCAAGCTCATTGTCTTCTTCCTGGTGTGACAAGTGTCTTTATGTCGTATAAGACCTTTCTTCTCTGTGTCCATGAAACAATTGTCCATTCTTTCTTCAGGGGAGCAGACACCAGCTGTTGAAAATTATGTATGACTGTTTAATGTCCTGTTTGATTCTGTTTCACCAGAAGAAAGGGTGAATGAGGAAGAGATAGTTTCGCTTCTCTTCAAGAGAACTGGCGCCAGTCATGGTAAATTATGTACAAGTAGAAATGTGTTGCTTTTTTTCTGATCAGCTTTGTTCCACCAGACGGAAGAAGGAACGAAGAACAGATTCTAAAACTGAATCACTCGCAGACGGTAAAATCGGGATTGGACTGTGTACGCTTTGAGTCCTAATTAAAAGCCATGTGTCACCACAGACGTAACGTTGATCCTGCTTGTGAGGCCCAGGCAAAGAGTTCACGTCGTTGTCAGAACCATGGATATTCCCAGTGACCAGGAAGGGGTCGGTGACATGTTTAACTCACTCAAGATGGACAGTTCTGTCCCTTGTTTTTCCCTGTGCACAGGCCATTTGTTATGGTTAGTAAAAAAAAATCACTGAAAATACAAAACAAGAGATAATGGACCTCCTGTTTGTAGCATTTCAATAACTTCAGGAATGCTAAAACTTTGCCGACAGGCTCAACTTTGCTCGAACAAAGGAATGCTGACGATACTATTTATAGCTTGTTGTGGTCTACTGATCACGCTATCACGGCATGAAGAATCTGTCAAGGCCGAAACATTGATAGCGTTCGTTCGTACGGAAGTGTAATGTCATCAGAAAATGCTTAGTGTCTGTTCATGACGAGAGAGTTAAGGCTTCACGAACATACATACAGACTATGGTAATGCGCTAGCATTGGGTATGCTTGAAGTCACGGTAGATTGAGGCACCATTGTGTCAAATGCACACTACACATTAATGCCTGCCCAGGTCTTTGGTCCCCATGCACACAAATGTGCAACCAGTTCAACATGGGTTGAAGGAAGGCTGCAGTTGCGAACTTGTTCAAGTCTCTTGTCTGTGTTTTTGTTCTAGCGGTGACATGTTTTTGTGGGAACAACGCTTTTTATACACAAAGTGAAAAATTAGGTGGATCCTGTTGGTATGGATGAGAACATTCTCTCTCTCTCTCTCTCTCTCTCTCTCTCTCTCTCTCTCTCTCTCTCTCTCTCACACACACACACACACACACACACACACACACATATACATGCAAACATCACACACACACACACACACACACACACACTTTCACTCGCATATACACTTAAACACTCTCTCTTTCTCTCTCTCTCTCTCTCTCTCTCTCTCTCTCTCTTCTCTCTCTCTCTCTCTTACACACACACACACACGCACACACACATATGCATGCACACACACACAAGCTTAGATAACCAGAATTTTTCATGAATAAATGTGTGTTTGCAGGGATGATAGTGCCAGTGTTGACCAAGGTGTGTGTTGTTGCAGGGAGGTGGTGGTGTTTGTGTTCATGTTCACCCTGGTGTGTGTCATCGCCTACGGCAAAGATCCCTCTTCCCAGTACTCTCTGAACCATTCCCTGGACCTCATTCTGCTCAGGTCAGTGTCTGTGACACTCTGTGTCACGTGTCAGTCAGTGTCGGTGACACCGTGTCATGTGTCTGCTCAGGTGTGTCTGTGACACCCGTGACTGTTGCATTGAGTCAGAGTGCAAGGATTACAATAGTTTGTTACGTTGAGTCCAAGTGCAAGCATTACAATAGTTTGTTATGTTTTTCTTTTTGAGCTGTGTCGGAGCTGTGTGTGCTGTGCTAGATTTCTTGCAAAAGTGTGTGAACATGTAAAGACGATTTGAGATCTGATATTGTATTGTACTTCTGTTTTTATCTCTCTGCTCTGTAAATCCAGAAGTAGATTTGGCATACATGTATGTATTCTGCCCAGTCTGTCTGTGCTAGCACAAACCACTGCAAAGAAAATGCCAACATTTTTAAGTTAGCAAAAGGGGCACATGCACACACACACACACACACACACACACACACACACACACACACACACACACACACACACACACATTCACACGCACACACACACACGTGCACGCGTGCGCATGTACACACACACACACACACACACACACACACACACACACACACACACACACACACAACAGACGCACCGACAGACAGACAGACACACAGACAGACAGACACACATACACACACACAGACACACACACACACACACACACACACTCTGTAATCCTGATGAATACTTCGATCCCCATTGCTGACACAGTGAAATCACAGAGAATGCTACACATTTTTTCCACCTTTAGGGACAGCTCTGAACCTTTCCGCAAAATTCAGACCATCCCTGACTGGTACCGCTGGGCCAAGGGCGCTTTGCTGGATGCTGTGTACGGGTTGGACAGCTCCCCTGGTCTGCTGATGAAGGTAAGCAGACTGTGTACTGAACTGAAATTTTTCAGCACTGTGAAACCATGGTATGATGACTTGCAATAGTCTGCTAGTATGGACCGTCCCTACAATGACCTACATAAAGTTTGTACAGTGGAACCTTACTATAGTGACCTAGAGGAATCTTCTACAGTGGAGCCTTCACGTAACTGACCAAAGTAATCTGCTACTGCGTTTGTCATCACTCTCACTCTTTGATCACATCCGTCACAGGTCTCTTTCATGCTATTGAAAATAAATAACCAAGTGTGATCTCTGATCTGCTTTGTTGGTGATAATCACAGATAAGGAAATCAACCCATTAGTCAATGAAATGAAATAATCAGGTCTTGTGTTGTGTCATATTGCATTGTATCATCTTGTATTGTGTTGTATTGTTGACTCTAAGTTCATGGTCACAACCGATTGTTCTCTCTGAAGTTCAAGCTGTTTTTCCCAGGGAGTGTTCGAGCCTGGAACAGTGCCTTTGTTTTATGTTGGTATTTAGGGTTTTGTTGTTATTGGCTGGTTTCATATCACTTACCAAAATGGAATTCCTCCCAAAATGGATTTTTTTTTTTACTTAAGTTCATGACCTCTTCTGAAAGTCATAGTAAGTCGTTGAATAACCTATCACTAGATGGACCAGCTGACTAGCTAACTATATTTCTAACTAAACAGCCAGCCATACCTACACTCAATGTGTCAGCTAACTAGCTACCCATATGGGAAGGGCAAATAAGGTACTTCGTTACAGAACACTGTGACGTCGCAGTGCAATTTATTACAGTTGTATTTGTTACATGCCATAGAACATATTGATTTCACAGTGTGCTTTCATTGCAGTTGTATATGTTACTTGGTCATAGACCACTCTGATTTAACAACATGACTTTTTGCATTCATATTGTTTACTCTTTCAGGATGGTCGTGGTCAAGGCAACAATATTTTGATTGGTCAGCCGTTTCTTCGACAAGTCCGCGTTCATCAGCAACCTTGCCCAGAATTCCGCTATCTCCCGAGGTCCACAGAACTCTGTCGCTATGGTTACAGCAGCAGTAGCCAGGATGTCGGGAACGGGAGCAACGACACATGGACCACTCCTCCAGGGGGCAGCACAGTCTGGGGAGAGATGGGAATGTACGACGGCGGGGGCTTTGGCGTTTGGCTGAACCAGTCCAGGTTTGTTGGAGGAACGGAATGTGGGGGAGCATGAGAGTTGGCACAGTTAGTGCACCATGATTTCCAGACTAGGAAGTGCATCAAGATATAAACCACATCTGAAAGTTTGAAAAAAATCAGGCAACGCATATGCTGGAATTGGTTGATGATATGCAAGAAAATGGCCATGAAAACTTAAATCAAGAGAGAAGTGTGACCATTATATGTAGTGAGAAACACAAATTATGTATGTGTCTACATCAATGGAACCAATGATGTTTCAACAACATTTTCATACAAAGTATAAGAGCAAAAACAAGGCTCAAGTGGTAAGACAGGAACCACACAGTCGAGTTTCATCCACTTAACAGATGCATCTCTGACAGTGTTGCTCAAATTTCCTGACAGGTGTCAGTATCTCTTGGGCTGGTTGACTCTAGGATATGTCATGAAAGTACAGTAGAGTACAGCTCTGTCATGCAGTCTCAGACCAGAATGGAAATCCATAGCATCATCTTCATCATCCTCATTTTCATTGATCAGCAATTGGAAAAAAAGGTCTCGAGTTCTGTGGTCCTTATTGCCCTGCTCTCATGATGACTTCAATTTCGATTTCCTCTCCACATGTAAGGCCTTGGTTTGATTCCGTCTGGGTTACTGGTATTGGTAAATTCATAGAGGCTGTCGTTGGACGGATGTGGTGGTGCCCTCTGGAGCTCATGCTGTCTCCGCGACTAAGCAATAATTATCATCAGTAGGGGGCATAGTAGGTGGTGTCCTGCTTTTGTTGGATCAGAACCGGCGCCACTGAACATCACCGAAGTGACTCCGCATCAGTGCAGTGTCTCCTCCGGTGGGTTGCCTCATGACGACTTGACATTGACTGCTCCCTGTGGATTGCCGGTGCCAGGATTGCGGCAGGCCAGGCCGGTCTGTGGCTATGGACCGGAGGCTGGAATGAGCAGTGTGGGTGCAATGCCTCTGAGGTGGCACTGGAGATGGGACCAAAAAAAAAAAAAAAAAAAAAAAGCTGCCATTCGCATTTTTACATCAGATATCCTGGCAATGTAGATGCGGCCCTACGGAGGTGAAGCATAATGTGGTGTGTGTGCTGTGTACATCAGATAATGTTTGCTTTGAACTATGTGACAAATAGTGGCCAATAGTGATGTCATCCTGTATTGGGTACTTCAAAAAATCACCACTCGTGTCAGAAAAAGAATATCGCTTTTTAATCTTGAAATGATGGTACAACCACTTTGACTACTACCACAGCCGCTGCCACTGCTACTGATGATGCTACTGTTCCCAGTGCTGCTGCTGTTACCATTACTACTACCACCACTACTGACTGTACTACTACCACATCTGCTGCCAGCAATACTGCCTTTTGGCACCTGTCAGATCATTTTGACAAAGGACATCGTATTTTCTGTTTTTAATGTTACATATTACTGAAGTTCATTGTGTGTTCCATAATGAGAGTATTTTATTATACTTACTTGGTTTGACTGCTATGAACAGATCCACCAGAGGAGGATTAATGGCTGCTCATGATTTGTTTCTGATAAAATGGAGTGAAAGTTTCTTGAAACAAAAACGCATGAATAGAACATTTTCAGCATTGAAACTGTGATTGTTTAGAAAAAAAAAAAAAATGATCAGACAAAATACTGCTATAAAAAAAGAGTAGAAACAAAGTACCGTCTCTCATTTCTGTGATCCTGTCCCACAGTGTCAGTGTTGTATTCCTCTGATCCTGTGTCAGTGTTGTATCTCTGTGATCCTGTCCCAGTGTCAGTGTTGTATCTCTGTGTCCCAGTGTCAGTGTTGTATCTCTGATCCTGTCCCTGTGTCAGTGTTGCATTCCTATGATCCTGTGTCAGTGTTGTATCTCTGATCCTGTGTCAGTGTTGTATTCCTCTGATCCTGTCCCTGTGTCAGTGTTGTATTCCTCTGATCCTGTCCCTGTGTCAGTGTTGTATCTCTGTGATCGTGTGTCAGTGTTGTATTTCTGTTATCCTGTCTCACAGTGTCAGTGTTCCATTCCTCTGATCCTGTCCCTGTGTCAGTGTTGTATTTCTGTGATCCTGTCCCAGTGTCAGTGTTGTATCTCTGTGATCCTGTCCCACTGTCAGTGTTGTATCTTTGTGATCCTGTGTCAGTGTTGCATTCCTCTGATCCTGTCCCTGTGTCAGTGTTGCATTTCTGTGATCCTGTTCCACAGTGTCAGTGTTGCATTTCTATGATCCTGTTCCAGTGTCAGTGTTGCGTTCCTCTGATCCTGTGTCAGTGTTGCATTTCTGTGATCCTGTTCCACAGTGTCAGTGTTGTATTTCTATGATCCTGTCCCACTATGTCAGTGTTGCATTTCTGTGATCCTGTCCCAGTGTCAGTGTTGCATTCCTCTGATCCTGTCCCACAGTGTCAGTGTTGCATTCCTCTGATCCTGTCCCACAGTGTCAGTGTTGCATTCCTCTGATCCTGTCCCACAGTGTCAGTGTTGTATTCATATGATCCTGTCTCACAGTGTCAGTGTTGTATTCCTCTGATCCTGTCCCACAGTGTCAGTGTTGCATTCCTCTGATCCTGTCCACAGTGTCAGTGTTGTATTCATATGATCCTGTCTCACAGTGTCAGTGTTGCATTTCTCTGATCCTGTCCCAGTGCCAGTGTTGTATTTCTCTGATCCTGTCCCATTATCCATGTTGCATTCCATGTTGCAGCAGAGAGGAGGCACAAAGTCACTTGGAATGGCTGGAGATGACCGGCTGGCTGGACAGACAAAGTCGAGCGGTCATCGTGGAGATGACCATCCTCAACGTGCCCACACAGCTCTTCAGGTCAGTGATCCCTGCTGGTCACTCCATGTTCCCCATGTGTTGCTGTGTGGTTTGTCTATCACTCCATGTTCCCCATCCGTTGCTGTGTGGTTTATATGTTACTCCATGTTCCCCATCTGTTGCAGTGTGGTTTGTATGTCACTCTATGTTCCCCATCTGTTGCGGTGTGGTTTGTATGTCACTCCATGTTCCCCATCTGTTGCGGTGTGGTTTGTATGTCACTCCATGTTCCCCATGATTTGCTGTATGGTTTGTATGTCACTCTATGTTCCCCATCTGTTGGTGTGTGGTTTGTATGTCACTCCATGTTCCCCATGTGTTGCTGTGTGGATTATCTGTCGCTCTGTGTTCCCCATGTGTTGTTGTGCGCTTTGTCTGTCACTCCAATTTCCCCAACTGTCACTGTGTGGATTATCTGTCACTCCATGTTCCCCATCTGTTGCTGTGTGGATTATCTGTCACTCCATGTTCCCCATCTGTTGCTGTGTGGATTATATACCACATGTACATTCTCCCATCTGTTGCTGTGTGGATTATATACCACATGTACATTCCCCCATCTGTTGGTGTGTGGATTATTTACCACATGTACATTCCCCCATCTGTTGATGTGTGGATTATATACCACATGTACGTTCCCCCATCTGTTGGTGTGTGGATTATTTACCACATGTTCATTCCCCCATCTGTTGGTGAGTGGATTATATACCACATGTACGTTCCCCCATCTGTTGGTGTGTGGATTATTTACCACATGTACATTCCCCATCTGTTGGTGCGTGGATTATTTACCACATGTACATACCCCCATCTATTGATGTGTTGATTATTTACTACCTGTATATTCCCCCATCTGTTGATGTATTGATTATTTATCACCTGTATATTTCCCCATCTGTTGGTGTGTTGATTATTTACCATCTGTATATTCCCCGATCTGTTGATATCTTGATTATTTACCACCTGTATATTCCCCCCCCCCATCTGTTGATATCTTGATTATTTACCACCTGTATATTCCCCCATCTGTTGATGTATTGATTATTTATCACCTGTATATTTCCCCATCTGTTGGTGCATTTATTATTTACCATCTGTATATTCCCCCATCTGTTGATATCTTGATTATTTACCATCTGTATATTTCCCCATCTGTTAATATCTTGATTATTTACTACCTGTTTATTCCGTAATCTGTTGATCATTTACCACCTGTTTATTCCCCAATCTGTTGATGTGTTGATCATTTACCACCTGTATGTTTCCCATCAGTTGGTGTGTAGATTTTTAACCACAACTATGTTCCTCATCTGTTAATGTGTTGATTGTTTACCGTGTGTGTGTGTGTGTGTGTGTGTGTGTGTGTGTGTGTGTGTGTGTGTGTCCCTTAAAGCCCAGCTCACACCATAGCACCTGTGAGGTCCAGTACACATCTTGAGGTTAATTTGACAACAAACTGGTTTCAGTCAGCCATGTACGTTTGTATGTGTACATGTACACATATTCAGGTATTTCATCCCATCTGTTCAGCACACGCAGTAAGATGCAAGGTCTTGTTCTTTGTAGTACTTCATCTTTTGGTCTCCTATCCATTATGTAATAAAGCATAATGGTGTAGGTATCTTCTAGCTATGCACGGTTTGTGTGCATCTGTGTTGCTAATGTATACACTGTTGTTGCAGCTCAGTGGTGTTGCTGTTAGAGTTGCCTCCCTCTGGAGGTGCTCTCCCCTCTCCGAGGATCTCGTCCACCTACGTATTCCGTTATGTTACCACTTGGGACAACTGTGTTTCTGGCCTGTGAGGTGAGCTTTGCTAGGGGGCTTTGCCATCTGTCCTATCTGTGTGTGTGTGTGTGTGTGTGTGTGTGTGTGTGTGTGTGTGTGTGTGTGTGTGTTGTATGTGCGCACATGCTTTCAATATCAAACATGTGTTTGATGTGAACATGTACCTGAGCGTGGTTGCATGGAATCTTATAGTGTCATGAATAAGTCTTCCTGCGTTCATTCATTCTGTTTTTTGTCCTTTGTTTTCCTGCCTTTTCTTCTTCTTCTCTCTCTCTCTGTCTCTCTGTCTCTCTCTCTCTCTCTCTCTCTCTCTGTCACAGATTTTCTCTGTTCTTTACCCAGACTCTCTCTCTTTCTAAACCTTTTGCGAATTTCTTTCTTGTCATGATACCACTCTTTCTCTCTCACACCTCTCACTCTCCCTATGTGTGTGTGTGTGTGTGTGTATGTATGAGCAAGTCTGTTTCTCTGTGGCACTTTCTCTCTGATTCTTTGCCTGCGTTGATTATCACTTTTTTCTTCCCATCTCTCATTGTTTCATGCCACCTTTTTTTGTTCTGTCATGCATGCTCGCGCATCCACACGCTTTTGCTACCTCTGTCATTCTGTCCTGCCCCTCCCCCCCCACACACACACACTCTCTCCCTCTCCTTATCAGAAGTGATGGGATGTTTCAGTTGCTGTTCGTGCTGCTGGCCTTGCTGAGGATACAGAGTGAGCTAGCCGCTATGGTTGAAGATGGCCGTCATTATTTCCGCTGGCCATGGAACTATGCACAGGTGACCTCTGTTTGTCGGCTGTGTCCCTTTGCTGTTGGATTGTGTCCGTTTCTTTGCGAGTTGGATTATGTCTGTTTCTTTGCGAGTTGGATTGTGTCTGTTATTTTGCGAGTTGGATTATTGTGTCTGTTTCTTTGCGCGTTGGATTGTGTCTGTTTCTTTGTGAGTTGAATTGTGTCTGTTTCTATGCGAGTTGGATTGTGTCTGTTTCTTTGTGAGTTGAATTGTGTCTGTTTCTATGCGAGTTGGATTATATCTGTTTCTTTGCGAGCTGGATTGTGTCTGTTTCTTTGCAAGTTGGATTGTGTCTGTTTCTTTGCGAGTTGGATTATTGTGTCTGTTTCTTTGCGCGTTGGATTGTGTCTGTTTCTTTGCGAGTTGGATTGTGTCTGTTTCTTTGTGAGTTGGATTGTGTCTGTTTCTTTGCGCGTTGGATTGTGTCTGTTTCTTTGCGAGTTGGATTATTGTGTCTGTTTCTTTGTGAGTTGGATTATTGTGTCCCGTTTCTTTGCGAGTTGGATTATTGTGTCTGTTTCTTTGCGCGTTGGATTGTGTCTGTTTCTTTGCGAGTTGGATTGTGTGTGTTTCTTTGCGAGTTGGATTGTGTCTGCTTCTTTGAATGTTTACTCAGTTGTGTATTTAGTTATGTGTTTGACATTTTTTAGCTTATTCCATCCCACATCTGAAGGCTTTTGGGATGCTGCTGAACATTATCCTCGACCTGTGGCCAAACAGGATGTACTCAAACTGGTTTATCAGCGCGTTAGTTTGCTGGAAAGGGAAGTAACTTCCACAAAAACTTCCTTCCTCAAAGGCACTCAAAATTTTGCAGAGAAATTCAAATGACAAGTGTGTGTGTTACACTTATGTTGAAAAAAAAAGTTATGCAAATAATAAAATGATGTTTAGTTTATCAATGCATCAAAAGTCTGTAAGTGCATCATATGATATGAAGTTTGATAGGTTGATATTCAGCAATGCATCAAAAGTCTGTAAGTGCATCATATGATATGAAGTTTGATTGGTTGATAGTCAGTTCACTTTGCTATAATTGTATAAAGGAGGGGGAATTATTAAACTACCACATTCATTTTCTTGAGGGGGAAGTATCAATTTGTTGTGATGGGTTATATACCAAACTACCACATTCGCTTTCTTGAGGGGGAAGTACCAAATTGTGATGGGTTATATACCAAACTACCACATTCATTTTCTTGAGGGAAAAGTACCAACTTGTGATTGGTCATACACCAAACTACCACATTCATTTTCTTGAGGGGGAGGTACCAAGTTATTTTGATGGGTTATGTAGCAGACCATCACATTCCTTTTCTTGAGTGCCGATTGTCCAGATGGTGTTAGGTGACCTTTCCTGATCGCTGTCATTTAGTGATTGAGTTTGTCACCTGGATGTACATGGCATCGCTGTTTAGTGTTTGTCACCTGGATGTACATGGCATCGCTGTCATTTAGTGTTTGTGTTTGTCACCTGGATGTACATGGCATCGCTGTCATTTAGTGTTTGTGTTTGTCACCTGGATGTACATGGCATTGCTGTCATTTAGTGTTTGTCACCTGGATGTACATGGCATCGCTGTCATTAAGTGTTTGTATTTGTCCCTGGATGTACATGGCATCGCTGTCATTAAGTGTTTGTATTTGTCACCTGGATGTACATGGCATCGCTGTCATTAAGTGTTTGTATTTGTCACCTGGATGTACATGGCATCGCTGTCATTAAGTGTTTGTATTTGTCACCTGGATGTACATGGCATCGCTGTCATTTAGTGTTTGTGTTTGTCACCTGGATGTACATAGCATCGCTGTCATTTAGTGTTTGTGTTTGTCACCTGGATGTACATGGCATCGCTGTCATTTAGTGGTTGTGTTTGTCACCTGGATGTACACTGCACCTGCAAGAATGAATGCAGCTTGCTCAAGGTGACAGAGTCTTATGTTCAACCTTTCCAAAATAACCCATGTGGAAGTAATGCATAGGGTCACCTTCAGTGAGTAGACTGGTTGGAAGAGCAATGACAGTCGGGTAAATACTTCTGTATCACTAATTAAAGGCTTATTATTTCTTGATTGTTATTGTCTAATTTTTAATGTATGTTATTTGTTTTGTTCGTGTTGCATTGGATATACAGTTTAAAAGGATGATTAAACACTTTGGGAAATAGTTTGTATATTTGGGAAAATGCGTTGTATGTTTGGGAAATACTTTGTATATTTGGGAAATACTTCATATCTTTGGGAAATAGTTCACATACTGTATCAATCAGTTGCTTGATATGGGGTCTGCCAGTCTGAATCATGTTGATGTAAGCTGATGTAGAAGCAATGTTGGCCTCAAGTACAGGTGGGTGGTAGGAAGGAGTGATGTGTTTATTTGTACAGCTTTGTACATGTTTATCTACAGGTGTGTGTGTGTCTTTGTGTTTGTGTGTGTGTGTGTGTGTGTGTGTGTGTGTGTGTGTGTGTGTGTGTGTGTGTGTAACTGGCACAGTGTGGTTTCAACAGAAACGGAATGTGTATGTGACTACAGATGCTGCTGTGTCTAACATCACTGGCCTTCATCATCTGCTACATTTACCGCTTCATTCTGGTGTCGGAGATCGTGGAGTTGCTGCGCAGCACATTCTTTGAGCAGTTTGTGTCGCTGGCCTTCCTGACGGCTTGGGATCAGGTGAGTCCACCGGCTGCCTCTGCCCAGTCCCTGTCCCCGACACTGTCGATCCCGTGGACCTTTTTGTGACCTGTTTGCCTATCAGGGGCAGAATGCACTGAAGATCCTGTTGACCTGTTTGCCTATCAGGAGTGGAATGCCCTGTAGATCCTGTTGACGTGTTTGCCTATCAGGGGCAGAATGCACTATAGATCCTGTTGACCTGTTTGCCTATCAGGAGTGGAATGCCCTGTAGATCCTGTTGACGTGTTTGCCTATCAGGGGCAGAATGCACTGTAAATCCTGTTGACCTGTTTGCCTATCAGGGGCAGAATGCACTGTAAATCCTGTTGACCTGTTTGCCTATCAGGGGCAGAATGCACTGTAGATTCTGTTGACCTGTTTACCTATCAGGGGCAGAATGCACTGTAGATCCTGTTGACCTGTTTGCCTATTAGGGGCAGAATGCACCGTAGATCCTGTTGACTTGTTTGCCTGTTAGGGGCAGAATGCACTGTAGATCCTGTTGACCTGTTTGCCTATCAGGGGCAGAATGCACTGAAGATCCTGTTGACCTGTTTGCCTATCAGGGGCAGAATGCACTGTAGATCCTGTTGACCTGTTTGCCTGTCAGGGGCAGAATGCACTGTAGATCCTGTTTTGACCTGTTTGCCTATCAGGGTAAGAATGCACTGTATCTTGATATACCTATTGACTGGATAGAGGTACTGAAAAGGATTAAGAAAATCAAAGAAACAAAACTGAAGTGGTTTCAAATTAGAATATGCCACAGAATTTTGGTAACAAATAGTGTGCTGAAAAGTATGCAGATTGTTGATCAGCAACAAATGTAATTTCTGTAATAGAGAAAAAGACTCAATTAATCATTACCTGTGGGAATGTGAGTTTACACACGCTTTCTGGAAAGACCTTGAAAGAGCTCTAAAAGTAAATTGTTCACACTGTGAAAGATTATCCCTTAATGTGGAGATTATATTATTTGGTACGGATGAGAAAACAAAAACCGATGATATGCTAGACCTGATAATTTTAATGGGAAAATATTTCATCTATAAATGTAAAATTAACAAAACAAAACCCAATATAAACATGTTTTTGAAGGAGCTGAACTACAGATATAAAATGGAGAAATATATGTCCTTGATGGAGATGAATCATGCTACCTACCAAGAAAAATGGTCACCACATATTAAACTACTAGAGGACTAATGGTCATATTATGTACTATATATACATGTGTATGTATGTATGGTGATTGCATGAATGTATGTTCAAAATGAGCGCTGTATTTTTTTTCCTGTTTTTTTTTTTTTTTTTTTTTACTATTTAAAGTCATCCGTGACCTTGGAGCCTCGAGAAAATAATCGTATATTAAAGTGTGTCTGTACAATTTAACTTCCTCGAATGCCATACTTCGATAGAGTCGATGATTTAAGTAATACGTTTTATAACCCTGCATTATGTCTGTGTACATTATTCGTTTTGTGTGCCCATTTAAAAGATAAATATTCTAGATTAGGGGAAAAACCCTACGGTAGCAAGATAGTCGTTACTGTATAATTATTTGAATAGTTGGTATTAGAGTTCTAATTCAAATGACATGCAGATTTTTTTTTTTTTTTTTGGGGGGGGGGGGGGGGGCATGGAGGGGATATTTTTGATACAGTACTGTCAACAGAAGTGTTTTAATTTGTCCAATGTGTAAAGAAGCAGAGGAAAATGAGGTACATTTTGTTCTTTGCTGCCCAGCGCTTAGACATATTCGCCAAAGCCATATATAAAACCTAAGTATTATCGACAACCGTTTGTTCAAACTCAGTTTACTAATGTCCTCACAAAAGTCTCATGACGTGCGGAATTTTTCACTATTTCTGTCTAAGGCATTTAAGTTTAGAGAATTAGTAACGTCTTAGCAATATGATTCCTGTGGTTTTGTCCCTACCCTGTTTCTGTTTCTATGTATTGTTATTGGTACTTGTTGAGGTTTGTTTTATGTATGAATTTGTGCCCACTTATGTTTATTGACAAACTGTTTATATGATGTTCACACACCCCTTCACAAGGGGCCGTGGCCTATTGTGAATAAACTCATCCGAATCAAAAAAAAAAAAAAAAAAAAAAAGAAAAGCTCAAAAAGAATGGGGGAAAAACGTAACTGGGGTCACCACGCGAGCAAGTATGAAGGGCCACAGAAACTTAAAACTTTTGTTTTCAATTCGGTCAATGAGGGTGAAGACGACGGGGATAATGTTCTAGAGTTCCATTGTGGTCCAGGTCTACATGACAGGGCTGTGCTCCGTATTTCTTTCCATGATATGTAACGGTGTCAACCAGGCCCGAGATATACATGCAACTGCAGTCTTGGAGAGAAAAATTGAGCGGCACTGTCAGGGCGCATCTACTAAAATGGATGGAACTCGACCGTGTGGTGGCCGGTCTTCCCAACCGAGCAATGACAAAAATCAGCTCTGGGTAGGTGCCAGTCGCTGCTAGACCGTGAGGCACCCATTAGTTTTCAGTGTATCTGTCCTGTCCTGCCTGAAGAAGAATTGATAATCAAAACGCTTTGTGTGTGTGTGTGTGTGTGTGTGTGTGTGTGTGTGTGTGGTGTTGTGTGTGTGTGTGTGTGTGTGTGTGTGTTGTTCCTTGTTTAGCGGTGCTGTAATTCTTTTTTTTTCTTCTTGTTTCAGTTTCTGCCTGTAGTCATCCCACTTTGAAAGCAGAAAGTAAAAAAAAAATAATAATAAAAAAATGTCAGAAAAAAAAAATGAACAGTAGATCCTGTTGACCTGTTTGCCTATCAGGGGCAGAATGCACTGTAGATCCTGTTGACCTGTTTGCCTATCAGGGGTAGAATGCACTGTAGATCCTGTTGACCTGTTTACCTATCAGGGGTAGAATGCACTGTAGATCCTGTTGACCTGTTTGCCTATCAGGGGTAGAATGCACTGTAGATCCTGTTGACCTGTTTACCTATCATGGCAGAATGCACCATAGATCCTGTTGACCTGTTTGCCTATCAGGGGTAGAATGCACTGTAGATCCTGTTGACCTGTTTACCTATCATGGCAGAATGCACCGTAGATCCTGTTGACATGTTTGCCTATCAGGGGCAGAATGCACCGTAGATCCTGTTTACCTGTCAGGGGCAGAATGCACTGTAGATCCTGTTGACCTGTTTGCCTATCAGTGGCAGAATGCACTGTAGATCCTGTTGACATGTTTGCCTATCAGTGGCAGAATGCACTGTAGATCCTGTTAATATGTATGCCTGTCGGGGGCAGAATGCACTGTAGATCCTGTTGACATGTACGTCTATCAGGGGCAGATCCAGGGGGAGTTCCTGGGTGGTTTGAGTTCACCTCCCTGCCTGTTCTACACAGACAAGAAGGGGTGATGCATGTAGACATGTTCAGTGAACAGACGCCTTGTTATCTTGCAGGAGAGGCCTCCCATAATGCACCTCACACATGTAAATTGCCTACAGTGCCTGGGAGCTAGCAGTTACCTCTGCTTGCATTATGTCTGTTGTCTGTCTGTTGCAGTTACCTGTGCCTGCATTATATCTGTTGTCTGTCTGTTGCAGTTACTTCTGCCTGCCTTATGTCTGTTGTCTGTATGTTGCAGTTACCTCTGTCTGTATTATTCTGTTGTCTGTCTGTTGCAGTTACTTCTGCCTCTATTATGTCTGTTTGTAGCAGTTATCTGTGCCTGCAACTTATCTGTTGTCTGTCTGTTACAGTTACCTCTGTCTACATTGTCTGTTTTCTGTTGCAGTTACCTGTGCCTGCATTTTGTCTGTTGTCTGTCTGTTGCAGTTACCTCTGTCTACATTGTCTGTTTTCTGTTGCAGTTACCTGTGCCTGCACTGTGTCTGTTGTCTGTCAATTTGCAGTTGCCTGTGCCTGCATAATGTCTGTTGCAGTTACCTGTGCCTGCATTATGTCAGTTGTCTGTCTGTTGCAGTTGCCTGCGCCTGCATTATGTATATTGTCTGTTGCAGTTACCTGTGCCTGCACTGTGTCTGTTGTCTGTCTGTTGCAGTTACCTCTGTCTGCATTATGTCTGTTGTCTGTCTGTTGCAGTTACCTGTGCCTGCACTATGTCTATTGTCTGTCTGTTGCAGTTACCTCTGTCTGCATTATGTCTGTTGTCTGTCTGTTGCAGTTACCTCTGTCTGCATTATGTCTGTTGTCTGTCTGTTGCAGTTACCTGTGCCTGCACTGTGTCTGTTGTCTGTCTGTTGCAGTTACCTGTGCCTGCACTATGTCTGTTGTCTGTCTGTTGCAGTTACCTCTGTCTGCACTATGTCTGTTGTCTGTCTGTTGCAGTTACCTCTGTCTGCATTATGTCTGTTGTCTGTCTGTTGCAGTTACCTCTGTCTGCATTATGTCTGTTGTCTGTCTGTTGCAGTTACCTGTGCCTGCATTATGTCTGTTGTCTGTCTGTTGCAGTTACCTGTGCCTGCACTATGTCTGTTGTCTGTCTGTTGCAGTTACCTCTGTCTACATTGTCTGTTTTTGTTGCAGTTACCTGTGCCTGCATTATATCTGTTGTCAGTCTGTTGCTTTTATGTCTGTTGTCTGTCTGTTGCAGTTATTTCTGCCTGCCTTATGTCTGTTGTTCGTCTGTTGCAGTTACCTCTGCTTGCATTATGTCTTGTCTGTTGCAGTTACCTCTGCCTGCCTTATGTCTGTTGTCTGTCTGTTGCAGTTACCTCTTTCTACATTTTCTGTTTTCTGTTGCAGTTACCTGTGCCTGCATTATGTCTGTTGTCTGTCTGTTGCTTTTATGTCTGTTGTCTGTCTGTTGCAGTTACTGCTGCCTGCATTATATCTGTTGTCTGTCTGTTGCAGTTATTTCTGCTTGCATTATGTCTGTTGCCTATCTGTTGCTTTTATCTCTGCCTGCATTAGGTCTGTTGTCTGTTGCTTTTATCTCTGCCTGTATTAGGTCTGTTGCAGTTACCTCTTTTTGCATTATGTCTGTTGCCTATCTGTTGCTTTTATCTCTGTCTGCATTATGTCTGTTGCAGTAACCTCTGCCTATACTACGTCTGTTGTCTGTCTGTTGCAGTTACCTGTGCCTGCATTATGTCTGTTGTCTGTTACAGTTACCTCTGCCTGCACTGTCTGTTATCTGTCTGTTGCAATTACCTGTGTGTGCATTATGTCAGTTGTCTGTTTGTTGCAGTTACCTCTACCTGCACTGTCTGTTGTCTGTCTGTTGCAGTTACCTGTGTGTGCATTTGTCAGTTGTCTGTTGCAGTTACCTCAGCCTGCACTATGTTGTCTGTCTGTGGCAGTGTCTGCGTTCCCTGCTGGGGATGCTGGTGTTTCTGGTCGTGGTGACGCAGGGCTGCGACTGGTGCGCTACTGCCCTCACCTGGCCAAGTTCGCCGCCGTCTACAGACGAGTGCGTCGAGAGGTCATGCTCATGGGGGTAAGGCTGTTGGTTCTGGATGTGGTGTTTAAGATGGGATGTCAGTTCTGAAAATGGTGCGTGTTATGGCCGTTCTGAAAGTGGTGTTAGTTTGGATGTGATTGTAGTTTGGATGTGGTGTCACATCTGTCATATGTTGTGTTTGTTTCTCGAGTTATCTGTGCATACCACCAAGTATAGGTAATTGTCTCCCATCCATGTTAGGTGTACAGAAGTGTACCTGAGTGTACAGATACACATGGGTCCCGCATGCAAACACGCATACACATGGAGACTTGATCAAACTTGTGTTCCATGTTATATCCACACCTCACTTAATTGCATGCAGGTTCTTTTTTTCAGTTAAGATAAAAAGACTAGAGATGACAAGGCAGAACTGACCAATAAAATCAGGTGAAACCAATGTGATGTGTAATGACTCCTGTTTAGCCTGTTCTATGTATCTTCACACAGGTGATGTATAATGGATCCTGCACTGTCGTTTCACACAGGTGATGTGTAATGGATCCTGTACTGTCATTTCACACAGGTGATGTGTAATGGATCCCGCACTGTGTGACTTCACCCAGGTGATGTGTAATGGATCCTGCACTGTGTGACTTCACCCAGGTGATGTGTAATGGATCTTGTACTGTATAACTTCACCCAAGTGATGTGTAATGGATCCTGTACTGTCATTTCACACAGGTGATGTGTAATGGATCCTGCACTGTGTGACTTCACCCAGGTGATGTGTAATGGATCCTGTATTGTATAACTTCACCCAAGTGATGTGTAAAGGATCCTGTACTGTCATTTCACACAGGTGATGTGTAATGGATCCTGCACTGTGTGACTTCACCCAGGTGATGTGTAATGGATCCCGCACTGTGTGACTTCACCCAGGTGCTGTTCTTTGTGCTGACCGGGGCCTTCTCCAGCTGTGGCTCCCTGCTGTTCGGGTCACTGTCCAGAAGCATGCGCACCACATGGTCATCGTCGCTGGCGGTGGTGGCCCTGATGACGGGCATCTACAGCCCCCCAGACTTGGACGGGGAGCAGGCAGGGTCAGCCTGGTTCTCCATCTTCTCTCTCTTCGCCTCCACCATCAGCTGTGGGCTGCTGACCGCTTATGTGAGCATTGTCACCTTACTTCCCACCTGATTCTTTTCAGTGTGAATGGGAAGGTCAGCTGCAGTGGGAAGGCTGGGTACAGTGGGAAGGTCGGGTACAGTGTGAAGGTTGGGTACAATGGGAAGGTCGGGTACAATGGGAAGGTCGGGTACAGTGGGAAGGTCAGGTACAGTGTGAAGGTTGGGTACAATGGGAAGGTCGGATACAATGGGGAGGTCGGGTACAATGGGAAGGTCAGGGACAATGGGAAGGTCAGCTACAATGGGAAGGTCAGCTACAATGGGAAAGTAGGGTACAGGTGGGAAAGTCAGGTACAATGGAAAGGTCAGACTCGATTGGAAGGTCGGGTACAAACGGAAGGTCGGGTACTATGGGAAGGTCAGGAACAATAGGAAGGTTGGGTATGATGGGAAGGTCGGGTACAATGGGAAGGTTGGGTACAATGGGAAAGTCAGGTACAGTGGCAAGGTTGGGTACAATGGGAAGGTCAGATGCAATTGTCAGGTACAGTGGGAAGGTAGGGTAGAATGGGAAGGCCGGGGTACAGTTGTCAGGTACAATGGGAAGATCAGGTACATTGGGAAGGTCAGGTACACGTGGAAGGTCGGGTACAATTGTCAGGTACAATGGGAAGGTCGGGTACAAGGGGAAGGTCAGGTACAGTGGGAAGGTGGGGTACAATGGGAAGGTCAGGAACAAAGGGAAGGTGGGGTACAATGGGAAGGTCAGGAACAAAGGGAAGGTGGGGTACAATGGGAAGGTGGGGTACAAAGGGAGGTTGGGTACAATGGGAAGGTGGGGTACAAAGGGAGGTTGGGTACAATGGGAAGGTGGGGTACAAAGGGAAGGTGGGGTACAATGGGAAGGTGGGGTACAAAGGGAAGGTGGGGTACAAAGGGAAGGTGGGGTACAAAGGGAGGTTGGGTACAATGGGAAGGTGGGGTACAATGGGAAGGTGGGGTACAAAGGGAGGTTGGGTACAATGGGAAGGTGGGGTACAAAGTGAAGGTGGGGTACAAAGGGAAGGTGGGGTACAAAGGGAAGGTGGGGTACAAAGGGAAGGTGGGGTACAATGGGAAGGTGGGGTACAATGGGAAGGTGGGGTACAAAGGGAAGGTGGGGTACAAAGGGAGGTTGGGTACAATGGGAAGGTGGGGTACAATGGGAAGGTGGGGTACAATGGGAAGGTCAGGTACAAAGGGAAGGTGGGGTACAATGGGAAGGTGGGGTACAATGGGAAGGTCAGGTACAAAGGGAAGGTGGGGTACAATGGGAAGGTGGGGTACAAAGGGAAGGTGGGGTACAAAGGGAAGGTGGGGTACAATGGGAAGGTGGGGTACAATGGGAAGGTGGGGTACAAAGGGAAGGTGGGGTACAAAGGGAAGGTGGGGTACAAAGGGAAGGTGGGGTACAATGGGAAGGTGGGGTACAAAGGGAAGGTGGGGTACAAAGGGAAGGTGGGGTACAAAGGGAAGTGGGTCAGGGGTGGGTACAAAGGGAGGTTGGGTACAATGGGAAGGTCAGTTGTATTTGATGTTCTTGTTCCTAAATGATACCATAATTTAACACTTTTATGCATCTTTTTTCAGTTATGTATGTAAACATGCTTATCCACACATTTTTGCAGGCATTTTTAACACATACAAGCAAACACCACAAAAGTCACATGTAACGAGTGTGTTTCATATATTAAAATGTTCATGTATATGTTTATTCATTTCCTATTGTACCTGTCTCCAAAAGTGTCCTGTTTTTGCTCACCACCCCATTTGGTTTCCAGATGAGTTCTTCAGATCTTTTTGATGTTTTATTAAGTTCCCTCCCCAGTAGCCAGAAGTCAAAAACACTGGAGACAGTAGATTTGTTAGACATTTGGAGGATTGGTATGCAAGCATTAGAAAACTCATTTTTCTCAGGCAGTACCATTCAGTTGTTTATCTATTTGGAAATTTTTGTGAAAAGATATAAAACAGAATGCACTGCTTCAGAAAGATAAAGTTTTTACAGATGGATATTAGAGGGATATTGTTTGGGGTTATGCATGACGATTTACTCAGGAATATTTAGAGGGGTCTGTTTTGGGTTATAGGTGGGAGTTCAACTTCAGAGCATTAGAGGAGTCTTAGTACGGATTATTGGTGGGAGTTTTATAGAGGGATAGAAGAAGGAGTCTTACCCAAGGAAGTATTTAATGCATGCAGAGAGAATAATGTTTCGGTGAAAAGCATAAACTCTGTGATGGGAAGCAGTAGGGAAGGCTTTTTTTCAGTAAGGTGCATTGTGGGAAGGTTTTTTTTTCAGTAAGGTGCATTGTGGGAAGGTTTTTTTCAGTAAGTTGCATTGTAATGTTATTGGTTTCCATGAATGATAAAGGAGGAAAGTAACTCAACACCTGCTTTCACTAATCTCCCCTCACTAACCTGTGCCGACTCATCTTGCCCTCAGGTGGTGGCCATACTGACGCACCGTGTTCGTGTGAGCAAGAGCGGGGACCTGCTGGTGATGGGCAAGTGTGAGCTGCTGGACTACTGCCTGCAGCAGATGCTCCTCTTCATCGGCGTCCGCAAACAGACCCCTGTCCACGAGCCGCAGGTCCACCTGCCGCCGTCAGTATCTGCCCGTTATACAGCTGCAGCTGCTTGTCAGTGATGTATATGCCGTAGGAAGATTGTGCCTCGCTCGGTACCACTCTAACAATGTCAAACGCCTTATTCATCACCCACACTGCACTGATAGCCCAGCCTGTGAAAAGCAAGAAGATAATTTGACTAAACTTGGAAATGTATGATGGTCTTGAAGAGAGTGATGTGATACCATTAAACAATATCTTATAGGATGTATGTACGTCGTATTTTTTTTATCGATTTATTTGCTACACTGTGGTCCGTTCCATTCCGTCTGTTGGTTCATTCAGTTTTGTGTTTCAGGAATGCACACTGGCAGAATTTGAATACCAGGTGGAAGAACTTCTGTTCAGAATGAACGCATTAGCCGGCACCACCAATTTGCCAGAGAAACCCACCGGCTACCTGACAGATTCCGACCAATCGCAGGCCATTGGCGATGACGGCATATCCTCTGGAGGATCAGAGGTTAGTGTGGTGAAGTCAATGTAAGCTCAAGAGCTCCCCTTGAAAGAGCTTCTGCATTTTCTTGCCAACATTTAGTAGGGGAGATAGCCAGTGGCAGCAAACATGCTTTACCGACCATGTAGACTAGAACCAGGGACCATTGTAGGGGAGATAACACACCAATCCAGAGCTGTCCTGATCACATTTGGATGTGCTACGAACCCTGCATGTCTCCCTACAGCTGTCTGTGACTTGAACGATCCTCACAACAACCCGCATGTCTCCCTACAGCTGTCTGTGACTTGAACGATCCTCACAACAACCTGCATGTCCCCCTACAACTATCTGTGACTTGAATGATCCACACAACAACCTGCATGTCCCCCTACAGCTGTCTGTGACTCGAACGATCCACACAACAACCTGCATGTCCCCCTACAGCTGTCTGTGACTCGAACGATCCTCACAACAAATTGCATGTTCCCCCTACAGCTGTCTGTGACTTGAATGATCCTCACAACCTGCATGTCCCCCTACAGCTGTCTGTGACTTGAATGATCCTCACAACCTGCATGTCCCCAGGTATAGGCAGGTGCAGGAAGGTACGGCTGACATGGCAATATATACTACGCACAAAAAGTTAAGGATCGGTATGTGAAAACAGGTGCGTAATAAACTCAGTTCGCTACTGTTATTTATTTCTTAGTCCAGCCAAATTGTCATGAATTCTTGTTCAGCTGTAAGTGGGCGATGTTGTGTTAGTGCGAAAATTGCACGGGATTCTCTACTACTGAGCTGGGCCGCAAACGGAAAAGCGGAAACTTGCGAAAAATAACCTTGTTTTGGACCGTTCTGCCTGAACACATTGCACTTGCCAGATGGAAAAACCATTATGCACGTGCAAGCACTGCTGTTTATGTGTGAGATGCTGTCGCTCGCTTGGCTATATAAGAAGACATTCCACCAGTAGTAGGCCTGATCTGACAATGCCTCCACGACGAAAATTAAGCGAGTTGGATAGGGGACGAGCTGTTTGCATGGTTCCAAGATGGTGATCCCAAGCGAGAAGTGGCCAGGCGACTTCATGTGTCCATCTCGGTCATTGTCTGACTGATTCAACGCTTCACAGCCACTGGGATTGTCCATGAAAGACGCAGATCTGGTCGACCGAAGAAGACAACCCCACGTGACGATCGTCTCATTGAACGACAAGCCCTGCAGACAAGAACAGCCTCTTCCAGCATAATTCAAAGGCAGTTCAGGGTGGCTACTAACATCAACATCAGCCAGCAGACCATACGGAACCGCCGACATGGGTTTAATCTCCGTTCTCGTCGCCCAGCAGTACGGCCACGCTTAACTCCAGCCCATAGGGCAGCACGCCGCGCCTTCTGCGCACGTCACGTGAGGTGGACACGTCAGCAATGGTCCCAGGTCCTGTTCAGTGATGAATCACGCTTCACCCTTCACCACCACGACGGCCGACTGAGGGTCTGGAGGCGCCCAGGGCAACGCTTTACTGACGCCACTGTCCAAGAAAAGGTGGCCTTTGGTGGAGGTTCTGTAATGGTCTGGGGGGCCTTCAGCCTTCACCACAGAACACCCTTGTATCATGTACAGGGTAACCTGACTGGCATCCGATACCGGGATGAGATCCTTCGACCGCTGGCTGTGCCTACACTGCAGCAGATGGGACCGAGGGCTGTCTACCAGGATGACAAAGCTCGCCCCCACAGGGTAAGGGTGGTCAACGACTTCCTGCAGTAGTCTGGAGTCAACAGAATGGAGTGGCCAGCATGCAGTCCCGATCTCAACCCGATTGAGAACCTCTGGGATGAGCTGGATCGCAAAGTGAGGAGCCACCCCCCTCCCAGGGATGCCCAACACCTCTACCAGATACTGCAGGCTGAGTGGCAGGCGCTTCCACAGAGGATCTTCACCAACCTGGTCAACTCGATGAGGACTCGCTGCGTCGAGTGCCAGAACAGCCATGGTGGTTACACGCATTACTGAGCTTTTGGGAGCATCAGTATGCCCTGTCTTGTGATTTCAATGACTTTGGGAAATCAAATTTGGATACGTACCCACTTTAATCAAATGTACACACCAAACGATTGCTCGAGATTGAAGGCAATTGTGTATCGTTATCACTAAAGAATGGAATTAAATGTTGGCCAAACTTCAACGCATTGACTTTCTTATTTTGACAGTTATGAATGTTTGTGAAAGTGATCCTTAACTTTTTGTGTGTAGCTTATTTCAACAGGCAGACAGGTGCAGATGAGCGTGGTGACATCGGCAGTGAACTGTGTTGGGGCAGCACTGGAGTGTGTGCTGACAGGACAGTGAGGGTGTGAAAGACCAGGTTCTGACAAATAAGATATGCACAAAGGATTCATGACATTCTGTTTATTCCTTTGCATGTTTCTTTTATTCCCTGAATCTGCCAGAGACTGATTATTTTTTTAAAAAAATAAATAAATCAATCCAGCATCGCTAGAATCCTTTCGGAATAAGTGTGAAAATATATGGGAAGATTCACTGCTGTGGTCTGTTCATCCGTTTATTTGAACTTTCTCAATCTTCCTGCGCAGTTTTTCTGTGTTCATGTTGATGCCTTTTTTTGTATTTGACCTACAATTGACAGTGTATGTTTTCACTCGTATTTTTGTTCAAGTGTGTGTGTGAACATTAGTGCATGTGAATGTTTGAGCTGAAGTAAGACAGAAGCTGTCAAATTGAGGTATGCATGTGAAAGAGGATTGTGCAGCAAGTATATTTTTGTGAAGGATGGAACCGTGTGCGATTCACACATGTTGAACCCATGTCCACCAGCCGGCCGTGAATCGCAGTGGGGGCACCATGGCGGACGCACCAGGTGGAGGGGAGGAAGGGCGGCTGGAGCAGCGGGTGCAGAAGATCGAGGACAAGCTGTGTGCCAATGAACCTTACCTGGCTCAACTCCTGAAACTGGACAGCATCGGGGCCGACATTCTGTCCCAGGAGAAGGAGAAGGAGCTTCGGTGTGTACGGAACGATGTTGAAAACTTCTGGCCTCTGAGTCTGCATGCGTGAGGGTGGATGTATGTTGTTCATGTCATGAAGCGGTGAAGTGTCATCTCGAGGGAGTTAACTGGGCACATTGTCAGAGTACTGCCACAGATGGGACACAGACGTTGAGAAAGGGGAATGGGAGTAATGCCACAGAGTATGAGGGGATTGGGGGATGCCACAGACGGGACACAGATGACGAGGGGGGTGGTGGGAGGTAGTACTGCCACAGATGGGACACAGACGTTGAGAAAGGGGAAGGGAGTATTGCCACAGATGGGACATAGACAGTAAGGGGGGTGGAGGGGAGGGAGTACTGCCACAGATGGGACATAGTAAGGGGGGTGGGGGAAGGGAGTACTGCCACAGATGGGACACAGACAGTAAGGGGGGTGGGGGAAGGGAGTACTGCCACAGATGGGACACAGACAGTAAGGGTGGGGGAAGGGAGTACTGCCAGATGGGACACAGACAGTAAGAGGGGGGGGAGGGGGGGGGAGGGAGTACTGCCACAGATGGGACGTATGCCACAGATGGGACACAGACAGTAAGGGGGGTGGGGGAAGGGAGTGCCACAGATGGGACACACACAGTAAGGGTGGGGGAAGGGAGTACTGCCACAGATGGGACACAGACAGTAAGGGGGGGTGGTGGGAGGGAGTACTGCCACAGATGGGACACACAGTAAGGGGGGTGGGGGAAGGGAGTACCGCCACAGATGGGACACAGACAGTAAGGGGGGTGGGGGAGGGAGTACTGCCACAGATGGGACACAGACAGTAAGGGGGGTGGGGGGAGTGAGTACTGCCACAGATGGGACACAGACAGTAAGGGGGGTGGGGGAAGGGAGTATAGACAGTAAGGGGGGTGGGGGGAGGGAGTACTGCCACAGATGGGACATAGACAGTAAGGGGGGTGGGGGGAGGGAGTACTGCCACAGATGGGACATAGACAGTAAGGGGGGTGGGGGGAAGGAGTACTGCCACAGATGAGACACAGACAGTAAGGGGGATGGTGGGAGGAAGTACTGCCACAGATGGGACACAGACAGTAAGTGGGGTGGTGGTGGGAGGGAGTACCGCCACAGATGGGACACAGACAGTAAGGGGGATGGTGGGAGGAAGTACTGCCACAGATGGGACACAGACAGTAAGTGGGGTGGTGGTGGGAGGGAGTACCGCCACAGATGGGACACAGACAGTAAGGGGGGTGGGGGAAGGGAGTACTGCCACAGATGGGACCCTGCGTGAGAAATGGAAAGAATGAAGGAAGTAAGGAAAATGAGTGATCGATATTGAACGATACTGACTGGATGACACGGGAAACGACTGAATGAAGTGCCAGCTGGCAGCTCTTCAGTCGGCACTACCCAGGTAGGCAGCCCGTTGTGTAAACGAGTGTTGATTGTAAAGCGCTTAGAGCTTGGTCTCTAGCCGAGAATAGGCGCTATATAAGTATTCATTATTATTATTATTATTATAGACAGTAAGGGGGGTGGGGGGAGGGAGTACTGCCACAGATGGGACACAGACAGTAAGGGGGGTGGGGGGAGGGAGTACTGCCACAGATGGGACACAGACAGTAAGGGGGGTGGGGGGAGGGAGTACTGCCACAGTTGGGTCATAGACAGTAAGGGGGGTGGGGGAAGGGAGTACTGCCACAGATGGGACACAGACAGTAAGGGTGGGGGAAGGGAGTACTGCCACAGATGGGACACAGACAGTAAAGGGGGTGGGGGAAGGGAGTACTGCCACAGTTGGGTCATAGACAGTAAGGGGGTGGGGGAAGGGAGTACTGCCACAGATGGGACATAGTAAGGGGGGTGGAGGAAGGGAGTACTGCCACAGATGGGACATAGTGAGGGGGGTGGGGGAAGGGAGTACTGCCACAGATGGGACACAGACAGTAAGGGGGGTGGAGGAAGGGAGTACTGCCACAGATGGGACACAGACAGTAAGGGGGGGTGGGAGGGGAGTACTGCCACAGATGGGACATAGACGGTAAGGGGGGTGGGGGAAGGGAGTACTGCCACAGATGGGACATAGTAAAGGGGTGGTGGGAGGGAGTACCGCCACAGATGGGACATAGAGGATGAGAGAGAGGGGGTGGGAATATGTCCACGGAACACAAAGGATGTTTGCAGGGGAGGTGGGAGTAATGTCACAGATGGGACATAGTAAGGGGGGTGGGGAAGGGAGTACGCCACAGATGGGACATAGTAAGGGGGGGTGGAGGAAGGGAGTACTGCCACAGATGGGACATAGTGAGGGGGGTGGGGGAAGGGAGTACTGCCACAGATGGGACATAGAGGATGAGAGAGAGGGGGTGGGAATAATGTCACGGAACACAAAGGACGTTTGCAGGGGAGGTGGGAGTAATGTCACAGATGGGACATAGTAAGGGGGGTGGAGGAAGGGAGTACTGCCACAGATGGGACATAGTAAGGGGGGTGGAGGAAGGGAGTACTGCCACAGATGGGACATAGTAAGGGGGGTGGGGGAAGGGAGTACTGCCACAGAATGGACATAGAGGATGAGAGAGAGGGGGTGGGAATAATGTCACGGAACACAAAGGATGTTTGCAGGGGAGGTGGGAGTAATGTCACAGATGGAACACGGAAAGCGAGGGGGGGGGGGGGGGGGGGGAGGGAGTAGAGTAATGCCACAGATGGAACACAAAGGATGTTTGCAGGGCTGGTGGGAGCAATGGCACATACGGGATACAGATGATAGGGGGTGGGGGGGAGTAATGCCACAGATGGGACACAGACAATGATGGGGGTGGAAGTAATAACACAGATGAGTTACAGACAGTGAGGGGGATGGGATTAATGCCACAGATGGGATATAAACAGTTGGGGGGGGGGGGGGGTAGTTATGCCACAAATCAGACACAGAGCAATGCCACAGATAAGACACAGACAATGAGGGGTGGTGGGAGTAATGCCACAGATAAGACACTGCCACAGATAAGACACAGACGATGAGGGGTGGTGGGAGTAATGCCACAAATGAGGGGGTTGCAAGTAATCCCACTTGCGGGACATAAAACGATGAGGGGGGTGGGAGTAATGTTACAGATGGGACACAGATGAGGGGTGGTCGTGGGAGTTGCCACATATGGGACACAGATGAGGGGTGGTGGGAGTAATGCCACAGACAATGAGGGGTGGTGGGAGTAATACCACAGTTGGGACACAGATGAGGGATGGTGGGAGTAATGCCACAGGTGGGACTCAGACTATGAAGGGTGGGTGGGAGTAATGCCAAACGAGACGAGACAGACGATGGAAGGGGTGGGAGTAATGCCACAGACGGGCACAGACGATGGGGGGGGGGGGGGGGGGGGGAGTAATGCCACAGATGATGAGGGATGGTGGGAGTAATGCCAACAGAGGGTGGGCGCAGACGATGGAGGGGGGATGGGATGGGAGTAATGCTACAGACGGGGCACAGACAATGGGGGGGGGGGGGGGGAAGGGAGTCAGTAATGCCACAGATGAGGGATGGTGGGAGTAATGCCACAGACGGGGGCGCAGACGATGGAGGGGGGATGGGATGGGAGTAATGCTACAGACGGGGCACAGACAATGGAGGGGGGGGGGGGGGGTGGGGGGAGTGGGAGTAATGCCACAGATGAGGGATGGTGGGAGCAATGCCACATATGGGACACAGATGATGGGGGGTGGGAGTAATGCCACAGACGAGTGGTGGTGGGAGTAATGCCACAGATGGGACACAGACGATGAGCAGGGTGCAAATAATCCCACTTACGGGACACAGACCTTGAGGGGTGGTGGGGGCAATCCACAGATGAGACAGACATTGAGGGGTGGTGGGAATAATGCCACAGATGGGACACAGACGATGAGCAGGGTGCAAGTAATCCCACCTGTGGGACACAGATATTGAGGGGTGGGGGCAATGCCACCGGTGGGACACAGACATTGAGTGGTGGGGGCAATGCCACAGATGGGACACAGACATTGAGTGGTGGGGGGGCAGTGCCACCGGTGGGACACAAACAATGAAGGGTGGTGGGAGTAATGCCACAGATGGGACACAGACGGTGGGGAGTGGGAGTAATGCCACAGAATGGGACACAGACGAACAGGGTGCAAGTAATCCCACTTACGGAACACAGACATTGAGGGGTGGGGGCAATGTCACAGATGGAACACAGACATTGAGGGGTGGGGGCAATGCCAACAGATGGAACACAGACATTGAGGGGTGGGGGCAATGTCACAGATGGGACAGACATTGAGGGGTGGGGGCAATGCCAACAGATGGGACACAGACATTGGGGGGTGGGGGCAATGCCACAGATGGGACACAGACATTGAGGGGTGGTGGGAACAATGCCACAGATGGGACACAGACATTGAGGGGTGGTGGGAACAATGCCACAGATGGGACACAGACTTCGAGGGGTGGGAGTAATGCCACAGATGGGACACAGACATTAAGGGGTGGGGGCAATGCCACTGGTGGGACACAGACATTGAGCAGGGTGGAGTAATGCCACAGACAAGGGGGGTGGGTGGGCGGAGGTAATGCCATAGACGGGACAGATGATGGGAATGAGGGGGAGTTATGCAATAGATTGGACACATCGGATTATGGTGGTGGGTGTAATGCCGCAGATGAGTGGGGGAGGAAGTAATGCTACAGACGGGATACAGACCATAAGTGGGGGAGAGTAATGCCACAGATGGGACACAGACGATTGGAGGGAGGGGGGTAAGTAATGCCACAGACGGGACTTGGAGAATGGTGGAGGGGGGTGGTAGTAATGCCACAGATGGAACACGGACGATGAGGGGGAGGGTGGGAGTAATGTCACAGACGGGACAGAGATGAAGGGAGTGTGGGGGATGGGAATAATGTCACGGATAGGGCACAGTTAGTTAGTTAGTGTTTATAGGGTCCAGCGGACTACTAAGAGCCAAATCAGGACCTCAGCTATCATATCTGCTGAGTCTCTAGATACAAATGCCCACACTAGTATTAACACATTGCTTAAAATTTATGAGGACAAAAGCACTATTATCTGTTCAACGACACCTGTATACATTATTAAAACACTATAGTTTATAAAATAATGAGGCAGGGAACAGTAAACGATAAACAGTAAACAAGTTGGGTATTTTTTGCTCCCATAAGAAAACCTAACACAGAGTAACTTTTATTCAAGACTGGCACAGCCTTTTAAACTTGAATAAAGTCAGACAAATACATAGACGAACAATCTAATAGTGGGGGAAAAAACAAGCGCAGGCCAACAACTGAACTGTCTTCATAGTAATGACTTGGCAACGATTTGGACTTAAGGAGGGGGGAGGGGGGGGGTAATTTGAAGATGGAGAAACTGGGAACATAAAATTGAGAAAATATGTTACAGATATGAAAACTCTTCACTAGCTGCATAAGGGAACCATCGCAATCTCTTTTGAAGGCAGATATATTTGTATTGCCTGCTCCGAGGCCTTTCGTCCGCTGGGTCGGACTCATCAGGGAGACACGGCTGGTTGTGTCTGCGCTCCTGGCGTCAAATAGAGACACACCACAGTCCATAATACTGTGGTGTTCTCACCACCAAGAGTGCAAAAAAGAATCCAATAGCACTCCCAAAGCAGCCAGCGAAGAGTAGTAAATGAAACCAAACGAAAGTGTGGGGAGGAAAAAAGTTGCTGAAAAACTAAAGACATTATGCAAACAGTATAAAATAAAGGGGACAATCTTTGCGCCTACGCTTGAGGATCCACCCAAAGATGCAAGGGAGATCAAAAGACAAACACACAGACGGACAGAAACAAATACAAATAACCTCAATTTAATCCCCTTTATTTTATACTGTTTGCATAATGTCTTTAGTTTTTCAGCAACTTTTTTCCTCCCCACACTTTCGTTTGGTTTCATTTACTACTCTTCGCTGGCTGCTTTGGGAGTGCTATTGGATTCTTTTTTGCACTCTTGGTGGTGAGAACACCACAGTATTATGGACTGTGGTGTGTCTCTATTTGACGCCAGGATCGCAGACACAACCAGCCATGTCTCCCTGATGAGTCCGACCCAGCGGACGAAAGGCCTCGGAGCAGGCAATACAAATATATCTGCCTTCAAAAGAGATTGCGATGGTTCCCTTATGCAGCTAGTGAAGAGTTTTCATATCTGTAACATATTTTCTTAATTTTATGTTCCCAGTTTCTCCATCTTCAAATTACCCCCCCCCCCCCCCCCCCCTCCTTAAGTCCAAATCGTTGCCAAGTCATTACTATGAAGACAGTTCAGTTGTTGGCCTGCGCTTGTTTTTTCCCCCACTATTAGATTGTTCGTCTATGTATTTGTCTGACTTTATTCAAGTTTAAAAGGCTGTGCCAGTCTTGAATAAAAGTTACTCTGTGTTAGGTTTTCTTATGGGAGCAAAAAATACCCAACTTGTTTACTGTTTATAAAATAAAATAAGAAAAAATAAGATCTACTGAAATCTCACGAAAAAGAACTGATAAATCACTGGTGGAAAAGAACTTCTGATACACATCAAATCAGCACATTCTGTCAAAAAATGATTAACACTGAACAAGCTGTCACACGCAACACACCATGGGGGGTCTTCCCTTCTGAGTATCCAACTGTGCGTTATATAGCTGTGCCCAATATGTAACCGTGACAAAACCGATTCCTCTTTACGGTTACGTACCACCGATGGGAAAAGGATTGGTTAAATCTGGGCAAATTTTAAACAATTTATTATGAATTTGATTACACCATTCACTCTGCCACAGTTCACGACAATACAAACTAGATTTATGACGTAGATCAGAGTGAGGAACAAACTGCATAGGGCTCCTGGAAAGACTTGCACCGAGAGCTTGTTTGGCTGCTTTGTCCACCACGGAGTTACCATAGATTCCCATGTGGCTGGGGACCCACAAGAAAACTATATGCTTTCCCGAAGAGACAAGCCGAGTATGAAGATCATGAATATCAGCCAAAACTGGATGTGAAACTTCTCTTGTCGATAAAGCCGACAATGAATCTGATAAAATAAGGAAATCATTCTGATCTGACCGGACACCGCACTGAGGGCCAGATTTAAAGCCTTCAGTTCAGCAGTATAAACAGACGACCAATCCCGCAATCTTAAAGTAGGCTCCTGAAAATTGTTATCACACACAATGGCAGCTGCAGCCCTCTCACCTTTTTTAGAACCATCTGTAAAAATCTTGATAAAATCTTTATAAAGTTCACATTGCCCAAGATAAAGTTGTTTATATGCAGCACTCGAGGTGACCTCCTTTCGAAATTGAGTTAAATATAAATTAATCTCTGGATTGGCGACTTTCCAGGGAGGTACATCAGTCTGTAATGGACCGTCATCAACAGCATGAAGGTCAATGCCAGCTGCCCCGAAGTGGGGCAAAATACGAATACCCAGTGGAGGAATCTCATTTGGCTTTAGATCATATTTGGCTCTAAAAGGCGGGTTCATGACAATATCATAGGCAGGGTTTTCTGGATTAGCCCTCAGTTTCAGATAGTAATTCATGGAAAGACAACCTCCTTAGCTCCAGAGGGGGTTCACCAGATTCAACATACAAACTCTTTTGGAGATGTGCGAAGTGCTCCCAGAGCAATCCGCAGTCCTTGATGAATTGGATCAAGAGCTTTGAGGCAAGATTTTCGTGCAGAACCATATACCACACACCCTAATCTAGCTTTGGTCTCACCAAAGCCCGATACAATAGCAACAAAGTTCGCTTGTCTGCACCCCAATCAGTGTGACTAATAACCTTCAAAACATTCAAACCTGACTGGCAAGATTGTTTAATGTACTTAATGTGAGGCAAAAAAGAAAGCTTATTATCAAAAATAACCCCCAAAAATTTCACTTGTTTGGAAACTTTAATTACCTGACCATTGAGACTGATAGCTGGTTCTAAGACCTGAGATCTTTTCCTATGGAAATGAATACACTCTGTCTTAGTAGCTGAAAACTTAAATCCATTTTCAGTAACCCACTGCTGAACACGATTAACACACAACTGAAGTTGACGCTCAGCTGCAGCCAAAGTTTTCCCCTTGGCAGAGATGGAGAAGTCATCACAAATAATGACTTATCAATTCCAGACTTTACTGACTGGAACGATGTTATTAATCTTGAGATTGAACAGAAGTGGAGAAAGGATCTACCCTGAGGACACCCATCTCCTGCTCAAAAGGATCCGAAAAGGATCGAATGAAGTCTAACACTGAAATGCCTCTGTTAGACAAAAAATTAGCAATAAACATTGGAAATTACCTTTGAAATCAAGTGCCTTCAAGTCCTGAAGAATTCCATGTTGTGTCATAAGCTTTTTCTAAATCAAAAAGAATAGAAACTACATGTTCTCCATTAATCAAAGCATTCCTGATAAAAGACTCACATCGAACCAGGTGATCAGTAGTACTGCGGTTGTTCTGAAATCCACACTGGGAAACATCTAAGGCCCCCTGACATTCTAACTGCCATAACAATCGAGAATATACCATTCTCTCCATAGTTTTACATAAGCAACTAGTGAGAGCTATAGGACGATAGTTGTTAGGATCCGAATGATCTTTCCCTGGTTTCGGAATAGGGATAACAACCGCCTCTCTCCAAGAAGGTGGAAAATATCCTGAACACCAAACATGATTAAACAGAGACAACACCACCTTTAAACCCTCAGCTGGCAAATGTTGAATAAATTGATAATGAATGTCATTTGGTCCAGGAGCTGAGTTGTTGGCTTTCAAAATGGCGTCCTTTAACTCATCCATGCTGAAAACGCAGTTGTAATCCTCAGAACTATCTGGCACGAAGGAACAAGAATTTTGACTCCGCTGATCTTTTGATACGCTGTAATTCCTTGCAATAATGATCAGCTGACGAATTTTGATGGATAGTAACAGCTAACAAGTTAGCAACCTCCTTTTTATTAGTAATAATCGATCCATTTACTTGCAAACATTTTATAACTGATGTAACTGACTTTCCCTTAATCTTACGGATTAGTTTCCAGACTTTCCTTGAAATGACCTTAAAGGACAGATTTGAACAAAATTTTTTCCAAGATTCTTTCTTCTTAGTTTTAAAAGTATACCGACACTTAGCCCTACACGCCTGATGTTTAACTTTGTTCCCCACCATAGGAAACCTAGCAAAAAGTCTTTGAGCACCTTTTCTCTTACCCTTCAAAGTTTTGCACTCTTTATCATACCAAGGGGTCTTAACATCATTTGGTTTATCACAGGACTTGGGAATAGCTTCCTTAGCACTCTCTACAATCACTTTAGTGAACTGCAAAACGGGATCATCATAACTCCGCAACAGATTCATAGGCAGTCTACTTAAAATCTGTTGCTGATAAAGACTCCAATCTGCAGAGCGAAACTTCCATGTTTCCCGAGGGGACTCCTGCATTTGCTTCGTAAAATAAATAAAAATCGGGAAGTGATCACTCCCGCTTAGGTCCGAATGAACCTGCCATTCTAAGTCCAAAAATAATGAAGGGTCGCAAATGGACAAATCCAAGTGAGTCAAAGAACCAGAAGGAGAACAAAAGGCCGGTGAGCCAGAATTCAGAAGACAGAGATCATGATCCGATATAAAATCTTCAAGAACTTTCCCTTGGGAATTGGTGCAGTTACTTCCCCATTGTGGAGAATGGCCATTCAGGTCACCCAATAAATGAAATGGGGAGGGAGCTGAGAAATTAAACCATCCAACTGACTCTTCGAAATCACAAAAGATGGAGACAGATACAAACAGCATTCGTAACAGCCTTGTTTAACGAGATACGAGCTGCCACTGCCTCCAGATCCATCTGAAGTGGAATTTCTGTATGTAGTACCGAATTATGAATATAAAGAGAAACGCCTCTCCTTGAAAAGTCTGCAGAAGCTGGCTTGAGTAAGCAGGAGAAACCAGGAATCTCATGCTTCTTACTTGCAGTTAAAAGGGTTTCCTGAAGAGCAATTACTGAAGATCTATACTCTGTCAATAATAGCTCAAGGTCCCGACAATTTGCTTTAACTCCCCTTATGTTCCACTGGAGTATGTCCATGTTAGGTAGTTAAAAGAAAATCTATCGGCCCTCTTCTCCAGAAACTTCACTGTCCATCAAAGAACTAAAACGGTTCTTCAAGACAAGATCAGAAGCCGATGCTCCTGATAAATTTCTAAGTTGTTTGTTGCCATGCTTGGAATTTGCTCTTACTGGACTGAAACCTGCTGCACCAAATACCTGACTTGAGATTTTCCCCTAGGAGGGTCTGGAGTCCGAAAAGGACGCTCCTCACTGCGTGCCTGTCTCGTACTGCTGTTATTGGCCTGTGAGCGAGGGGGCGTCTCTTCCTCCGATCCTTCACCCCTGACCTCTGATCCACAGCACTTTGTACGACTGAAACATCTCTTCACTCACCAGCAGGGACTGAAGCCTGTTGTACACTGCTGGACGGAACACTATTGCATTTCTGAGACAAAACCTCAACTGATTGTTCAAGAGTAGTAAGCCGATCCAAAACCGATGATAATTCTGTCAATTTCTTCTCCAGAGCAGTGAATGGAGCTGTTCCCATATCATCACCCGATGACCAGTTCGCAGAATTGTTGACCACCTTCTGTGCATAAGTAGCAGCCGAAGGAGTCCTGGCCTCCACTAACCTTCTAGCCTCAAGAAAGGAACATTTCCTCTCAATCTTTACTTTTTGAATCTCGCATTCCTTTTTCCACACTGGACAACTTTTTGAATTTGCTGGATGATCACCCTTACAATTGACACAGTATACAGCATTTATACAAGATTCATCATGCTTCTTCTGTCCACAGTCACGACAAATCTCCTGACCCCGACAAGCTCGGCTGGAATGCCCAAAGCGTTGGCACTTGAACAAAACGCAAGGAGATGGTACAAAAGGCATAACTTTCACTCGGACATAACCCACTTTGACAAACTCTGGGGGAGATGGCATAGCAAAAGTCAAGAATAGCGTGTTGGTTTCGATTAAGTCACTTCCTTTAGAGATTTTAACTCTGTGGACCTGCAGAACACCCTGACTTTCCATCTCAGTCTGAATTTCTGATTCAGCAACTCCAGCCAAGTCAACACATCTGATTACCCCTTTCGATTAGTTGAGAAAGGGGTGAATGGAAACCTTAACTGTGATCTGCATGAGCTGAGAACCATCCCTTTTCAGTAGCAACAGAGACGTCGCTTCCATAGCACAGTTAACAAGGTAACTACCAGATCGGAGTCTTTTAATCATTTTAAATCCTGTGGACGAAACTCCCTCGAACCACTTGCAAACAGCAAACGGAGAAATCCGAGCAATGGATTCTTTCGGATCTTTTGCTTCCACTAAAAGGAAGCTTGGCCATGCGTTTTGGATACCCTTTCTCTTTGCCACTTCTCTTATCTCGTTATCTGAATCTGAATCTCTACTCATAGTCTCTTCCATAAGCGCGCCATGTCCATCATCGTTTCTTCGCTTTTTGTTAGGGGGTAGTAGTTTAGTTGTCATAATGAAAGGAAAAAAACTTCACCTCCCCTACTCCCCACCCGCCATCGAGTGCCCACAAGGGCGATGCCCCTAAGCGGTCCTCCAGCAAACGGAAACACCAGGGTTATAGTGCAGGTATACACCGCGTGGCACGCGCTCCACCCCATCCACCAGGCTCATGACCAACTGCCGAGGACAGACAGGAGGCCACTCACCTGGCTTCCAGGGCAAGCAACGTGGCACACGGTTTGACCCGTGCCATGCCCACACTGTGGAGGTGACCGGTTGACAGCAATGGGCCCCATGCTGCCCCCCCATCTAGGGGAAGTCCGGGCCAAAGTGGCGTGTTGAGGGGCGCGGATCCTACTCCGGGTCCCTCTCAACCACCAGGACACCATTCTCCCCCGACACGGGTCGCACCGCACGGTCAACACGGTGGACCAAGAGGCCACAGAGAAAACAGAGAAAGTGCTACAGAAGACTTGTGAAAAAAGGAAAAGAATAGGATAAAGATCAGTAAAGGCAGAAGATAGACAAAACAGAAAACTGCAGATTAAGGAGAATGTTGAAAGAGAAATGCAGGTGAAAGAACCATGGATAGGCAGAAAAAACACAAAAAACAGAGAAAAAGAAAGCCCACTTAAAACAAAGTCCCACCCTCAAGGGGCACAAGGGGTGACCCTGAGAACTAAAAATAAGACACCCCACCCAGGTCCCCCAGGGCAGACCCCGGTGGGGGGATAGGGCACAGACGATGAGGGGTGGGTGGGAGTAATGCCACAGACAGGACACAGACAATGAGGGTGGTGGGGGTTAGTAATGGCACAGATGGGCAGACAAAGGGTGGGTGGGTAGTGACAGCCACAGAGTAGGCACAGATGGACAGACAGTGAGGGGTGGTGGGAGTAATGGCACAGATGGGAGACAGACAAAGGGTGGGTGGGGAGTAATGCCAATCAGATGGAGGACACAGAGGATTAGGGCGGTGGGAGTAATGCCACTGATGAGATACAGATCGATGAATGGGGCGTGGGAGTAATGCTACAGACGGGACACAGACGATGACTGGGAGTAATGCTACAGATGGGACACAGATGAACAGGGTGCAAATAGTCCCACATACAGGACACAGGTGATGAGGGGGGAGGGGTAATGCCACAGACAAGGGAGGGGGGGGGGATGTTGGGGATGGAGTAATGCCACAGATTGGACACAGACGATGAGGGGTGGTGGGAGTTATGCCATAGATGGGACACAGACAATGAGTGGGGTGGGAGTAATTAAAAGATGAGAGACAAAAAGATGGCAAAAAATTTAAAAAATGAAATACAATCAATATTTATACAAAGTTTCTATGGCAACATTTGTCACAGCTCACTATTCCCTGCATTCTGATGTTCAGCACTAGTTCACATTTGGACATAGAAAAAGTTTTCAGTGTCCGCCTTCATTGTGGCATTGAAATAAAACCTAACATGTAGTTAACAGATCAAAGTCATGAAGTGTAAGAGATGGTGGCGCTGTTGTTGCAGTTCACACCTGGAGTTGGAGATCTTCCGTCAGCTGCAGATGCGCCGTCAGGAAAGTGGGGACATTCCAACAGCTGTACCGCCCCCAGGCTCTGCAGTCAGCCAGCCCACCAGCCAGCCAGCCCTGCACTCTGCCGCCAGCCCCACACAGCATGCTGCAACCAGGCATGGGGACAGCCACGAGGAAGGGCAGGTGCATCTAGACGTGGACCCTATGACCCTTCAGATCACCTCCTCAGACGACAGTCCGGGGTCGGAGAGGGCCTTGCTGCGCATCCCTGGTGGCGACCCAGAGTCGGGCCGGCCCAAGGTGAAGGCCAGCAGGCTGGGCAGTCAGAAGCAGGGTGGGAAAAGTGGAGGGCCTCCACCGGCCAGGACTTCAGTCATGTCCGATGACGGCGGCCTGCAGAGTGTGGACCTTGAGCCTGGTGCCTCCAGACGCCCGCCTGTGGAGTCTGCCTGCCTGGAGTCGGGTCACCCTGCCGGAAACTGGGGGCTGCCTCCCTGGCCCTGCCTGCCCACAAGGCTGAAGGTCTGCAGCAAGCTCACTGGGGACACAAACACCCAGCACCGGAGGCAGTGCCGATGGAGAGGGCCGACAGCGTGCGAGGAGCAGGGCGGAGGGGAGTGGTGGACCTCAGCCTGGCTGGTATGGAGAGGGCCGACAGTCTGAAGGTGTCCAACAAGAAGCCCTTCCCTGACCTGGTCGGCATGCAGCGCTCCGACAGCCTGCGCTCTGGACAAAAGAGGATGCCCCCTGTCGACTTGTCCCCCATGGAACGCTCCGACAGTCTGCGTTCTGGACACAAGAGGATGCCCCCTGTCGACCTGTCCCCCATGGAACGCTCCGACAGCTTGAGGTCTGCTGGCAAGAAGCCAGAGCTTCCCCTAAGCCCACCTTTGCCGTGCTGCCAGTGCTGGAGTCCAAGCGCAGCCCCAAGCCCCCGGCCCTGAAGATGCCCATGGACAGAGTGCTGTACAGGTCTGACACAGGACAGACTCTGGGCACCCAGGCTGCCGGCAGTGGTTCACTGTGGCGCGGGGAAGTTGGTGGCAGTGGACAGCTGGCAGAGTCCAGCTCCGGATCTGAGCAGGATGGACTCTTCAGTGCAGGAGGAAATGGAGGGCGCCGTTCTCAAGCACAGGGTCGTCGTAATCTGCGCAAAACTAAGTCCCGTGGGAAAGGAAAAGGGGCGGGTACTCTCACCCCCACCTTGTTGTTGGATGAGTTGTCCTTTACTGTACACGAGCCTCCCAAAGACCTGGACAATCTGGAACATATTGTGGTGGAAACATGTGATGACTGAGCAAGTTATGTTGTAATGTTTGTCAAATGCCATTCTAACTTTTGATCTGTCTGTTAAATCAAGCCAAATCAGAGACATTGCTTTCTGATCGAAGGCAAAGATGACATCAACTTCTGACCTTTGAATGGCAAGTTTCCTGTCAAGAAGAAAATAATGTAAAATCAAGATTTGATTTTTACTACATGCTTCTTGTGGGCAAAAAAAACTTGTAAGCTTCTAACTGTGAGACAGTCTGCTCTTGTGTGCTAATGTCAACTGTATGAATTGCAAAATGCATGGATAATCACAAGCAGATATCTCGTCATTGAGAATAATATCACATATTCAGTATCAAAAGCACAAAGGGTATCATTTTGACATTTAAATGTATTTAACATTCTAAAGTTAAAGTGCAGCACTTGTATGTGGCAAGACAAGTCAAGACCCAACACTTTCAGTTGCATTTCACATCAAGCATTACATGATGGTGGACCAAGATGATTTAAGGGTTTTGACGAACTACAAAAAATCAAATTGACCGACAACAGAACCAGTTGACAAGCCGGCAAAATCACTATCATCTTTAGCCATTTTACTTTTTCATTCTCTCCTTACTGAACTTGGTCATTTTTTTTTTAATGAAAAAGTCTATGGTGTAAAGGTCTGTGTTATCTATAAAGTGCTAAAATATTTTTAGGTTTTCGCTTAGTGTTTCACGGCAGAAAGTAGCAGCAGAGCATTGTCAATGAAATTGTAGTATGCTACACTGAAAACATTGCGTCTGGCAGCTCGGCATAGAGTGTATAATATTTGTGTGTGTGTTTTTCCTCCTCAAATACTTCTGAATTTTACAGTACACTACTATTAAACAGAAAGATCTTCCAGTGTTTGTGGGCTCAAAATCTTGGTTTCTGCGATTGAAGGAAAGGCTGAAGTTTTTCAGGCATGTTGCGGACGGTTGGTTCTTGTTGATTTGTTCTTATGGATGATAGACCGACGTGGCTGAAATGGCAGATGTCCCTCATTGATGAGAGGATTTCTTCTTCGTCGATCAGTCAGAACCCAGATTGGCCGCTGAGATTTGACGCTGAAGATATCTTCTGTCGTCCATTGCTCAGTATGTTGTGGATTTTTTTTCTCTTACGAACCAGTTATTGCCTTCATACGTGCCAAAATCACGGATATGGTTGCTGTTCATGTTTGTAATTCACTGCAATATTACCGTTGTAAGAGAAGTGTTACAGTCCAAGACTGCATTGAAGAGGTAAGAAAGAAACTAATCTGCAACATTTTTATACAATTTCTCAGCTCAAAAGAAATCAGATGCAGTCAGCTTGCCTACCAGTATGCATGTATCTGTCAGACTGAAAAGGATTAAAGTAAACAATCTTCAGAGAATGACTGATAGACTGAAGTGATGAAAAGAAATCCTGCTAAGGAATTATACGTACCGCAAATATTTTAAATCCTTTCAGATCGTCACCAACACAACCTTTAGTGGATAATTCCGAGGAGCCTACGCCAAGACTTCAACATGAAAAATGTGACCATGCAGAATCAATGGTGACTGCAAGGGATACAAGCTTTGGGGTGTAATTTGCTATTGGGATCAGTTCTGCCGTGGGGAGATTTTGGAATGAGGTCATGTGATGACATCAGTTAACTGAAGGTCGGTGTAGAGCCATGGTCGTCTTGCTGGGGATTCTTAGCACCTCTTCTGGTATCTTCTCCCTGTGTTGTGAGCCATGGTCATCTTGCTGGGGATTCTTAGCACCTCTTCTGGTATCTTCTCCTGTGTTGTGAGCCATGGTCATCTTGCTGGGGATTCTTAGCACCTCTTCTGGTATCTTCTCCCTGTGTTGTGAGCCATGGTCGTCTTGCTGGGGATTCTTAGCACCTCTTCTAGTATCTTCTCCCTGTGTTGTGAGCCATGGTCGTCTTGCTGGGGATTCTTAGCACCTCTTCTAGTATCTTCTCCCTGTGTTGTGAGCCATGGTCGTCTTGCTGGGGATTCTTAGCACCTCTTCTAGTATCTTCTCCCTGTGTTGTGAGCCATGGTCGTCTTGCTGGGATTCTTAGCACCTCTTCTGGTATCTTCTCCCTGTGTTGTGAGCCATGGTCGTCTTGCTGGGGATTCTTAGCACCTCTTCTAGTATCTTCTCCCTGTGTTGTGAGCCATGGTCGTCTTGCTGGGGATTCTTAGCACCTCTTCTGATATTTCCTCCCTGTTCATATATTTCTTCCTGTTCATGTATTTATATTTGGGCCCACAGTTCATACATGGGCCCATGGGTCCACAGCTTACACAGGGCCCACAGTTTAGACAGGGACCCAAAGTTTACACAAGGGCCCACAGTTTACACTTGGGCCCACAGTTTACACTTGGGCCCACAGTTGACACAAGGGCCCACAGTTCATACATGGGCCCAGAATGTACAGAAAGGCCCACAGTTTATACATGGGCTCACAGTTTACACATGGGCCCACAGTTTACACATGGGCCCACAGTTTACATAGGGGCCCACAGTTTACTCAAGAGCCCACAGTTCAACATGGGCCCACAGTTCACCCACAGATTACACATGGACCCACAAGTTCACAACAGAGTCCTCAGTTCACACAAGGATACACAGTTTACAGATGGCCCACAGTTCACACAAGGACCCATAGTTTACACAAGATAAGATAAGATAATGTTGCTTATAGCCCAGCCGACCGCAAAGGGCCACATCAGGGCTGTCACAAAGCCAAACAGTTCACACAAGGGCCCGAAGTTCACACAAGGGCCCACAGTTTACACATGGGCCTACAGTTTACATAGTGTACAGAAGGGCCCAGTGTTCACAAAAAGGCCCACAGTACATACAGTTTACTCAAGGGCCCATAAGTTCACACAAGGGCCCACAATCTACACATTGGCCCACTGTTTACAGAGTTCATACAAAGGCCTACAGTTCACACAAGGGCCCACAGTATAAAATCTCATCATAAGGACTTGAAGGTGGTTTGATTCTGCACCACTGTCGAGTCTAAAGTGAAAAATCTTTCTAACCAGACTGTAAGATTCACAGAAGGGCCCACAATGTACACAAATATCCTGTAAAACTGGTTGGCAACCAACTAACCCAACTAACAACCATGAAGAACTGGATGGAAATCGACTCTACAGATTATCCTGTAAAACTGGTTGGCAACCCACCGACAGCCATGTAGAAATGGATGGAAATCGACTACAGACAATCCTGTAAAACTGGAAGGAAAGTGACCATACTAACAACAGCGTAGAAAGTGGATGGCAATGGACTACACAAACAGCCCTGTAAAATTGGACTGAAGTAGACCACATAAACGCCTCTTTAAAATTGGATTAACTTGGACCATGCAGACAGCCCTGTCAAATTGGATAGAATTGGACCACACAAACAACCCTGTCAAATTGGATAGAATTGGACCACACAAAACAACCCTGTCAAATTGGATAGAATTGGACCATGCAGACAGCCCTGTCAAATTGGATCATGCAAACAACCCTGTCAGATTGGATAGAATTGGACCATGCAAACAGTCCTGTCAAACTGGATGGAATTGGACCACCCACAGTCCAGTCAAACTGGACAGAACTGGACCACGCAATCAGTCCTGTCGAATTGGAATGAAATGAACCACAGAAACAGTCCTGATGAATTGGATGGAAATGGACCACACCTACTGTCCTGTCAACGTGGAACTGGACACAGAAAAAGCGCTATAAAATTGGCTGAAAATTAACCTCACTGATTACAGCTGCAAACATAGATGAGGATATCACACCACACACACACACACACACACACACACAGAATTAAAAATTGGATGTTCAGGAAATCATGGAAAGATGTTGACTTTTCTCTGTTCTCATTAGACAGACAAAACCCTTCTCTCACCAAAGTCACTGGTGTCTCTCTGTTCCCATTAAACAGACAAAACCCCTTCTCTCACCAAAGTCCATGGTGTCTCTCTGTTCCCATTAGACAGACAAAACCCTTCTCTCACCAAAATCACTGGTGTCTCTCCGTTCCCATTAGACAGACAAAACCCCTTCTCTCCCCAAAGTCACTGGTGTCTCTCCGTTCCCATTAGACAGATAAAACCCTTCTCTCACCGAAGTCACTGGTGTCTCTCTGTTCCCATTAGACAGACAAAACCCTTCACTCACCAAAGCCACTGGTGTCTCTCTGTTCCCATTAGACAGACAAAACCCTTCTCTCACCAAAGTAACTGGTGTCCTCTCTGTTCCCATTAGACAGACAAAACCCTTCTCTCACTGAAGTCACTGGTGTCTCTCTGTTCCCATTAGACAGACAAACCCTTCACTTACCAAAGTCCACGGTGTCTCTCTGTTCCCATTAGACAGACAAAACCCTCCTCTCACTAAAGTCAATGGTGTCTCTGTTTCCATTTAGACAGACAAAACCCTTCACTCAAAGTCACTGGCGTCTCTGTTCCATTAGACAGACAAAACCCTCCTCTCACAAAAGTCAGTGGAATCTCTCTGTTCCATTAGACAGACAAAACCCTCCTCTCACCAAAGTCAATGGTGTCTCTGTTCCCATTTAGACAGAAAAAAAAAACCTTCTCTCACCAAAGTCACTGGTGTCTCTCTGTTCCCATTAGACAGACAAAACCCTTCTCTCACTGAAGTATCTGGTGTCTCTCTGCTCCCATTAAACAGACAAAACCCCTTCTCACACCCAAAGTCAATGGTGTCTGTTCCCATTAGACAGACAAAACCCTTCTCTCACCAAAGTCACTGGTGTCTCTCTGTTCCCATTAGACAAAACCCTTCTCTCACCAAAGTCAATGGTGTCTCTCAGTTCCCATTAGACAGACAAAACTCTTCTCTCACCAAAATCACTGGCGTCTCTCTGTTCCCATTAGACAGACAAAACCCTTCACTCACCAAGCTACTGGTGTCTCTTTGTTCCCATTAGACAGACAAAACCCTTCTCTCACCAATGTCACTGGTGTGTCTCTGTTCCCATTAGACAGACAGAACCCTTCTCTCACCGAAGTCACTGGTGTCTCTCTGTTCCCATTAGACAGACAAAACCCTTCACTCACAAAAGTCCACGGTGTCTCTCTGCTCCCATTAGACAGACAAAACCCTTCACTCACCATGACTTTGGTGTCTCTGTTCCTATGTGTCAGACAAGTGCCTGCATGCACCATGGAACAGCAGACCCCATGTGGCAATTCATTCCACCAGGCGGAGGTGTCCGTGGTCTCAGGTGTGAAGGCAGAAAGTGGCAGTGGCCAATGAAATGTCCACAGATTCTGCAAAGGAATATTTCCATTTCACAGTCATGTAATCAGATACCACTCTTCTCTCCTCTAACACACACACATTTCTGTCTCTCATTTTTGTTGTTCTCTGATGTAAAGCAGTTCTTTTCTGTCAGGAAAGTAAAAAGAATTCAGTCTGAACAAAAAACCAATAACAAAACACACACACACACACACCCTCTCTCCACTTGTCATATGGGTTTATATGAGTTTTTACGCACACTGGGATTTACATAGATGTAAATACAACATAGAATTATTTTTCTGTTTGATTACGTAGTTAAGTTCGTAAGATGTTTTCTTGTATGCGCATGTTTATTTGTCCGTAAGTGATTACAGTCGTCTCTTGTTCATGTGTAAACTTGTTACAACCAATTAAAGTTTCTCATAATTGTAACTGTACTGTGATCATTCGAAAAAAAAAAATTTTTTTCAATTCAACAACTCCTTTCCATGCAAGAGAAGAGTTCAGAGTGATATTCTAGTCAAAGAAAGATGTCTTCCACGTTCCAATGTACGAAGCTGCTTCCTAAAGGCCGTTCTGCCTGGAAGAACTTGACATGCGCAAGATCCTCCAGTTGCCTGACACTGGCAGTATGTGCCAGCACTGTCTCCACTCACAACTGCATGATCTGTTCCCTTGCAATCCAGCGTCACCGAGTCACACACTACAAGACGACACACTACCAGACGATGCCAACTTCAACCGGGTAAAAGGATGGCATGACATGCTCTGGGCACGGTTCCAGGTTTCATGCAAAGGGAAGTAACCATCCAGAAGCTTTCCTGTCATGGAAATAATTCTGTGGTACTTGCATTGGTACAGCCTTAGTTTTCAATTTCATAGTTCTTAGGAAATAAGCCAAATTTAGGACTAACATATAGTAAAAAATGGTTTCACAGCCTCTTTGAAATGGTTCAGTACACAATCATTCTGATCTGTTGTAGTCAAGCACCAGCGGGCAATATTTGATGAGCAGCTGGATACACACTCTCAACTCTCAGGTTTTTTTGTTGCTTTTTTTTTTTAATTTTTGATTCAGAAGTAAAAGTTTCGAAGTAAATATTTCATTTGGTATGGCAATAGAGTCAGTGTCACAATTCTTTGGAAGTAAGTGAAATCTGGAACTAATATTTTGCAAAAATCGTTCTGTCTCAATTGAGTGCCGGTGAGTAATATTTTGCTAGCTCACAGGATCTGTGTTGTCTCTCCCGGCGGGGAGGGGATCACCCATTAAAGTCCATTAATAACATCTTGCATTGTCTACAGAATGAGTAAAGACTCGGAATCATACCAGATGCCGTGGTGCAGTGGTTAGTACTGCAAACTGCGAGCTGGGAGATCATGGGTTCGACACCCACCACAGCCATTCATGCATGTCCTCGCTGATTACCATTACAAAGTCTCAAATTTCATGGCCTATGCTTGTGGTAACATCAGTTGCACTTAACTTCCTCTCCATATTTATGCCTTAAGCAAGTTCATGTCAAAGGCATTGGTACTATGAAATTCTTTGAGGACTGTCTTGGGATGGATATGGTATGGTGGCCACCCCAGAGGGGTACACTCGTGCGCACTGGCTCCGCGTCTAAGCAGTTAAGGCCGTCACTTGGGGGCTTAGTAGGTAGAGTCCTGCAGATGTTGTGTCAGAACAAGCACTGAAGTGATTTGGCAGCATTCCTCTGGTGGGTGTCCTCCCGACAACGATACTGACTGCTCCCTGTAATTGTCAGTGCTGGGGCTGCGATGGGGCAATCCAGGATGTGGCTGCCAGCAGAAGCGGGAATGAATGGTGTGGGACTGGCGCTGCTGGAGAGACATGGAAGACAAGACCAGGAAAACAAGGGGGGTATGGTTGGAGTTCTGCGCTCTGGATAGGACAACTGATCATTCATTCAGTTCAGAACAGCCTTACGAGGAAATTCAGAGTGGTTTTCTAGTCAGTCACAGGTGCAGTCCTCATAAAATCTACATGAGCTCCTCGACAGTAGAGTTTTATCATGATTTTCATGGCCAACAGTGGTGCATCATTTGTTGCTTTCTTTGTGAGAGTAGCTGAAGTTACGGTGTGAAGAAAAAAAACAACATAGGCTTCTTTTTTTCTTGTTTTTTTTTCCCCCCAAGTGTGTGTGCTAAGCATACCAGCAATACGTGTTTCACATGGAAAGGTTAGGTGGTGGGGGGAGGGAGGGAGGAAACCTTCCTTGTTTGAAGTAACATTATTTGGTGTTTAGATAGCATGTCAAATTTTGAAGAGCAGAGGAAATAGATCAAGTAATCCATCGACTCCCTGTCAACCCCATTCCTAATCACATCCCACCACTCCTTGCCTCCCTTTTCCTGTCTTCTCCTGTTTCCCCTAGGAATATCCCCGTTGAACCTTTGACAGCATCCATGCTCCAGTATACCCATCACAGTGTTGCCTACCATTGGCATGGCTTCCTTGATCGTCACAGTGTGTACTTGTTCTGTGGTCAGAAGTTGCGTATATAAAATCATGGACACAATGGAGTCAAGTTTCCTGTGTATGTGTGTTATGTATAAAATCTTGATTGTATGTGTTTGTTCCGTGTAGGTGTGTCATGTGTATAAAATCATGACAGTTTGTTCTTTATATTTAGATTGTGTGTATAAAATCATGACAGTTTGTTCTTTGTATTTATATTATGTATATAAAAATCATGACAGTTTGTACTTGTTCTTAGTACATGTGTTGCGTGTATAGTTTGTATTTGTTCTTTGTACATGTATTATGTGTATGAAATCGTAATCGTTTGTATTTGTTGTTTGTATGTGTGTAACGTACATAAAATCATGACAGTTTATATTTGTTGTTCAAACAAGTGTCACATTTATAAAATCATGAAAGTTTGTTATTTGAGCATGCGTGATGTTTATAAAATCATGACAGTTTGTATTTGTTATTGTTGTTCAAACAAGTCTCACATTTATAAAATCATGAAAGTTTGTTATTTGAACATGTGTGATGTTTATAAAATCATGACAGTTTGTATTTGTTATTTGTATACGTGTTACATGTACAAAATCATTGAAACAATGGAGTTAAGGACCTTGCGACAGCAAACAGGCTTTCACATGCTGTTGACACAACTTGTTAATCAATATTTCTGTAGTGGCCATGTCTGCCTTAATGCAATCACTGCTCGCTGGATGAATCAACGTGCACATTGTCTCTCTGCAAAGAGCAGATCTGCTCATATGCACCGATCACTCTTCTACTGCGCTGCCTTATTGTGCCAACTTCATGCAGGTCATGATTCCCTGTGCAAACTTGTTTTTTTGATAATGAATTTGATTTTGAATAATGCTTAAGTAGACACGATTTTTGGAAAACTCTGTTGTTGTGAATTGGAAAGTTTATTGTGGAGGTATTTTAAACACTCACAAAAAAGACTATAATGCTGAACAATTAAGTAGTGGGGGAAAACAAGTGCAGGCTAACAATTCTTCGGTCATTATAATAATGACTTCGCAAAGATTTGAACTATGTCTTTAAATTTGAACGAAGGGGTCCATAATCATGTTTAAACAAAAAGAATCTGGAATGAACGCAGAAAGTCATCAGTGTCTATTGCTAATGCAGTGGCATGTATGTACCTTGATAATTCATCAGAGTCTATGCTAGTGTCCATGCCATATCTAGTGACATGCTTCATGATGTCCATGCCATATCTAGTGACATGCTTCATTATGTCCATGCCATATCTAGTGACATGCTTCATAATGTCCATGCCATATCTAGTGACATGCTTCATAATGTCCATGCCATATCTAATGGCATGATGCTTCATGATGTCCATGCCATATCTAGTGGCATGCTTCATGATGTCCATGCCATATCTAGTGGCATGATGCTTCATGATGTCCATGCCATATCTAGTGGCATGCTTCGTAATGTCCATGCCATATCTAGTGGCATGCTTCATGATGTCCATGCCATATCTAGTGGCATGCTTCATGATGTCCATGCCGTATCTAGTGGCATGCTTCGTAATGTCCATGCCATATCTAGTGACATGCTTCATAATGTCCATGCCATATCTAATGGCATGATGCTTCATGATGTCCATGCCATATCTAGTGACATGCTTCATGATGTCTATGCCATATTTAGTGGCATGCTTCATAATGTCCATGCCATTTTAGTGTGGTTCTGAACTGAAGTGTTAATAACCCAGCGATCGTCGTGTCCGTTGCTCCAAAAACAAAAGGGAAGGAACTCTTACACGTTGTCAGTGCAAAACAAGAAAACGCAACTCTAAAGTCTTAGGCGAACTCGAAGGTGTCGCTACACCATATCTAGTGGCATGATGCTTCATAATGTCCATGCCATATTTAGTGGCATGCTTCATATTGTCCATGCCATATCTAGTGGCATGCTTCGTAATGTCCATGCCATATCTAGTGGCATGCTTCATGATGTCCATGCCATATCTAGTGGCATGCTTCGTAATGTCCATGCCATATCTAGTGGCATGCTTCATGTAGTGACGCACGAACGCAGTGCGCATATGCACTCGGTTCACTATCGGAACCGGAAGGTGCACCTCGCATGAGCAGTGCTCACTTGTCAGCAGACGACAGGGCGGGAGGCAGAAGCTACGATTCTACGATGAGAAGAAACCCCAATACTGGGCATAGTTAAGGCACTGTTTAGACATGACACGCTAAGCCACCCTTCTAAAAGTGTAGGGTAAACACTTTATTGGTGTCAGAAGTGGGATAACCCGTAGCTTAGTTGTGCATGCATTCACCGTGTTAGTCCTAGTTATTGGAATTGTGTTGCTGCTCAGCACCAAGCGCAAATTGAACACACATAACAGCATACAGTTATATACTGTCAACCCCTGCAGTTAATATTGGAAGGGAGTGGGTAAAACCTACATTAGAGAAAAACCCCGGAAATACAGTCACTCCCCTAATGGCTCTGAACATTAATTTAGCCACTGAGTCGCAGCTCAGTCAGATGTTGCCAGGGACAGGGCCTAAGAGGGCTGCCCAGTTGGTCAAAATTAGGGAGAAAGAGGGAGGACTGACCTTGCCAATATTGACCTCTGCGCTGCACGGAGAGGTCAGCTCTCACCTCCTCTCACTGATTAACTTTGGGGATCAAGGGGGTACCAATGAAGGATCGGTGGCGTCTGGTGAAGCCACAGTAAAGAGTGAGACCGGAAAACCAGTCGCCTCAACCCATTCCGGTCATTCAAAAATACCCCGTAAAGTGGCCCCAGCCTTGTCCCAGCCCCGTCTGACTCGCGACACGCTAAATCAGAGTCCTTCCGTCCGTGAGTTAGAACAGTTACGCACGGAAGATTGGGTGGAGAGACACACCCCTGTTCTTGGATCGGAGGGAACTCTTCCTCTGAAAGTAGAGGCTGTAATCAAGTGGTAAGAGGGGAAGCAAGCTGCAGAATGGTACGTGTGGGGGTTAAACCACCCCCGAAGGACCAGGTACCGGAGCATCTGCAGAAATTGGCTTGTGACTCCAGCACACACCTGACAAAGAATCAGAAGGAGGAGTTGACTAAGCTCCTATGTGAGTATCAGGATGTGTTTGCTGCAGATGAGTTCGATTTAGGGAACTTCACCGGCATCGAGCACTCAATTGACACTGGTGACGCCAAGCCCATAAAGCAGAGAATGCGCCGTACGCCTGCTGTGTTCGCAGGAGAGGAGGAGGCACATTTGCAGAAAATGCTGAAGGCTGGTGTCATTCAGGAGTCAGTGTCAGAGTGGGCGTCAGCGCCAGTACTCATCCGGAAGAAAGACGGATCAGTTCGCTGGTGCATCGATTACCGAGCCCTAAATGAGGTCACAGTCAAGGATACTTTCCCGTTACCATTGGTTGAAGACTGTCTGGATACTTTGTCGGGGAGCACTTGGTTTTCGAAGCTGGATGCCAACAATGCGTACTGGCAAGTGCGAGTCAAAGAAGCTGACAGGAAGAAAACTGCCTTCTTGACCAAGTACGGTCTGTTCGAACATGTTTGGATGGGATTTGGGCTCACCAATGCGCCAGCCACATTCTCACGAGTGGTGAACCTTATCCTGAGAGGTCTGACATGGAAGACCGTGCTCGCTTTCCTGGACGACATTTTGGTATAGGGGACAGCTTTGAAGACCATATGCAGAACTTGAGGGAGGCGCTGCAAAGGTTTCGACAGCATGGTCTTAAGCTCAAGCCAAAGAAGTGCCTTTTCTTCCAGCCTGAAGTTGAGTTCCTGGGACGGATGGTTAGCAAGAACCAAATTGCTATGTCTGACCGGGATATTCAGACTGTGAGGGACTGGCCCGTTCTGAAGTCTTCAAAAGATGTGGAACGGTTTCTTGGCTTCGCTAATTACCATCGCATGTTCGTTCCAGACTTTGCAGCATTGGCGCAGCCTTTGTATAACCTCACAGGAAAGAACAAGTTCTTCTGGGATGAAGAAAAGCAGGAGTCCTTTGATAGCCTCGGCAGAGTGTTGACCAAACCCCCCGTCCTGGCATTGCCAAACGGCACGGATCCATTTGTATTGGATACGGATGCTAGTGATTTGGCAATCGGGGCGGTTCTGAGTCAGATTCAAAGAGGTGTGGAGCGGGTGATTGCGTACGGCAGTTTCGCCCTCACTCCCGAACAGAGAAGGTACTGCACGACCCGGAAAGAACTGTTGAGTATCGTGAGGTTTACGAGGCAGTTCAAGTACTACCTATTGGGTAGGACTTTTTACGTCAGGACCGACCACTCAAGTCTCACATGGCTCTTGCGGTTTAAACACCCACAGGGACAGTTGGCCCGATGGATGGAGGAACTCTCACAATTCCATATGGTTTCAAACATCGGGCCGGGGCAAAGCATCAGAACGCCGATGCGCTGTCCAGGATTCCTGATGCCTTGACCCCTTGTCCATCTTTCGTGGCTGGCATGCGGCCTGAAAGTCTGCCTTTGGGGGTTGCAAATACTGCAAGAGAGCCGACGAACAGTGGGGGGAGTTCATTCAGGCTGTGGACGAAGCCCGGGGCCTGACGGGAGGAAGCCTGACAGTCTTGACTCCCGAGGATAAGGGGCCCCAGCCGGATGGACCCACAGTAGCTTCTGTGGGGGGGGGGGGGGGGGGCTCTCTCGAGGAGTCACAGAAGAGGTGCCATGGGTTTACCAACCATCATGACCGTGTACTTTCTCCTACAGGGAGGGGTACCATGGGGTTTGCCAGTCATGATGGCCGTGTACCTACTTCTGACGGAAGGGGCACCATGGGGTTTGCCAGCCGCCATGACCGTGTACCCGTTTTCTGGTGCAGAGTGTGCCTGCCAGTTCTCTGGTCCACCCGCAGGGTGAACCTGACAGTTTTCTGGCCCCGAAGGGGCCTGACAGTTTTCTGGCACACTCGAAGGTTGCACCTGCCAGTTTTCTGACACATCCCGATCGCCGAAGTACTTCGTCTGGGCGGCCAATCGTTGGTTTCACCTTGGGTGGAAACACCCAGGTGTCTCAAGGTTACAACGGGCGGTTGACCAGCACGAGTACCAAAAGTCACTGTCCTCGGGACAGCCAGAATGCCTCACTGCCTGAAAAGGCAGTGCAGGAAAGTCTTGCCGGTCTGGAAGACTTTGAGACTGGCAGCACTGATGGCGTAAGCTCGAGATAGAGATTCGGGATGGACAGGTGCAGCTGAGGACCTGCAATGTGTGACTTGCACAAGAGGCTACCTCAGAAATCCCCTCGTGCTGGGGGTTTACGGTTCAGGAACTCCGGACAGCACAGGGGAAAGATAAGGATTTACACCTGATCCTCCGATACCTTCAAAAAGGGACTGAACCCGATGAAGGGGAACTCTTCTCAGCTTCGCCAGGTGCAAAATACCATTGGCTGAACAGAGGGTTGTTCCTGCTTAAGGAAGGCTTGCTATTCAAGCGCAAGCCAGATTCCAAGGACTTGGAACTGGTAGTTCCCGCTTCCCTCCAGGAGCAGGCAATACAATGGCACCATGACCTTCCATCAGCAGCACACCAAGGCGTGGCGAGGACTAAAGCCAGACTAAAGGAGAAATTCTTTTGGTTTGCTTTAGCTCGCGATGTCGAGGCCTGTGTGTTGTCCTGCGACGTTTGTAGTAAAAACAAAAAGAACAAACGTTATGGGAAAGTCCCATTGACAGAGTACCATGCAGGGGCACCGATGGAACGTGTCCATATAGACTTCATTGGCCCCTTGCCCAGGACAGCACATGGAAATGAGCACTGCCTCATGATGGTGGACCAATTCACCAAATGGGTGGAGTGCGTGCCTCTTCCATCTCAAAAGGCCGAGACAACAGCAAAAGCTGCGGTGGATGGGTTCTTCTCGCGTTTCGGTTGCCCGTTCCAGCTGTTCTCAGACCAGGGAGCAATTTTGAAAGTAAGCTGTTCGAGGCATTGTGCCATGCTCTCAAAATTCACAAGGCCCGAACAACGCCACATCGTCCTGCGTCGAATGGTCAGGTGGAGCGGTACAACCGGACATTGATGGATGCCATAAGGTGCTCCTGGGGAAAGCGCAGAACAAGTGGGACGAACATGTACAGCAGATAGCTGGAGCTATCCGGTCCTCTGTTAAACCGAACACTGGCTTTACCCCTAACATGTTGATGTTGGGGAGGGAAGTGAACATACCAGCTCAGCTGATGTTCCCGGTTCCAGGCCAGAGGTTCGAGTGTGAGGACGAGTACGTGTCCCACTTGGTCCGGTCCTTGCAGGATGCCCACACAGCTGCAAGAGAGAATCTGAAGACATCCCTTCGACACATGAAAAGGAATTATGATCTCAAGATCTTGTTGAGACCATATGCCGAAGGTGATGATGTATATCTCTTGGATACTGCAGTTGTGAAGGGTAAATGCAGGAAACTCTGTTCACCCTGGAAAGGCCCAGGGGTCATCTTGAGGAAGCTGTCTGCCTACCTGTATCCGGTCAAACTTCGGAACTCGGTCTTCGTGACAAACCATGACCGACTGATGCCGTGCAGATAGGAAACTGCCTGCATGGATCCAGCGGTTCAAGTCACATCCGGAAGGGGAAGAAGAAGTGCCGGAGGATGAGGATCAGGAAGTTTACTGCATCTGCAGGAAGCAGTGGGGCGGGCGTTTCATGATCCAATGCGACTTCTGCCAGGAGTGGTACCATGGATCATGTGTTAACGTCACCGCCACTGACGCACTTGATATTGACAAGTACAAGTGCAGGGCCTGCAGGCAGTGAACTTATTAGACAGAAGTTCTGTTTCAGGATGGCCACTGGACAACTTAATGCCCTGGAGCGCGCTGGTAAGTTTTCAGCAGCAGGTCGGCTATTCCCGCACACAGACCAGTTGGTGCAGGACCTCTGGCTTACTAAGGAGGCGTCCGAGAGTGAGCGTGAAACGTGCTTGCTCCGGATGGTCGCTGTCGCCAAGCAGCGGGGTGACCCCTTCTCTCAGAAGTGGCTGAAGAAGGTTGCCAGGGCAATGCAGACTTACCAGCTGCGGAGTGATCGGTGGATCACAGGAAATGTGGCACCTGTCACTTCGCGGTCTGGCCGCCCGGGCAAGTCCAAACCAGCCTCTGAGCAATTTGGGGGGGACCAGACGTGGCATTCCGCCTTCCCTGGTCACGCCGTCAGCTGTTCGACCCTCTGAGGAAAGCTGCAAGCTCGGCTTGGACAGAGAGCGTCACAGACTGACCACCCACTCGCCATTCCAGTACTGCAGGGTGAGTTGCACTGTGTGCGTGTGTATGTGTTTGTGTGCATGAGAAGAAACCCCAATACTGGGAATAGTTAAGGCACTGTTTAGACATGACACGCTAAGCCACCCTTCTAAAGTGTAGGGTAAACACTTTATTCATGATGTCCATGCCATATCTAGTGGCATGCTTCATAATATAATATGTCCATGCCATATCTAGTGGCATGCTTCATAATGTCCATGCCATATCTAGTGGCATGATGCTTCATGATGTCCATGCCATATCTAGTGGCATGCTTCATAATGTCCATGCCATATCTAGTAACATGATGGTTCACCCAGTCGATCAACAAGCTTGGCAAATTCTTGTTCTTGAAATAATGAATACATGCCCTTAAAATTCATTATTCACTGTGGTAAAGGTGTTCAGGCTATGCAAGCATATTTATTCTCTTAACTGTTCAAACTTTCATTTTGATCTCTCTCTCTCTCCTCTCTCTCCTCTCTCTCTCTCTCTCTCTCTGAAGACTGATCGAGATTAAAACAGCTTGAAATCGGTGGAAATTGAACATCTGAAATTATGTCATACAGGTACTTTTGAAACTAACTGTAAATTGAGATTAACATGACTATGCATGTGATTTTTTGTGAAATTATTATCATCACCATCTCATGGGCAAGTTACAATAAACATCTTGTGAAATAAACCTGGCTGTTTGTTTTGAGTCTCTTGTGTGTGTGTGTGTGTGTGTGTGTGTGTGTGTGTGTGTGTGTGTGTGTGTGTAGTTAGTTCTTCAATTTAACGTCTGTTCACTTTAAGTGATATTAGACAAAATAATGCAGAAATGAGTGGATGAGAGAAATGGAAATAGTGTATGGAAAATGCTAGTATAGGCCTACGTGCGAGTGTGTGTGTGTGTGTGTGTGCGCGCGCGTGTGTGTGTGTGTGCGACTTTGACAATTGAAAAGAAAATACTGTTCTAAATTTAACAACTTAAAAGATTAAAAAACACACACACACACACACAACCCCCCCCCCCCCCCCCCCCCCCAAAAAAAAAAAAAAAAAAAAAAAAACCCTGGAAATATTTACGCAAACGAGCCAACTGGGCTTAACATCAACGAATTTACAAATATAAAAAAAGGCGTGAAGATTCTGGAAAATACATTGGGAATCTTTTTGTCGGAAGTTGGAGAGAGATGAGTTAAAATAGGAACAATCAAAAAGAAAGTGCAGAGTACTGAAACTGTCGACTGTTCCACAAGCGCATTGTAAATTTCTGTGGAATTTTGTACGAAGAGCGTCAACTTTAAGCCTATAAAAGAGAGATTCCAGTTTCCGAAATTTGTGTACATGTACATACGTCTTTGTATACAATTTACGAATTTGAATGGACGAGTTAGATGGACGAGTAGATTTCTGAGTTCTTGAACAGCAGCTCAGTGAAGAATCTTGTGCATGTATTTTAAAGAGTACTGAATCTTTATACAGATTATAAAAAGACTCAAAAGAGACTCTTTTTAAGAGTCCATAGGCTTCGTGAAGACTCCAAGGTATTTTAATATGGACAGAATTTTCAGAGTTTTTGGATCCCATACGGGCAGTTCTGTCTGCCCATTCATTTCCTACAATCCCACAGTGTGACGGAATCCAGCAAAAGTCAACTGTTATCCCTCTATATCTAAGGAAATGGATAAGAATTTTTAGTTCGGTGATAATCTCGGCGCGACTGGTAGCAGCAATAGATTCCATTGCTTGAAGAACAGATTTGGAATCAACACAAAAAAGTATTCTAGAAAAACCACATGGAATGTCAATAATATAATGCAGAACCATTAGAATTGCTATTAGTTCAGCCGTAAAGACAGAGAACCCCTTTCCAAGATGAAATGATTTATCTGCTTTCAAAGCAGTGTGTGTGTGCGTGTGTGTGTGTGTGTGTGTGTGTGTGTGCGAGTGCGCGCGTGTGTGTGTGTGTGTGTGTGTGTGAGCGAGAGAGAGAGAGAATGTGTTGTGTGTGTGTGTGACAGAGAGAGAGAGAGAGGGTGTGTGTGTGTGTGTGTTTGTGTGTGTGATTCGATGTGAGAAATAAAGGATGACAAAGGTCACAGTCACTAAGCCGGACAGACCCCTCCCCCCTATTTCCTCTCTCCCGTGGCGGAGAATCGCACAAGCCTACATGTCGGTGACCGAACAGAATGACTTGTTTATTCACGCAAACTGCAAAGCCCTGTGAAAAACACAGTCACACAAACAGTAATAAAAAAGTAGTTCTTCCCAATACAGATGCTCTAGGGACCCCCACACAGACACGCACGCACGCACACACACACACTCGGGTAAGGTAAACTAATGTTGCTTATAGCCCAGCCGACCGCAAAGGGCCAGATCAGGGCTCTCGCCGCGATGAAGTAAACTCACAAGTCAAAAAAAAAAAAAAAAAAAAAACGGAATTTTTTCTAACTCATTCCACCGACCGTTTAAAACACATCTTCTAAAACCACACCGGAATTTCGTTAAAAATCTTTCCTCCGTAAAATCTTAGATCAGATGAGAAATGTTAATCTCTTTCAGAGATTCAAAGATCACGTCAGGTGGAACATCTCTGAACAAGGTTTTCACGGAGTCTGCTGTAAAGTGTTTACGTCTCACATCATGCAACGCCCAAGACTAACACTGTGAGTGGTACATGACATGGAATGCACCACGGAGCTTCTTCACCTTTTAAAAGATAAGAATGGGTGTAAAAGGAGTGGCCTGTGTGCAAACGGCACAAGACTGTTACTTCTTTATGGGCGCCATTTTTCTTCTGGACATCATTCCTGCTAACATTATGCTAACAATAGGAGAGAAGAAGAAGATGGGGGAGAAGGGGGAGGGAGAAGGGAGAGAAGGAGGGCATGGATAATGGGAAAGGCTGAAGGAAGAACCTAAGAAATATACTGATGGTTACAAAACTTATCAAGATCATAACTTTAAAATTCATTACAATGATAATAATGGTATAGGAAATGTTAAGATATTCACTTGAAATCTAAGAAATGTATTAACACGCAGAAATTCTGAAAGTACAAATGGAATGAACTTGATCACATTGTGTCATCGCCGACAGTGTTGATGCTGATAACGATATTATTAATAATAGGCATAGAAGTAATGATAGTGGTAATGATTTGTATCATAATGACGACAATCATAGTAATAATAACAAGAACAGTTTCAAAAAAACGAAGTCCACATCTAAACTTGTAAAGCAGTTCATCAAACAACGTACCTCCCCTCATGGCATCTCATTTTTTTCGCACACCTCCTCGCCTCAACTATCCCACTCTCACCTCTACCACCACAAAGATTCTTTTCCGAGCCAGTCGCAACTTCATCTTTGCGCACATTTACACATTCAACTCTCCACTGGAATCTCTCTCCCGTCTTCTCCAACATTTCAAACGATGATCATCATGCCCATAGCCATTGCCTCAAGACTCGGACAGCTCATCCATGTCCACAACCAACTCATTCACGGCCACTGCTACCAAATCAAGGAAGACAAATCGTCCAGACTGCACAACGAACACGGGATAAACCTCCCACAGACCAGTCTGGCCCCCAAACACGCAACACTGATCCCCTACCAACTTTGAACACACCACCACCACCTTGTTCACTGCATCCCTCACAATCTCACCCTCAGCAATGACCGGAGATCAGTCCTGGCAAAGGGCCTCCAGTTCATCCCTGTTCAACCTACCACCAGCAGATACCAAGACCACCTTGATGCCGAGAGATTCTTCAGGAAACAACTTGGATGGTTGCACTTGAATATTTACCATAGCTCGGACCATTTTCACCTTTTTTCCAGGCCCTGGTTCTCCGTCAACCCTCTTGCGATAAATTCAGAGAAATTGAACTTTATGTCAAAGAGTGCCGAAAGCAAATCTCCAGAATGAAACCTTTCCGTCTCTCCAGCCTCTCGCGGGAAGAACAAAAAGCCCCTGGTCATCGAGAGAACGACAAGATACCGTCATCAAACCAGCGGACAGGGGGGCGGGCAAGTGGTCTGGGACAAGCAGCTCTACATATAGAACTGTCGGACACAGATTTCTACGCACCGCTCACATCATCACCCCTCCCCCAACACCAACAACTCAAACAGTAAGTCAAACAGAACAATGACAGCTAAACTCTTCATAATGTCAGACATGAAACAACTCATTTTCTACCTACTGCCCGAAATACACAAAACCGCAGACCCATCGTCTCTTGCTTGTAGCTGCCCCGCAGTACTAATCGCACAGTACACCGACTCTCTCCTCCAACCCCTAGTACAAAGTCTCCCCACATACCCCAAAGACACAACTCGCACACCCAGCATGATCAACTCGTTCAACACAGACCCCACTTTCCAACCCGACCTCTTCACACAAGATGACGTCTCACTTTACACTTTCATCACTCGCGCTAACGAGCTAAAGTCCCTTACCTACCCACCCACAACGATATTGGTAAGACTTGCTGAGTCAGTCCTCACCTCAACACCTTTGAATTAAACAACCAAATCAGTGGTGTCGCCGTGGGAACCAAAATGGGATCGTCCTACGCCTGCCTCTTCATAGGACACCTGGAGCACCGCCTGTTTACCTCATAGACAGGTCTGACACCAGAGCCACACCACAGGTTCACTGACGACGGGCTGGGATCCACATCCATGCCGAAACAAGACCTTCGCAACTTCCACTTCGTTCAGACCCTCCCTCCCTCCCTCCCTCCAATTTACATACACAATCTCCAGTCAGTCAACTTCCGTGACATCATCTTCCTCAAAGGTGGACTGTTCCAAACCTCCATTTCCTACAAACCCAGCGATGCAGCTTAACACCTGGACTCAAGACTCGAAAGTATCCGCCCGTCCGATTGTCCGTAACGTGGCGGAAAAGTGGTGTGTGTTGCGCGCGCGCGCGCGAGTGTGTGTGTGTGTGTGTGTGTGTATGCATGTGTGTGTGTGTGTGTGTGTGTGTATGTGCGCGCGCGCGCGCGTGTGTGCGCGCGCTAGCGTGCGTGTGCTCGCGTGAGTGCATGCGTGTGTGTAGTCCCTTTTTTGTCCGTTTCAATAGTACTGTTAACTTGTTATTCACTTATCACTTATATTGCTTTTCACCTGTTATAAAATCATGGCCTTTCTTAGTGTCATATGGTTATTACTGTTATTATTATAATTATTATTGTTATTATTACCATTATTATTATTATTGTTATTATTATTATTATCATTATCATTATTGTTGTCATGATCATTATCGTCATAACTATCATCATTATCATAATCATCATCACAACCGTCATTGTTATTAGCACTATTATTATTGCCACTATCGTTATGATTATAATTACTGTTATTAATGCCATAGTATTATTAATCCCATCATAACCTACTAGTAGTGCTATTAAAATTTTCATTATAATTCTTATCACTATCACCACCACTACCATCACCATCATCATCATTATTAGTAGCAGCAGTAAAAGTAGTAGTGCTATTATTATCATTATGACTGCTGCTATCAGGCCTACTATTACAGATATCACTATTATCATTATTATTAATATTATCATTATCATCATCAACACTTTCATAATTAACATTGTGTGATAAATTTCATTCCATTCATACTCTCTAAATTTCAATGCATTACTACATTTCAACTTACTTCCACTTTCCACTTCCTATATCCTTATTCTCATCATCATTAATTTTATGATAATGACCATGATATCATTATAACCATGTTTCACAAATTCTGTCTTACAATCTTTCCCACTGTCTATAGAGTCTTTTTTCTTCTTCTGTCTTTTTTCTTCTTCCTCTCCTCCTCCTCCTCCTCTTCTTCCTCCCTTTTCTCTTCTCTTATCATTGGTATTATTAGTAGCATTAGCATTATCATATTGACAATTACTATTTTCCCTGTTGCTACAGAAATCATGGTATGCAGCTATCCTCTAACCCTTCGCCTTCCTGTCACCATTGTTATCATTATTATTACAACTACTATCATCAACTTCGTTAGTAATACCATGATTATGCCTCCACCATCACCATCATCATCATCATCATTAGTAGAGGTAGTAACCGTAATGACAGTAGTAGCAGTTGCTGTATTTTCTTTATTCTATCACCTTATTTCTACCATTTCAACCCGCATCGCCCCCCTCCCCTCCCCGACCCCCTTTCCCCTTCTTTCTTTTAGTGTCCACAATCATCATGTTGATTATTCTGACGCTTTTGTGTGTGTGACCATTTTTTATCCCGCCATTAAGGCAGCAATACTCCAACTTCGGGAAAGGTGCATGCTATGTGTAACGTGTCATCCATACCAACGGCCAAACTGGCCTTCTCTTCCGAAAGTTGGTGATGGGATTTTACGTGTGTGCAAGATGATGTGCGTGCGTTCACACACGGAACCTCGGTTCATAGTCTCATTAGAAGGACTGTGTGGGGAATGGAGTCAGAACCAATGTTAACTCCGAGGGAAAAATCCCCATGTACCGAAACGGCCCGGCGGAGATGCGAACCCGCAACCCAAGATTACACGAGTCCGACGCTCTACCAACTGAGCTGTTCCGGCTCCCCTAGCAGCCTCGTTTCCATTCCATATCCATTTCGCGCCCAGTTCGAAGACATAAATGGCCGACTGTTCGTCCTTCATTTTCATTGTCTTGAATGCTGTTTGTCCTGCCCTAAAGAAGACCAAAAAGCTCGAAGCGCCTTGTGTTCGCTTTGTAATTCATTTGTGCATTAGTTCATTTGGTGACACAGCAACAACATTCTGTGTTTAATAACGTCATTTCAATTTGCGCGCGTGCAGTCAACCCACCCCACTTTGAAACCAACTGGAAAAGACCCGTTAGAGTAACAGGGCAGCGACAGGTTTGACCACACCGTCACGGCTGAGTGAACAGAGTCGCACGTGCACGAAGCAGGGAAAAAGAACACGGCGGGTATTCAAAATACGAAAACAAGGTCAGGCAAAGGCGAAAAACAACAACAACAAACAACAACAACAGAAAACCAACATTACCTTGAATCAAGGAAGAAGTCAACGGCGTGACTCAACACACCTCACAGCAAACACACTGAACTGGCCCTGTAAACTGCACACAAAGCACATGCTTCTGGGCGCTAGGTCGCCCTGCCTGTGTGTGACGGCTGCACCCGTGAGCCAGCCAATCACAGGGTTTGTTAGTTTCAGGGAGTGTGTGGTGAGTTTAGCTAGAAAAGAAAAAGGGGGGAGGGCACCCGGTAGGGACTACACAGGGGGGGGGGGGGGGGGGAGCGGAGGGGGTAGGAGAGAGAAACGGTGGGGAGGGTAGGAGAAAAAGGACGGAGTAAGTGTTGGGGAGAGGAGGAGGAGACTGAAGGGAGAGAATGAAGGAGGGGAGGGAAGGAGTGGAGGAGGCAGGGGGGGGGGGGTGGAGGAGGTTGCGAAGAGAATGTAAGGATGAGAAATACTAATAAGTGAAATAAAAGCTTACACAAAACAGCAAAAACTTCCGTCCAGGCAGAGCTGTACACATTGGGCGGGAAGGATCATCAAACACCACACCTATCAGCGGACGCGCGTGTTCAATGTTAACGGCACTCGGTTTTGAGAGAGAGAGAGAGAGAGAGAGAGAGAGAGAGAGAGAGAGAGACGCTGATTCACAAACCCAAAGAGCTGTTCGCAATACTAGAGGGGGAGTGGGACGTCAGTCAAGCCACGCCCTGTCACAGTCATCGCAGTCATTACATATTCCGGCAAAGGGCCTTCATGTGCCAACATGATCAAATTACAATCGACAGTCTAGGAAGGTGAAAGGTTTTTTTTCCTTTTCCATTAAAAAAAAAAAGATTCACAAACATAACATTCCTCATCCATTCAACAAGAATAAACTAATAATAAACTATGATTACAAAGTCAGGAAGAGGGCAATGTCAAATGTTCCACAATCAGGACAGGAATAAAGGGGAATGATCCGGGTATACGGTGGTGTGAGGAGTATGAGGCACGGCATCAAAGATTGAACGAAAACCGAGGAAATGGGCAGCTCTTGCATAACTTAAGACAGAGAGGATGGACACTAGAACGATGACAACGGTTTGCCTTTTAAATACCACAGCGGTGGCGCGCGCGCGCGTGCATGCACACACACACACACACACACACACACACACACACACACACACACACACACACACTCTTCAACAAGTACATCCCAGTTTTTCCTACCTTCACCGGAGTTCTTGTCGACCAGCTAAGGGCGGTACGAATTGCGTCCCTTTCATCACTGACCGAACATGGGGAACCCTGATGTGTACGTGTTCTAATCTGTGCTCCATGTTCCTGAGCAACTGGGCATCCATCATTCCAATCCATCATTCCAAATCATTATTCCAATCCATCGTTCCAAATTCATCATTCCAAATCATTAGTCCAATCCATCATTCCAAACTATTATTCCAATCCATCGTTCCAATCCATCATTCCAAACTATTATTCCAATCCATCGTTCCAATCCATCATTCCAAACTATCATTCCAATCCATCATTCCAATCCTGGCAGTTCCAGACTGCAGACTTGCAGAGCCAGGCTCCACAAGCCCAGTACGTACACAGGAAGAAGGGAGAAACCGGAGATGTCGCTCACTGGTTCTGTTGCAAACAGAAAGGAAATCGTAACAGAAAGAACAGGTTGACCAGTATGACAAAACATTCAACTGCACACCTCTGACGTCGGCTGGGCCAGGATTTCGCCAAGAAACGATCGGCATAGCTTGTTCCCCAATCGATTCTATGTAAACGCGACTAAACAGAACCATGTCACTCCAAATTCGTGACTGAACTTTTACGTTATAATTTTCTTTTTGGACTGGGTTTTTGTTTGTTTTTGTTTTTGCGTTCACATCAATGTGGATTTTTTTTTTTTTTTTTTTTTTTTTTTGCGCTCACATCAATGTTTGGAGGTAGAAAAGACTTAACAATCAGTTCTTGATTGATTGATGAATGATCCGATGTCAGACATGTCAGGCGTTTTGTGAACCTTAGTGACGGTAGTTCTCGTTAGTGACGCAAGAAACCCTGTGCTCCCTGCACTGATCCGGTTCGCCCGTGCGTCCTTCTTCTGACGCTGCCTATCTTACACAGTGAGATGCGTGTTGAATGTGTGGAAAGAAGCCTCCACTTGAAACTGATCGGCGTTCCCTTCGAGAATGGTCCGACAAGCCGGTCAGCTTTGGCTCTGGTCAACTGTACGTCATCGACATCTGTCCTGTCACTGGATACCGATGACCAGCCGATGACCTTTCATATAATTGTCATCAGACCTCATCTTCAAACTCTGTCCTGTCCTCGGTTGATAGTGACCAGTTAACCATCTGTTATGTAATATCACATGTCCACCAACAAAATCTGTCCAAGCATTGGTTACTAGTGACCAATTCATCATTTCTCATGCGTCGTTATCACATGTCAATCAACACTATCTGCCCAGTCCTTGGTTAGTTGTGACCACTTCATCATATTTCACTTATCGGCCTCACATGTCAATCAACACTATCTGTCCTGTCCTTTGTTAACAGTGACCTGTTCATCATTTTTCCGGCTTTGTTATCATAATTATGTCAATCAACAAAATCTGTCCTGTCATTGGTGGAATCCACGTTCATGTATGTCATCACACAAAATGTGGGGCTGTCATTGCTTGAAGGTGACCAGCCAATCAAAAACGTGAGCATTCGTCATTCATTCATTCATTTATTCGTTCATTTTCATGGAGTGGCAGGCACCATTTCCAATCACTCCACCTGACGTACTTATCATTGCAGCACACTGGGCAGGCTACCCCTGGTTGGTGTAAAAGACGGGTCAGCACGTACCTCACACAGCTGACTTTCAGCAAGTCTCCTGAACCTCACACTACTTTCAGCAAGTCTCCTGAACCTCACACTACTTTCAGCAAGTCTCCTCAGCCTCACACAACTGACTTTCAGCAAGTCTCCTCAACCACACAGCTGACTTTCAGCAAGTCTCCTCACCCACACAGCTGACTTTCAGCAAGTCTCCTCAACCTCACACATACTTTCAGCAAGTCTCCTCAACCTCACACAAACTTTCAGCTAGTCTCCTCAACCTCAAACAACTGACTTTCAGCAGTCTCAACCTCACACAATCTTTCAGAAGTCTCTTCAACCTCACACAACTGACTTTCAGCAAGTCTCTCAACCTCAACACTGACTTTCAGCAAGTCTCCTCAACCTCACACAGCTGACTTTCAGCAAGGTCTCCTCCAATCACAGCTGACTTTCAGCAAGTATCTTCAACCTCATAACACTTTCAGCAAGTCTCCTCAACCTCAAACAGCTGACTTTCAGCAAGTCTCCTCAACTAACACAACTGACTGTCAGCAAGTTCCTCAACCTCACACAACTGACTTCAGCAAGTCTCTCAACCTCAAACAGCTGACTTTCAGCAAGTCTCCTCAACCTAACACAACTGACTGTCAGCAAGTCTCCTCAACCTCACACAACTGACTTTCAGCTAGTCTCCTCAACCTCACACAAACTTTCAGCAGTCTCCTCAACCTCACACAACTGACTTTCAGCTCATTCTCCTCAACCTCACACAACTTTCAGCAGTCTCCTCAAACCTCACACACTCTTTCAGCAAGTCTACTCAACCTCACACAACTGACTTTCAGCAAGTTCTCAGCTCACAACAACTGACTTTCAGCAAGTCTCCTCAACCTCACACAACTGACTTTCAGCATAGTCTCCTGACCTCGCACAACTTTCAGCAAGTCTCGTCAACCTCACTCAACTATTTCACAAGTCTCCTCACATCACAACACTGACTTTCAGCAAGTCTCCTCACTCACACACGTGACTTTGCTAATTCCTCAACCTCACACAATCTTTCAGAAGTCTCACTCAACCTCACACAAATGATCGTTTCAGCATAGCGTGCTTTCAGAGCCTCACATCAAACGTGACTTTCAGCAGTCTCCTCAACCTCACAAACTGACTTTCAGCAAGTCCTCACTCACTCTACACTATCTTCAGCAAGTCTCCTCAACCTCATACAACTTCAGCAAGTTCCTAACCTCAAACAGCTGACTTTCAGCAAGTCTCCTCAACCTCACACAGCTGACTTTGATCAAGTTCTCAACCTCACACAACTTTCAGCAAGTCTCTTCAACCTCAAACAGCTGACTTTCAGCAAGTCATCCTCACCCTCACACAACTGACTTTCAGCAAGTCTCCTCACCTCACACAACTGACTTTCAGCAAGTCTCCTCAACCTCACACAACTGACTTTCAGCAAGTCTCCTCAACCTCACACAACTGACTTTCAGCAGTCTCTCAACCTCACAAAACTGACTTTCAGCTAGTCTCCTCAACCTCACACAACTTTTCAGAAGTCTACTCAACCTCACACAACTGACTTTCAGCAAGTCTCTTCAACCTCACACAACTGACTTTCAGCAAGTCTCCTCAACCTCACACAACTGACTTTCAGCAAGTCTCCTCACCTCACACTACTTTCAGCAAGTCTCCTCAACCTCAAACAACTTTCAGCAAGTCTCCTCAACCTCAAACAGCTGACTTTCAGCAAGTCTCCTCAACCTCACACAGCTGACTTTGATCAAGTTCCTCAACCTCACACAACTTTCAGAAAGTCTCCTCAACCTCACACAACTGATTTTCAGCAAGTCTCTTCAACCTCACACAACTGACTTTCAGCAAGTCTCCTCAACCTCACACAACTGACTTTCAGCAAGTCTCCTCACCCTCACACTACTTTCAGCAAGTCTCCTCAACCTCATACAACTTTCAGCAAGTCTCCTCAACCTCAAACAGCTGACTTTCAGCAAGTCTCCTCAACCTCACACAGCTGACTTTGATCAAGTTCCTCAACCTCACACAACTTTCAGCAAGTCTCTTCAACCTCAAACAGCTGACTTTCAGCAAGTCTCCTCACCCTCACACAACTGACTTTCAGCAAGTCTCCTCACCCTCACACAACTGACTTTCAGCAAGTCTCCTCAACCTCACACAACTGACTTTCAGCAAGTCTCCTCAACCTCACACAACTGACTTTCAGCAAGTCTCCTCAACCTCACACAACTGACTTTCAGCTAGTCCCTCAACCTCACACAACTTTCAGCAAGTCTACTCAACCTCACACAACTGACTTTCAGCAAGTCTCTTCAACCTCACACAACTGACTTTCAGCAAGTCTCCTCAAACTCACACAACTGACTTTCAGCAAGTCTCCTCACCCTCACACTACTTTCAGCAAGTCTCCTCAACCTCATACAACTTTCAGCAAGTCTCCTCAACCTCAAACAGCTGACTTTCAGCAAGTCTCCTCAACCTCACACAGCTGACTTTGATCAAGTTCCTCAACCTCACACAACTTTCAGCAAGTCTCTTCAACCTCAAACAGCTGACTTTCAGCAAGTCTCCTCACCCTCACACAACTGACTTTCAGCAAGTCTCCTCACCCTCACACAACTGACTTTCAGCAAGTCTCCTCAACCTCACACAACTGACTTTCAGCAAGTCTCCTCAACCTCACACAACTGACTTTCAGCTAGTCTCCTCAACCTCACACAACTGACTTTCAGCTAGTCTCCTCAACCTCACACAACTTTCAGCAAGTCTCCTCAACCTCACACAACTGACTTTCAGCAAGTCTCCTCAACCTCACACAACTTTCAGAAAGTCTCCTCAACCTCACACAACTTTCAGAAAGTCTCCTCAACCTCACACAACTTTCAGCAAGTCTCCTCAACCTCATACAACTTTCAGCAAGTCTCCTCAACCTCACACAGCTGATTTCAGGAAGTCTCCTCAACCTCACACAGCTGACTTTGAGCAAGTTCCTCAACCTCAAACAACTTTCAGCAAGTCTCCTCAACCTCAAACAGCTGATTTCAGCAAGTCTCCTCACCCTCACACAACTGACTTTCAGCAAGTCTCCTCAGCCTCACACAGCTGACTTTCAGCAAGTCTCCTCAGCCTCACACAACTGACTTTCAGCAAGCCTCCTCAGCCTCACACAACTGACTTTCAGCAAGTCTCCTCAGCCTCACACACTTGACTTTCAGCAAGTCTCCAACCAAGGAACTCCTCAGCACCGACCTCGCTATTAACATGGCTGCGAGTCCGGCTCCGGGGCTCCCAATGGCGGCCACTGAGAGTGAGAATTCCCATCAGTCTATCCTCCAATGACAGAAGATCCGGGCAGAAGCGTTTTTTTTTTCCTGTCTTTTATTTTCAAATGTACGAAGACCCGGGGAGTAGCGTTTTGTGTTGTTTTTTTTTTTTTGCCCAGTCCTTTGTTTGAAATGTATGAAGAGCCAGGATGTAACGGTTTGTGCTTTTTTTTTTTTTTTTTTTTTTTTTTGCCCTTTCCTTTGAAATGTATAAAGAGCCAGGATGTAGCGTTTCGTGCTTCTTTTTTTTTTTGCCCTTTCCTTTGTTTGAAATGTATGAAGAGCCAGAAGTCGTGTTTTGTGCTTTTTTTCCCTGTCCGTTGTTTGAAATGAAAGAAGATTGAGCGAGAAGTATTTTGTGCTTATTACGTCTGTTATTTGAAATGGATGAAGATCCGGGAGTAGTATTTTGTGTTTTTTTCCTGTCTTTTGCTTGAAATGGATGAAGATCCGGGGTAGTAGTATTTTGTGCTTTTTTCCTGTCTTTTGCTTGAAATGGATGAAGATCCGCAGAGTATCATTTTGTGCTTTTATTCCTGTCCTACCATTCAGTTCAACAACACTTCATTAATCCAGAACATGCGCGTGCACAGGCTCGTACTTCACGAACACAAAAGGCATAACATAAATTAACACCTATCAAGTTAAAAAGCCCATCACACCGTCTGTGGACGAGAGAGAGAGAGAGAGAGAGAGAAGAGAGAGAGAGAGAGAGAGAGAGAGAGAAGTTATCTGAGAGTAGTTGCACCACAATATACACAATATACTAAGTATGAGAAAACAGGGCCATAGGATGCAGTGGGCTTGTTATCAGTACCTTCTGGACACCTGTTTAATCACAGGATCGTGTCTTTAGCTAAAACACACAAAAGGTGCGTATCAGACCATAGGCGTAGAATCCAACATGCAATATTAAAAAAAATGTGCAATGAAATCCATGAAATTAAGGATTAAAACACGAACACACATCCACTCACGCCGCTTCACTCCCTCCCCGTTCTCCTCACCCACATTAACGACATACATGCGCTCAGCCCCCTCACACCTCTCTGCAAAGCATGTGCACGTGACCAATGTGGGTCGGCGGTGGTGAATACAGTGTCACCGTCCTGTCGCTGAGAACAGTTCACGTCACGGGTTGAACGAGCAGTCGTGTTGGAATGATGAAATTCAGGCAACGAGTTGTTTGCACGTGAAGCGCGGACCAGCTGCCTTATCTCCCAGTGACAAGTTGCGTGACGGGCGCGTTTCACCTGTCGTATTGTATGAGTGAGTCTGTCGGTTTCCTGGTGTAAACCGAAAGGTAGACCCATGACATATGCGACAGATTTTTTAAATTCAAATTTGATTGAAGTCACTTATTTTCTGTTCGAGACAGAAGCTCGCTGTGTATATCTCGCTTTCCTCAACATGTCTCTGGCCACTTCCACACACACAACTCTGTTCTTCCCTACCCTCACCTCTCACCCCCAGTCCTCCCCCCCCCCCCCCCTCATCACCCCCTCTCCATCTTTCCTCTAGTTCGCTTCAGCCTACGTCCTACCCTCGCCCCACCTCCATTCACTAATTTTACCTCTGTCCTCTCCCTCTCCCCCTTGTCTTACCTTCTCTCCCCCCCCCCCCTCCCCCGTCCATACCCGGTGCAGTCAGTTTCCTGGAATGTCATGTTAAAAATGTCATGTTTCCTATGTCAACATTGGAATGTTTCATGGCCCTTTGGTAGCCACCACCCTGCGGACGGTGGCCAGGAAGAAAAATTATCAAGTATGAAGAAGAATCAGAAAGTATGAAGAAGAATCAGAAGTACGAAGAAGACAAAGGAAGTATGAAGCATTCAAAGAGAGTTCTGTGAATTTCTTTTGTTTGAATATCCCCGGCTGTTAACAAGCATAGACCAAATCTTATACCCAGGCTTTCAGACGGTGCCGGCCGTTTTTTTTTTGTTTTTTTGTTTTTGTTTTTTGACCCACGGTCATAAACTGACCCGGGCTATTTCTCATACCTCATATTTTGCTGATGTTGCTTTCATGGTCTCTATGGCAATGACATGCCTAGGGCGGTCTTGAGCCACATTTGAGTTGGCCATGAAGTTGTTCACGTTCGCAGGAGACAAACAGTCACAATCGAGAACAGCCCACACAGAACGTTCGTTCCAATACGAGAGTGAACATTCAGATGCTTAGGCTGCCGGGCCATAGAAACTCATGCCTTACGTCTCAAGCCTCATGCTTCACGTCTCACATTTCATGCTCTGGGGCACAGGAGCTCACGCCTCGCTACTCACGCATGGAAAATACAAGTTGTATGGAATTTTGTGTTGCTGACACTACAACATTTGTCATAAATCTGTATATGTGTGTAAGCCCTGAGATAAGGCTGTCGCCTATTGGTTGACTGGGCTATGAATTACAACAAATAAATCGATCATAGTTACCTATGGGTGCCGTCAGAATCTTGGCCAAGTCTTCCCAAACTTGTGCTCTTTGATCTTTGTCCTTGTAGTCCGGCCCACGTGGATTCCAGAGGAGGGGCCTTGGCCGGAACCAACTCGATTCATGTTTCTTTGTAGTCATCCATTATTGAACTGACCAATGGCAACCAGGAACTTGAACCTCACGCATCGGAAAAAAAAAGTGGACAGTCCCACTTTACCCCTCAGGCGTGAACCGTGAACCATGAAGCGCGAAGCGTGAGTGGAGTTGTATGGCCCCACGCAAGAGAGACCACGTCAGTTCATTTTTCTGTTCACGCGTGAGGCGTGAAACATGAGGCGTGAGACGTGAGGCGTGAGTTTCTATGGCCCAGCAGCCTAAGTCACACATGTGGCTACTTTTGGTGGGTTAGTTCACAGCAATGAAATGTTTGATGTCCGCTCCATGCTGTAACATTTTCAACTATTCGATTAGACCATCACTTCTGGTGTGTGTGTGTGTGTGTGTGTGTGTGTGTGTGTGTGTGTGTGTGTGTGCGCGCGCGCGGGTGTACTGTTCTCAATGTTAACAGGAGACGGGACAGTAGTCTATCTACCACACATTCTGTCTTTTGGACCCTAAAGAGTCAACAACAGGAGACGGAGCAGTAGTCTATCTACCACACAATTGTGTCTTCTGGACCCTAAGGTAGACACATTTCAGCACTCGGTTTGAATCCAAATAAAGAACAAAAAAATGACGATGTCATCACGGTGTTTTCAGCGTGATCCTTGGCGAGTGTTGCACAGTACAGCTTGATTCACAGAAAGAACCGGTGAGGGAGCGTGCTGTCTGCAGTGACTGTGACGTCGCTGTGGCCGTTGAGACCGACATGCAGTGCGGGACATGGGAGGTCACTCCCAAACAGCGTCCAGAGGCTTGAGCGGTAGGGAGCGTCACCCAAGGCCAAAGGCGGACTGTTTAGGAGTGGCCTCCCCTGAGCGGCTGCTGGACGCCTCCTCGGCTGTCTGGAGCACCGGAAGCTGACAAGGATGGTCCAAGGAGAGCTGTATCCACCCCTATCCCCCTTCCCTGTCTCCCCTCCTCCCCCCCCCCCCCCCCCCCCCCCCCCCCCACCAGCACACCCCGAGACTGTGCAAACACTGAAATCTTCACAGAGGAGAGAGAGAGAGAGAGAGAGAGAGAGAGAGAGAGAGAGAGAGAGAGACATGTCAACAAACATTCAACCGAAAAGAAAAAGCAACCGTCTGCAACCAAATATTTAGTATTGGAATAATAACTTCCTTAAACATGTCACATAACCATTCTAAGTTGTTTCACAATCCAGTCAAATGCCCGATTAGCATACAATAGTATTCCTACTGACCGCAGAAGGGAATTAAACGAGGATTGTGTCAGTGCTACCCAAAGTATTCCACTGACTGCAGAAGGGAATTAAACGAGGATTGTAGTCAGTGCTACCCAATAGTATTCCCACTGACTGCAGAAGGGAATTAAACGAGGATTGTAGTCAGTGCTACCCAATAGTATTCCCACTGACTGCAGAAGGGAATTAAACGAGGATTGTAGTCAGTGCTACCCAATAGTATTCCCACTGACTGCAGAAGGGAATTAAACGAGGATTGTAGTCAGTGCTACCCAATAGTATTCCCACTGACTGCAGAAGGGAATTAAACGAGGATTGTAGTCAGTGCTACCCAATAGTATTCCCACTGACTGCAGAAGGGAATTAAACGAGGATTGTAGTCAGTGCTACCCAATAGTATTCCCACTGACTGCAGAAGGGAATTAAACGAGGATTGTTGTCAGTGCCACAGGGACTGGCCGGCTGATTTGTCTGACACGGAGCCACCAGTCCTGTGGCTGACTTTAGTCACTTCTCCCTGCAAGGGAGTTTTGAACGGGAATCTTTCTATACAGTCACGATGGACTGCCGGGAAACACCATTGTACTCCACACAGTTCATACCAATGGACTGCCAGGAAACACCATTGTACTCCACACAGTTCATACCAATGGACTGCCAGGAAACACCATTGTACTCCACACAGTTCATACCAATGGACTGCCAGGAAACACCATTGTACTCCACACAGTTCATACCAATGGACTGCCAGGAAACACCATTGTACTCCACACAGTTCATACCAATGGACTGCCAGCACCAAGGCCATTCCCACCATGGGGTGAACGTCCTTGGCCTTCCCCGCCCCCGTCAGTACTGTGGTGAGGGGGTTCGAACCAAAACCCTGCTGACCAGATCACTCCTTTCTCTGGCCACCCCTCCTCTCAAAGGAAGGTAGCGAACACACACACGCACGCACACACACACACACACACACACACACACACACACACACACACACACACACACACACACACACACACGCACACACACACACAAAACAAGCCGACAGCCACATTGCAGGTCTCCTCACAAAATCTGTATTCATTTATGAATATTGTTGTCTTTATTCCATTTTTTTTCTTTTGACCTAATTGCAGCACACACTGATTGACAAAGCAGCGAACATTAAACTGGATAATCAAATCTCATATTCCTTTTACTTCCAAATCATTTTCTTAATGTCCAGAAAGTAAGACCATTCTTCATCCCATTGGCCAAAATGATTCCCATTGGTACCCCCCGCCCCACCCACCACCACTCTTCCTATCTTCACGGGGCGGAATAGCGAAAATATGCACAGCACGATAAAGTAAATATCTTACCAACTGAATTCGAGAACATTTAGAAAACAGCTATCCAAATAATCTAAAAATGTTTACAAATGAGTCAGTAATAGAATCCTCTGAAAGTGGTTCTGGCTTTATAATACCAACTTTAAATATCAGGAAATCGTGTTATTTAGGAAAGGGGTTTTCAGTCTATACCTCAGAATTATATGCAATACTGAAGGCTTTGACTTAACTATATGATACACCGACTGCTTTCTATAAACTTTTACTGTGTGCTGACTCCAGATCTGTTTTACAATCATAGAGCGTTGTGACTGCAAAGCGAGGAAAGATTTGCTTTTTGAAATAAAACATTTACTGCATTGTGTAATAACTCAAGGTAGAAGAATTGATTTTTGTTGGGTTCCACCTCCCTGTGGTGTAAAGTGAAATGAAATAGCAGACAGTCTTGCAAAAGGAGCAAATAGAAACGCTGAGAATTTATCCAACAATCCCTTTAATTTGTCGTTTTGTGGATTGATTCAAATTATGGATAAGTATATACATAAGCAGAATTTCAGTAAAAAAAAAAAAAAAAAAAAAAAAAAAAAATGACTACTTTGCCATCGTGCCCAAGGCACATTGTTAGATTAATTCATAAATTAAGGTTGAATACCTGGAACACTATTTTCATGGTATTACTTGTGTCTGCAGAGAAAACATTTCTGTGCATCATCTTTTTTTGAATGCTCAGTGTAGACCTCGCTCTATCAGGAGAAAGGTATTGAGATGAATAACTTTGATAATGTCAGTACTGTCTTGTATGGTTCACATGTTGCTGAAATTGCTATGGGTTTTTTCGCATTTACAGGTTGCAATTTTTTTTTTTAATAAAGATCAACAATTTTGTCTACCATTAGAGTATTTCACTTATGCAAACATGCACATATCAGATGTGGGCTTGAAAGTATTAATATGGATGATAAGTTGAGTGTGGAGGTTGCTTTTTAAAAAAAAAATGTCTGATATCATCTGGCGATGAAAAGACATTAAATAAACCACTGAATGCACAGAACACACACACACACACACACACACACACACACACACACACACACACACACACACACACACAGAGGGAGGGACAGACAGACAGACAGAGACAAAGAAACAGAGAGAGGGGGAGGAGGAGGGAGGTAAGGGAGAGAATGGAAAGGAGAGGGAAAGAAGGCAGGAGGAAAGAGGGAGGGAGCTAGACACAGAGAGAGAAGGAAGAAGAAGAAAAAGAAGAAGAAGAGTAAGAAGAAGAAGAAGAAGAAGAAGAAGAAGAAGAAGAAGAAGAGAAGAGAGAGAGAGAGAGAGAGAGAGAGAGAGAGAGAGAGAGAGACAGACAGACAGACAGACAGACAGACAGACAGACAGACAGACAACATTGGCAGACAAAGGGGTGGAAAGACAACATTGGCAGACAAAGGAGTGGAAAGACAACATTGGCAGACAAAGGAGTGGACAGACAACATTGGCAGACAAAGGAGTGGACAGACAAGACTGGCAGACAAAGGGGTGGACCGTCCACATTGCTGGGTGGACTGGGAAAAGCTCAGTGAAAGAGGCGTGCCAGCCACTTCGGTTTTGTGGAGAGCATGGCTGACTCCGATTCTGAGCAAACACAGCATACTTCAATCAATGCCATGAGTCATTCTTACAGCATTGTTTAAATCATGCGTGCCTGGCCGCAGAATGAGGTTTTGTTAGATGTTTTGTCGCAAGAAGCTCTCATCTGATCGCTCAGGATCTGAATTGAAAATCTGTTTGAAAGATATATCAAGAACGGAGAGAACACGTGCCTTTTTTTTTTTTTTACCTCCCCTTCACGCTATTCTCCCTTGTTGGAGCCCCTGTTCAGTCGTGCACGTCACTAATACCACTCCCCAGCGGCACAGAGAGAAGTGTTCAGTAGGTTGGGCCGCCCGCCCAGGCTACTACGTGTGGCAGCTTGTTATTGTCCGTGGTTCTGTGAGGTCGGCCCACTGTCTGCACACAGCCCTGGCCCAAGCACGGCTCCCCGGGTGTGTTCAGACTTGACGCGGCCGGTGAGGCAAACAGCCAGCCATCAGTGACCAGGAGGGAGACAGACATCCAATCAGATCATCCGTGACCAGGAGACAGACAGCTAATCAGATCATCGTGACCAGGAAAGAGACAGACAGCCAATCAGATTATCCCTGACTAGGAGGGAGACAGACAGCCAATCAGATCATCCCGGACAAGGAGACAGCCAATCAGATCATCGTGACCAGGAGACAGCCAGCCAATCAGATCATCGTGACCAGGAGGGAGACAGCCAGCCAATCAGATCATCGTGACCAGGAGGGAGACAGCCAGCCAATCAGATCATTGTGACCAGGAGGGACAGACAGCCAATCAGATCATCGTGACCAGGAGGGACAGAGAGCCAATCAGATCATCGTGGCCAGGAGACAGGCAACCAATCAGATCATCGTGACCAGGAGGGAGCAGCCAGCCTATCAGATCATCGTGACCAGAAGGGACAGACAGCCAATCAGATCATCGTGACCAGAAGGGACAGACAGCCAATCAGATCATCGTGACCAGGGGGGACACAGACAGCCAATCAGATCATTGTGACCAGGAGGGAGACAGGCAACCAATCAGATCATCGTGACCAGAAGGGACAGACAGCCAATCAGGTCATCGTGACCAGAAGGGATAGACAGCCAATCAGATCATCGTGACAAGGAGACAGACAGCCGATCAGATCATCGTGACCAGGAGGGACACAGACAGCCAATCAGATCATTGTGACCAGGAGACAGACAGCCAATCAGATCATCGTGACCAGGAGACAGCCAGCCAATCAGATCATCCGTGACCAGGAGACAGCCAGCCAATCAGATCATCCGTGACCAGGAGACAGCCAGCCAATCAGATCATCCGTGACCAGGAGGAAGACAGACAACCAATCAGATCATCATGACCAGGAGGGACACAGACAGCCAATCAGATCATCGTGACCAGGAGGAAGACAGACAACCAATCAGATCATCGTGAGCAGGAGGGACACAGACAGCCAATCAGATCATCGTGACCAGGAGGAAGACAGACAACCAATCAGATCATCGTGACCAGGGGGGACACAGACAGCCAATCAGATCATTGTGACCAGGAGGGAGACAGGCAACCAATCAGATCATCGTGACCAGAAGGGACAGACAGCCAATCAGGTCATCGTGACCAGAAGGGATAGACAGCCAATCAGATCATCGTGACAAGGAGACAGACAGCCGATCAGATCATCGTGACCAGGAGGGACACAGACAGCCAATCAGATCATTGTGACCAGGAGACAGACAGCCAATCAGATCATCGTGACCAGGAGACAGCCAGCCAATCAGATCATCCGTGACCAGGAGACAGCCAGCCAATCAGATCATCCGTGACCAGGAGGAAGACAGACAACCAATCAGATCATCATGACCAGGAGGGACACAGACAGCCAATCAGATCATCGTGACCAGGAGGAAGACAGACAACCAATCAGATCATCGTGAGCAGGAGGGACACAGACAGCCAATCAGATCATCGTGACCAGGAGGAAGACAGACAACCAATCAGATCATCGTGAGCAGGAGGGACACAGACAGCCAATCAGATCATCGTGACCAGGAGGGACACAGACAACCAAACAGATCATCGTGACCAGGAGGGACACAGACAACCAATCAGATCATCATGACCAGGAGGAAGACAGACAACCAATCAGATCATCGTGACCAGGAGGGACACAGACAACCAATCAGATCATCATGAGCAGGAGGGACACAGACAACCAATCAGATCATCATGACCAGGAGGGACACAGACAGCCAATCAGATCATTGTGACCAGGGGGAGACAGCCAGCCAATCAGATCATCCGTGACCAGGAGGGAGACAGACAGCCAATTGGATCATCGTGACCAGGAGACAGACAACCAATCAGATCATCGTGACCAGGAGGGACACAGACAGCCAATCAGATCATCATGACCAGGAGACAGACAGCCAATCAGATCATCATGACCAGGAGACAGACAGCCAATCAGACCATCGTGACCAGGAGGGACACAGACAGCCAATCAGATCATCCGTGACCAGGAGACAGACAGCCAATCAGATCATCTTGACCAGGAGGGAGACAGCCAGCCAATCAGATCACCGTGACCAGGAGACAGACAGCCAATCAGATCATCCCTGACCAGAAGACAGACAGCCAATCAGATCGTGACTAGGAGGGACACAGACATCCAATCAGATCATCATGACCAGAAGACAGACAGCCAATCAGATCATCGTGACCAGGAGGGAGCCAGCCAGCCAATCAGATCATTGTGACCAGGAGACAGACAGCCAATCAGATCATTGTGACCAGGAGACAGACAGCCAATCAGATCATTGTGACCAGGAGACAGACAGCCAATCAGATCATCATGACTAGGAGGGACACAGACAGCCAATCAGATCATTGTGACCAGGAGGAAGACAGACAACCAATCAGATCATCCGTGACCAGGAGACAGCCAGCCAATCAGATCATCCGTGACCAGGACACAGACAGCCAATCAGATCATCGTGACCAGAAGGGACAGACAGCCAATCAGATCATCGTGACTATGAGGGGACACAGACAGCCAATCACATCATCATGAGCAGGACACAGACAGCCAATCAGATCATCGTGACCAGGAGGGACACAGAGAGCCAATCACATCATCACGAGCAGGACACAGACAGCCAATCACATCATCACGAGCAGGACACAGACAGCCAATCACATCATCACGAGCAGGATACAGACAGCCAATCACATCATCACGAGCAGGACACAGACAGCCAATCACATCATCGTGACCAGGAGGGACACAGAGAGCCAATCAGATCATCATGAGCAGGACACAGACAGCCAATCAGATCAAAGGAAGCGGTGAACAGAGAGCCAGTCAGATCAAAGGAAATGGCCAAGTGTTCACCGTGCAGTGAAAAGCCACGGTGTGCACGGCAGAGGGAAACTCCGGTGTTGACAAATACAGGGACATAACAGCGTGGACAGCTCCGGGCTGCCATTGCTGTTCTTTTCCTGACGACAACCACGCATGTTAAAGGACCGTTGCGTCTGTACACCAAGCGCCATCTGTCACCGTGTACAGGCGAGAAGACTCCACCAACAGCATCACCTCCCCTGCACAGTGCCCTGGCCTTGAACCCTGTGTACAGTGTGTGCTGGACCATCGAGCGGTCTTTGACAAGAAAGGCCCTAGCTCTCAGAACTCGCGCACGCTGTTGGACGCCGTTTCGGACAACGTGAAGAGCTTTACTCCTGAACTCGTTCAGAATCAAATGATGGTTACCGAACAAATCACAGGGTGCAGTTTAAACTGCCACATCTTGGCGTTTCATTTCACTCTGAAGTCGAGCAGCCAAGTTGCTTTCTTTGTCACCTTTTCTGTATCTGTCAGCCTACTTGAAAACTCGCTGAAGCAACTGTCATTCGTCTGTAGACTAACCTGTGACTTCCAGCCATCATTTCAAGTCTTGTTGTTTATGTCATTATGGCGACCACAATGGGCATGCAAGTTAGAAACAAAACCATAGGCACACAAATCCAAGATCAATACTTTCCCCGAAGTTGGAGTATGGCTGCATTAATGGCGGGATTACCAGTCATTCACGCAAAACCCCACTCCCTTTGTTGGGTAGATGGGATCAATCCTTGCCTGTCTATACAGGGAGTGTCCACAGGAGTATCAACCTGCATACGTGGGGGGACAAATCAATATTAAAAAGCAAACCAATTGATCAATTCAACGGTTGATCTAAATCAATTTTTTACAATCTACGTGTAAGTCAGATCCAATCAATCCACAGTGAGGGAAGCCCTCTTTCAATTCGTCAATCAAACGGCTGATCTGAATCGTTTTTTTCCACAATGTACGTGTAAGTCAGATCCAACGAATCCAAACTGAAGGATGATCTCTTTTAAACCACAATGGTTTCCCTGACCGGAGAGTAAACCAGACCACAGCAGGTGAGAACGAGTTCCAGTACAACTATCTGCTCTTTGTAATGTCCGAAGAAGACATATCCATCACAGTTCACTTTTCTTATTTATATTGTGTATCAAATAAAAGTTGCTTTGCACCCTGTTTTAGGTGCTTGTGTTTCAGCTTTCTTTTTACCAACACACACAATAAATTCTGCACACACACATGAAAAATCCAGTGACGTGAAAAGAGATACGACAGTGATGGTGGCCTAGCTATGCATTGGAAACCACCCTGTGCAACATCTCCCTCACAGTTATGGTAGCAACTGAGAAGTGGTGGAGATACAAAGCGACCCGTTTCCTGCTGCCAGACCCACCCATAAAATTGCGTCACAATGCCGTAAAGAGTTAGAAAGAACTAACTGAGTTGCAGTCACGTGTAGTAACGTGAACCAGCAACATCAGGTTCAAAAACGCAAAGCAATGACCACCACAACAGATCAGAAACCACAAGGGCAAATTACAAGGCAACACACAAGGTGCGACGTTCCATGAACAGCAAGAGACTGACAGTCAGGTGTGGCTCGCATTAATGTACAACATCTGATGACACCACTCCAGGAAGCCCCTTCTCCCGGAGTAAACTTTTAAATCATTGAATTTGTTTTGGTTATAAAAAAAAATCAGTGACTATGATCTTTTCAGGCCACCAGCCATCTTTTCTGCCCGGTCATAACACTAGGGGGGGGGGGGGGGGGGGGGGGTTAGGTGTGGCTACACTGGCTATTGTCCCACCCGGTTACAACTCTAGTGGGTCAGCTATGGCTACACTGAGATCAGAGTTCACTACTATTGTATCACCAGGTTACAACTCTAGTGGGTCAGCTATGGTTACACTGAGATCAGAGTTCACTACTATTGTATCACCAGGTTACAACTCTAGTGGGTCAACTATGGCTACACTGAGACCAGAGTTCACTGCTATTGTATCACCAGGTTACAACTCTAGTGGGTCAACTATGGCCACATTGAGACCAGAGTTCACTGCTATTGTATCACCAGGTCACAGCTCTAGAGAGTCAACTATGGTTATACTGAGATTCAGAGTTCACTGCTGTTGTGGTTTCATTAACGTTCAACTTGACATTTTCATGGAATGCCCTGTGCATGCCTGCTTCCTATGTGAAGACAGCGCAGGCTTCCAAGGGTGGTGCAGGATTGCTCCCAGCTGGTTTGTTCAGCAGTTGAGGACAGTACTAGTACTTCTCTGGGTCCCACTGGCACCTTGGGGTGCCTGTTTTCATTGTCTATCTGTTGGCCGACTCTAGGGGAAAGTTCATTGATTAAGAGGAAAGACCCACTGACCACAGGGAGAGTCCTGCTAATAGCGGGCAGACTGGAACCCGGGATCCCCCTCAGAGGACACGTCAGCCCTTGTGGCGAATGCGTGGCAGTCACTGGAGTTGTACAGTTGTCACCTGTCAGTGAAACAGCGATAGGTGGGGCTGCAGAAATCGTGCAGCAGTTCGTTCGATGGTGGCGTCTTAACTCAATCAAGTCACAACCAAAATGGACCAGTTTGTCTCTCAGATCACACAAATTTTGGCAAATTTAAAAAAATCATAAAAAAATCAACCACTTCACCTAGGAGCATGAAACATATACCATGGGATAGAAAAACCAATATATCTATCAACAATGCTTACCTTCAGTGAAGAATCCACACAGTTCACATGATGTAAGTAATCCAAAATGATACACATTTGCAGAAAAAACAAAAACTTTTTGTGCACACTGTAATCCACTTCTTCATGCTCTCTATCCTCCCACACAAGTTCAATTACACTTCTGAGCACTTGGTATGAACTACAGAGAATAGTGTATTTATGACAACTGCATAAAACACAAGAATTTGACCACAAAATGCTTGATCCACTCAAAATCGTGTGATCGTGTTCAAAATCATTTGATCGAGGGAACTGAGAGTAGGACAATTCAAATCCCTATAAAACTACTACAGAATACACGAAGAACGGTATAAGGGAAGCAACTGCAAAAAAGGCCCTAAGCTGTCCCTGAAACGAGATTTATTGCCCTTTAATGAAAGGCGGTATGATTTATACATCGTCAAACTCTGTAGGAAGTATGCGTCCGACACGCCTTCAAGCGATGTGAACAGTGTCGGAAACCTGCTTCCGACAAGACTCGATTGAGTTAATAATATAAACCTGCGGGCTCTGCAGTCATGAAATGTGGGCTGGTACACGCATGGGGACGCCTCCGTGGACGTTCTGTTGTGTGGTGTCCGGTGGCCATGTGACAATGGCATCTGTCTGGGAGCAGCTGTATCCCTTGACGTCTTAAGAGAATGCCCTGTGCATGCCTGCACCCTCTGTGAACACAGCACAGGCTTCCGAGGCTGGTGGATGACTTGCTCCGGGCTAGTTGGTTTGGCGCTTGAGGGCAGTGCTTCTCTGGGTCTCATCGGTACCTTCAGGTGCATCTTTTTCTCGTCTGTCTTCTGGCAGACTCTGGGCACAAAAGCCTCGTAATGATGAGGGGGGAAAAAAACCACTGACCACAGTTAAAGTCCTGATGACAGTGGATGAGACTGCAACACGGGATCATCTCCAGACCGTGTGGCGAACGCTTGGCACTGACTGAAGTTGTACTGTTATCACCTGTCGGCGAAACAGCAACGTATGGGAGTGGCGGATGTGTGCAGCAGTTCACTTGATGAAGGCGTCTTTAGCTGATGGGCAATGGTGGGGTTCGAACTCAAGCCTCTACCGCGGAGCTCACCAATGTAAGAGAGAGAGAGAGAGAGAGAGAGAGACAGAGAGAGACAGACAGACAGACAGACAGACAGACAGACAGACAGACAGACAGACAGACAGGCAGGCAGAGGGAAACAGATAGTGTTGGCTGAATCATGAAACAGACAGACAGAGACGGGCAGTCAGACAGAGAGAGAGAGAGAGAGAGAGAGAGAGAGAGAGAGAGAGAGAGAGAGAGACAGACAGACAGACAGACAGACAGACAGACAGACAGACAGACAGGGCGCAAAGCTATGTTTCTGTACGCAGTCAACAAACTACGTTGGGAAACATTGGCGACAGAGACTCAAACTACCTTCTAAATAATGCACAGCACAAACTACCGAAGCGAACACTGCTCGTCTTTTACTGGACCGCGCACGAGCGCGCGCAGCGCGCGCACGCCCGACATGTTTTGAATTAAAGATCAGAAACAGCAGTGTGTTTGTCCCCCTCTCCCAAGAGAACCCAGATCACGTCTTTCTTTGTTGGGCAGTGACACGCGTTGTTTCAGCGCCTTGTTTCTAATGCCCTAAACACGTGAAGCAGATACGATCGAACTTGGCCCCGGTGTAAACACGACGGTTTTGTTGTTGTTGTTGTTTATTTTGTTGTTGTTGTTATTTTTTGGGGGGGTATGGGTTTGTACTAAAAAGTGGGAATCCATAATTCAGCAACGTTCTTGCTCATTTTAGTTTTGTTTTATTTTGTTTTTGTTTTTAAACTACAATGTTGTTGCCCTTGGGCAATGGTGACCCTCTGCCCAGCCTGTGGTGGAGGCAGACCTGCTGAGTCACAGAGCAGAGGAGACTGGCTGCGGCTGTTCACGAGCAGCCACAATCAGCAATAATCTTTAAAAAAAAAAAAAGAAAAGAAAAAGATGCAAAGCATATAAACGTACTCCCAGTTTATCTTGAATACGCGTGTACAGTGACAAAGAGGGTAGACAATTTCCAGTTAGTGGAAGAAAAAAAAAACTCGACAGTGCAGTGGTTATTCCCCATATCGGACTTGATTTTTTTTTTTTTTTTTTTTTGCATCATCATTTGTAGAAGTTAGTAACGGCTATTCTGGTAAAATAAAACATCGGGCATCATTCGTGACCCATAATGAACATTCAGAAAGATCGGCCCAAAAGTTTTGTCTGGAGCGAGTGGAACACATTTTGACCAAGGACAGACAGACAGACACACAGACAGCATTTCTTCGTTCCCATTGTTCTATAAGAACTGGGAGTACAAAAAACAACAACGGAAAAACCATGGTTTTGTTCACCAAAACGGGAAAAAAGGAGTACCTGTCTATTATTAACTTTGTTCTTGATCTAATTACAACGTATTGTTTTAATGATATATCACAACTTACGTTATGCTATACATACTGAAGCAAGCTGACATTAGTGCTGACAGAATCATGATAGCAGACAAAAGAAGCAACCGATATGAAAAGTAGCACCTCCTCAGTGACCTTTTAAACTTGCCCCTTTTGTTGAATGTTCACATATTGTGGTGGTGTGTCTGATGATTATCACGTGCCTTCTTTTGGCTCTTCCCCTGTGGCATGCCTGCTGGTCACTTCATCTGAGAGTGGTATCCAGGGTGAAGGCCAGGGTCACCCGCTGACAGTGTCACTGACCATCACACAACCTGAGAAATTCAATCTTCTTGACCTCTCTTCACATTTGAAAAAAATACTTCTCGACCTCCGTTCAGTTTGACAAGGTCGGTCCTCTCTGTCCTGTTTTCCAAGACCACCCGAATGCCGTCACTGGGATCTGATTATTCTGGAGGAATCCGCTGGTCGTCAAGTCATTCCATGGTCCATTCGTCTCGACAAAGCTTTTTTTTCTCCCCAGTAACTCATGCATGAAAGCCTGTGACAGGATTGTACAGAGATGACCATGAAGGTGATTAGTGTTTTAACCTTTCAACAACCAGATGTGGCATCAAAAGACCTTCCGTAAGCCATTGTCTATACAGCGTCAGTGCCTCTTCCCGAGTTGTACGTGCTTTCAATTGTTCTTCATGCTGACTTGATGTCAGCTGCTGTGGATGTAAAGGTGCTGGTGCTATGGTGTCCGGGACGTCCTGATGGGTGTTGTTGGTGCAGCTGTCAGACCGGTGTGGACGTGAAGGTGCTGGTGCCGTGGTGTCTGGGACGTCCTGATGGGTGTTGGTGCTATCGCTGTCAGGCTGGTGTCGCTCATCCACAGCCTCCTTCCGCCGCCCTCTTTCACTGACGTCACCCTTGGAATGTGGACCCGTTTTATGACGCCTTGCTCTCTGCCGCTGCTGATACTGTTTCTTACAAAGCTGCAGAAGTTTCCGCTCTCTCTGGGACCTGTCCTGCTGTTGGAAGACAGCCAGAGCATACATCAGCGGATCCAATGCAGAACTCAGAGGCAACAGCAGGACGGTAGCGAGGACCTTCAGGTCACTGATGACATGCACGTCACCGTAGTCCAGGAAACCCACGCAGAGCAGAAAGAGCCAGCAGCCCAGGTCAGACAGAAGCAGTGCCCGAAGTCTCTGTGCGGCCAGAACACTGCTGTCCCTCTGGATGACCAGCTGACCCCCAGAGGCTTTAGAGCAGATGGACAGCTGCAGCACTAGCTGACACAGTGTGACCAGCACGTGACACACGGCGTTGACCACGAGCAGGATAAACAGATACCACCATCCGTGAAAGCTGTGGAGAGGAGCTGGCATGGGGATGCAGACACTGGTGTGGCTGAAGAAGTGGGACAGTTGCACTGAGGGCCACAGTGTGACCAAGGAAAGGCAACAGCCAGCGCTCCAGCACACACCACACGCCACGTGACCCGACCAGGGTCGCCGCGGAAGTCGGCACGGGTACGCCGTACAGCTAGAACACAATGGACCGACAACAAAGCTTTCAGAAATGAAGACGTCTCCGTGGAGAGCAGCGCGCAGAATCCAGCCATGGTGCAGATCACGCCGCCTCGCCAGGCCGTGTCGTGGGCAAAGTAGTCCCCTGGGTAGACACGATCAGCCACCGCCAGCACGGCCAGGTAGACCCCCATGATGACGTCACACGCACACAGATGCTTCAGCTGCACGGCCAGGGCGTCGTCAGTCTGCCGTGAGGAGTACACAATGAAGGCAGCAAGGTTTCCTAGCAACGCCAAGACTGACAGGACTGGCACCACGGCACGATACACTCCAGATCGGAACAAATGGTCACATGACGACACTGGATGTCGTGGACTCTGGCAATGGTGAGGATTAAACAGATGGGGCAGAACGGCTGGACAACACAGTCTGTAATTATCCGTGGTGATGCTCTGCAGTTCTGTCAGCCCCCTCAGGGACTCCAGCCAGATCTGCTCCAGGGGACATCCCTCAAGGTCCAGAGTGTGCAGATGTTGGAACAGGGAGAAGCCTTGTCCCGGGACTGCCGTCACCTGGCTGTGGGAGGCCTTCAGGTGTTGCAGCTGGGGGAACACGCCATGGAGGTGGGTGGTGTTCAACACAGGCAGGTACAGGTGAGATATATCCAACACCAACACACCCAAACTCAGCATCACATCCGTGTCAGTGAACAGAACAGACACGGGGTTCCTTGAGACCGAAAGAGTTCGAAGGTTCTGAACGCCGAGCAAATCACGTCTGCACAACGTCGTCAACTTGTTGCTGCAGACATCCAGCGTTTGAAGATTGGGAAGGGCAAGGTTGGCGAGGCTTGTCAGCTGACAGTCGGCCAGAGAGAGGTGAACCAACAGTGTGTTGTTGGCCACGGCCTCCACCGTCAAGCCAGATCCTGCTGCATCGAGGAAACGAAGCAGGGGGTACCTTGGAGCCGCAAAGAGGGTGGAGCAAAAGAAGGCCAGTCCGTAGCAGACACAGTGCGCGGGGCAGTGCCCGCCACACTGCTCCGCCAACTCGTCGTCCCCATGGGCACAGTGAGCCGTGCCGTCACACACATGGTCAGGGTGGACACACACCCGGGAACCCAGACAACGGTAGAAGCCTGGACAGCGGTACGAGGTGCAGCCGACTTCGTCTTCCTTGCCGGGACAGTCATACACGTCGTTGCACAGGGTGAAGACGGGTAGGCAGTATCCGGAGTCATGGCACTGGTAGTGAGTGTCCGGGCACACACCGGGACCTTCGGAGAAAGCTCCGGGCGGAAGGGTCAGGTTGGCGTTGCCGTCCACAGAGGTAGCTCCAGCCTGGTTGTTCTCCTCCTGCCTATCAGCATGTACTTTTCTCCATCCTCTGTCCATGCAATGCCCTAAGTGCTTACACTATCACTGGCGATGGGAGCGGGGGTGGGGGGGGGGGGGGGTGGTGGAAAGGGTTGGGGGGGGGAGAGAAGGGCTATGACAAGACACACAAATACAACACAAATATGTTTAGTAGAATATTGAGGGACAGCTCATGAAAGAAAACGTGAATTCAGTGACAACACGCCGCACTACATGTGGCTGATGAAGAGAACACATGCACGCAGTGACAACACCGCCGCACTACATGTGGCTGATGAAGAGAACACATGCACGCAGTGACAACACACCGCACTACATGTGGCTGATGAAGAGAACACATGCACGCAGTGACAACACGCCGCACTACATGTGGCTGATGAAGAGAACACATGCACGCAGTGACAACATGCCGCACTACATGTGGCTCATGAAGAGAACACACGCACGCAGTGACAACACACCGCACTACATGTGGCTCATGAAGAGAACACATGCACGCAGTGACAACACGCCGCACTACATGTGGCTCATGAAGAGAACACATGCACGCAGTGACAACACACCGCACTACATGTGGCTCATGAAGAGAACACATGCACGCAGTGACAACACACCGCACTACATGTGGCTAATGAAAGGAACACATGCATGCAGTGACAACACACCGCACTACATGTAGCTCATGAAGAGAACACATGCATGCAGTGACAACACACCGCACTACATGTGGCTCATGAAAGAACACATGCATGCAGTGACAACACACCGCACTACATGTGGCTAATGAAGAGAACACATGCATGCAGTGACAACACGCCGCACTACATGTAGCTCATGAAGAGAACACATGCACGCAGTGACAACATGCCGCACTACATGTGACTCATGAAGAGAACACATGCATGCAGGGACAACATGCCGCACTACATGTGGCTCATGAAGAGAACACATGCACGCAGTGCCACACACACTACACGTGGCTAATAAAGAGAACACATGCACGCAGTGACAACACGCCGCACTACATGTGGCTCATGAAGAGAACACATGCACGCAGTGCCACACTACACGTGGCTAATGAAGAGAACACATGCACGCAGTAACAACACACCGCACTACATGTGGCTCATGAAGAGAACACATGCACGCAGTGACAACACACCGCACTACATGTGGCTCATGAAGAGAACACATGCACGCAGTGATAACACGCCGCACTACATGTGGCTCATGAAGAGAACACATGCACGCAGTAACAACACGCCGCACTACATGTGGGTAACGAAAGAGAACAAATGCACGCAATGACAACACACCCACACCCACCCACCCACACACACACACACACACACACACACACACACACACACAGACAGCCCAGAGGAGCAGTCGTAGCAGAGCAGTGCACCAACCTGTTCCCTGAAGTACCACTGGGGCCTTCCCCTGAAGGACCTGAAGCCGTGAAGGGCCGTGCCTCGATTCCCCCTGGCCCATCGAAACTGATGACGGCAGGGGGCGGCGCTACCATGGGCCTGAGGATGGACTCCCTGGTCAGACAGTGGGCTTCGTCCACGCCGTTCACACAGTCCTCCTGGTCATCACAACGTCTCCCGCCGTCCACACACTGACCACACAAAGCAAGCTGGCCTGCAGTCGCCGGATTTCACGTGCCAAATCGTCACACAGTCGACAAATCGGTGTGTGTGTGTGTGCGTGTGTGTGTGTGTGTGTGTGTGTGTGTGTGTGTGTGTGTGTGTGTGTGTGTGTGTAGTGTGTGTGTGTGCAGTGTGTGTGTGTGTGTTTGTAGTGTGTGTGTGTGTGTGTGTGTGTGTGTGTGTGTGTGTGTGTGTCAAGTGTGTGTGTCTAATGTGTGTCTAGTGTGTGTCTAGTGTGTGTGTGTGTTGTTGTTTTTCTTCGATTTAACGTCTTTTCACTTTAAAGTGATATTAGACAGGAAGTGAGTGTTTACTTGTATATGTGTATGAGTGTGTAGTATGCATGCGTGCTTGCGTGTGTGTGTGTGTGTGTGTGTGTGTGTGTGTGTGTGTGTGTGGTGCGTGCGTGCGTGCGTGCGTGTGTGTGTGTGTGTGTGTGTGTGTGCGTGCGTGCGTGTGTGTGTGTGTGTGTGTGTGTGTGTGCGCGCGCGCGCTTGTGTGTGCGCCTGTGTGTGTGTTAAATATTAGTGGAAATACATAAGAACAATCCTTAGCAAAAATCAACATTAACAAATCAAACTGCAACAGTCAAAACAAAACAGTCTAAAATACGCAGAAATCATAAAAACGAGCCGACTGGACTTATCATTAAGTTCTGAACAAAGTTCAAAAGAAATACAGGTTCTTGGAAAATGCATTTAGATTCATCTTTTCTGAATTTTGATAGAGCTGATTCAAAATAAGGACAAAAGTACAAAATATGTGTTGTTGTACAACTATCAACAGCCCCGCATACACATTGGACGTTTTTTATGAACTTGGTTTTGAAAGCGTTTAACCTAAGTCTGTAAAACAGTGAAACAATTTTTTTGCGGTGTTTTGGGTGTTTATTGACATTTTTTTTGGATAAAATGTATAATTTATTAATCAATTCTGTTTTGAAAAATTTTGTGATCGAGCGTTTGAACAACACTTTATTGAAGAATTAGGCTTATGTACTTTGGGAAGCATGTAGTCTTTATATATCTTTTCAAAATTTTCAAAAGAAGCTTTTTGTAATAAAGAGTAACCCTCTTGTAAACTTAAAAGAATGGGAATATCCTTGGATTTAAAAGATTTTTTTGCACCTGCCCGAGCTGTACGATCAGCCCATTCATTTCCAGATATTGAACAATGAGATGGGATCCTACAAAAATCAACTGCGATACCCCTTGATATAAGAACATGAATAAGTACTTTAATTTCTGTGATGACTTCAGCCCGGTTTTTCGGATTTGTTGATTCTAAAGCTTGGAGAACTGATTTAGAGTCTTCACAAAAGAGTGCACCATAGAAGTTGAATGGTGTATCAATGACATACTGAATAGCCATTAAAATTGCTACTAATTCAGCTGTGAAAATGGAGAAGCCCTTACCAAGGTAAAAAGATTTCTCAATTTTTAAAAGTGGGGATGACAAAACCACAGCCTGCCTGATTGTCTAATAAAGAACCATCAGTGAAGATTTTTAGATGATTGGGATAAAAATCATTCATATGGGATCTAGCTTCATATGCAAGAACATTGATGTTATCAAACTTGGACATTGTGTATAGTTATAATCAAACTTTGCCTTAGAAAGCTCCCAGTTTGGGATGGGACTTATTGGAAAACGCACAGCTAATTTCTTTTGATTAGTGTTTAATTTTGTCAGTAGTTAGAAGAAAATGTAAGAATAGTTTTATTAGATCAGATACGTTTTGCACGCTTAGGAAATTGAATATCGGACCTAATTTCAAGTTCCTTTTAGTTTGAATTTTGAATGGTAGAGCATCTTAAAATGTATTTAGCACAGGCTAATTTTCGCTGATCATCAAGAGGCAAAACACCTGCTTCATGGTAAGATCCTATGATGGAACCATGAAATGGAACGCCAAGGGCTATTCTATATTCTTTACAATCTATGCTCTGCAGTTTTTTCA
>CM065738.1:48797803-48805303 GCA_033310375.1 Conus canariensis | reverse complement strand
CCCCCCCCCCCCCCCCCCCCCCCCCCCCCCCCCCCCCCCCCCCCCCCCCCCCCCCCCCCCCCATCCCTTCTTTAAAGCACTACACCCGTCTCCCTCCATAAATCCTCCACACCTGTCTTGTTCGTTCATTGCTCTTGTCAGTCTCTACCCCCCTCTCTCCACCCCCCTCCTTACCCCTTTACCCCCCCCCCCCCCCCCTGTCTCTCCCCTTGCAGAACTGACCGGCTTTGGACAGTCCGGAATGGACCATCCATCAAAGTTCAGCCAGTAATACACACTGTTCTTCACTGTTCTGTGAGATTGAAGTTCAGCCAGTAATACACACTGTTCTTCACTGTTCTGTGAGATTGAAGTTCAGCCAGTATTACACACTGTTCTTCACTGTTCTGTGGGATTGAAGTTCAGCCAGTATTACACACTGTTCTTCACTGTTCTGTGGGATTGAAGTTCAGCCAGTATTACACACTGTTCTTCACTGTTCTGTGAGATTGAAGTTCAGCCAGTATTACACACGTCTTCATTATAATTGTTTCTGTGGTCTTGGGAGAGTTCAGCCAGTATTACACACTGTTCTTAATTGTTCTGTGGGATTGAAGTTCAGCCAGTATTACACACTGTTCTCCACTGTTTTGTGGGAATGAAGTTCAGCCAGTATTACACACCGTTCTTCAAAGTTCTGTGGGATTGAAGTTCAGCCAGTATTACACACTATTCTTAATTGTTCTGTGGGACTGAAGTTCAGCCAGTATTACACACTGTTTGTCATTGTTCTGTGAAATTGAAGTTCAGCCAGTATTACATGCTGTTCCTCACTGTTCTGTGGGATTAAAGTTCAGCCAGTATTACACACTGTTCATCATTGTTCTGTGGGATTGAAGTTCAGCCAGTATTACACACTGTTCCTCACTGTTCTGTGGGATTAAAGTTCAGCCAGTATTAACCATTGTTCTTCATTGTTCTGTGAGATTGAAGTTCAGCCAGTATTACACACTGTTTGTCACTGTTCTGTGGGATTGAAGTTCAACCAGTATTAACCACTGTTCGTCATTGTTCTGTGGGATTGAAGTTCAGCCAGTATTACACACTGTTCGCCATTGTTCTGTGAGATTGAAGTTCAGCCAGTATTACACACTGTTCTCCACTGTTCTGTGGGAATGAAGTTCAGCCAGTATGACACACTGTTCGCCACTGTTCTGTGGGATTGAAGTTCAGCCAGTGTTACACACCCTTTGTTTACTGGTGTCTTAGACTGACACGGCCCTCGCATAAAAAATGATCACCATAGTAGCAGTGTGACTGTGGCATTTAAAATACTTTTACCATATTTGACGTACTTCACTTGACAACCATGACCGGTTTAAAGTCATCCAAAGAACCGGAGGGGGTGGGGTGTGGGGGCGGAACTGTATTCTGCAGACAAGTGAATCCCAAAGAAACAGATTTGACGACTGGCCTTCTCGAGTGAGAATCGATGCTGAGGCCATGGCTTTCCCCCGCTGGGCCCAACGGGCTCCAAAACAAGCTGGACATACAACACAATGAGAAGAAGCCCCGTCTGCACATTCTGTGCATTAATGCTGAAGTCATTATAGTTAACACGTTGCTTCTGAATAAATGTTTTGCTACACACACACACACACACACACACGTGATCAAGATGGCGACATCAAAACAGTAACTGCTAGCTGCTCTGCTGAATCTTTGCAACTCTACAACTAACATGAGGAGATCCCGGAGAACAAAGATTTCGTGTAGTCACGCGTCAAACCCGAAATCAGGAAATGCATGCAGGTGCCAAAAAAAAAACTTCAACAACTCTGAATATGGGAAGTGAAGATTCGGAGCGACCAACCCAAACCAAGGCCTGCCAAACCACAGGCAACCCAGAAGAGCGGTCTGAGAACATCTGCTCCGCTCATGCACTGCCTGATTTGATAAAGGAGGTTGGTGATTTAAAAACGCTTATAACAAATATGTTCGATCGAATTTCCGTGCTTGAAAAAACAATAGCAAATCAAAACGAGTTGATCCGAAAATTGAACACTCATGAACCACCTAACAATCCAAAAGCTACTGCTTCGAGTTGGAGTCCCTCAAAATGTATGCCTACATTTGCAGAGATGGTGGCATCGGTTCCATCAGAACAAGATGCTGATAAAGAAAAACAAAACAAAAGCTCAAAAGATAAAGAAAAAACGACAAATCGAACTACTCCGACCACTATGACAGAAATTTCCTCCAAAAATGACGCAAGAAGAAGAAGAAGAATGACGTCACAAATTCGAACTCTGGAAGGAAGGGAGTAAAAAAAGAAAACAAGCAGGACTTGCCAAATGTTCTTCTACTACACGACTCTGTACTGAAAAGAGTGGATGGGGAAAGACTGGGAGCCTCATATGGTTTTCAATCAACATCTATGAAAACTTTTACGACCAAAGAAATCCTACCGTCCCTGAAAACATCAACGTCCACAGAAAAACACCCAGAAGTAATCGTAATCCATTGCGGCATAAACGAAATAAAAAACAATGATGCTACCAAGACGAGCAAAACCTTCACTGAAACAATCAAGGAGATCTCAAATGAAAACCCCCACTCAAAGATCGTTGTGAGCAAAATCGCCCCTGTTAAACACGAAGAGTTGGAGATGAAACGCAACCTGTTCAATGCGACCACCACGGCAGACCTGTTTGACACCCCAAACGTGAGCTTCGTCAGTCACGACACTCTTCGGGCAAACACTGGAACCCAGCGTGATGGCATTCATCTGACATGGACAGGAACCAGCGTCGTTGCCCGTAACATCGGCAGACACCTCAACAGAATGTTATGGTCTAAACCCAAGAGGCCCCTGAAACAACACCCCGCACGGTATCCATCATGGGAAGATTCCTTTCACTACAATCCTAGGGAACTCGGCCGCCCCTTCCATGGACACTGGTGGAACTATTATGACGTGCTAACACAGTGGGAATAAATACTTTTAAACAGTCTAAGATGCTGAAGACATTATTCTAGCATAATGATTTGTAGAGTTGTTATTTATTCAGCATCAGAAATGTTTTGATCGTTGGAGATTGACATTCAATTTTTTGTGCCATTTTTTCACAATCCCTGGAATATTTCCCCCCTCTTTTTTTCCCTATCGATCCTTGTAGAAATTTGTTGTATATTTAGTTTTGTTACTTTCTTTTCTTTTTTTTAATTCTGGTAATATAGTATTAAATTATAAAGAACATGACAAGACCAAAAAATGTAAACATACTGCAATGGAATTGCAGATCAATATCAACAAATATTCTGGAGCCGATTCAACATCTCTCAGATCATACCTACCAAGCATTAGTATTACAATCTCTTAATGTACATGAACAAAAGCTTCCAAAAATCCAAAACTTTTACTACCCACCAATATACCAAAACAATGATGAAACGGGAAGGGTTGGTACCGCATTGTACATTCGACAAAATGTAGAATACCTCGAAATAGATACACCTTTTTCAAAAGACATTAAAAACATAAATGCTTGTGCAGTAAAAGCAAAATTCCATGGATCATTGATACTTAACATATTGTCGGTTTATTTGCCAAAAGGTCCTGACAATCAAAACACAGAGTGGATTCGTACTTTACAAGACCAAAACGATAAGTGGCTAATTGCAGGTGATTTCAATTCACACGCCCCCTTTTGGGATAATGAGTGCAAAATCATAACGCATAACAGATTCCTTGAAAATGTAGTAGACTCTTCACTCTGTATACTGAATGATGGTAGTGTCACTCGAATCCCGGATATTTCATATCATCGGGCTTCAGCGATAGACCTAACTCTCATGTCGGCTGCAATCGCACCAAGTTGTGAATGGGACACATTTAAAGACTCACTAGGCAGTGATCATTTACCAATAGTTATTTCCATCAAAGTAAAACAAACTGTTTCTGATCTTACAAAAGATCAAATCCCAAAATTTAACTACAACAAAGCTGATTGGGATAGATTTGAAAACATGCTTTCTATTTGCAATTGCGAGGACATGATGGTTGATGATGTTGATACAAGCTACATGAAATTTGTTGATACTGTTTTGCGTGCAGCTGAGCTTTCAATCCCTAAATGTAATCCTGATAAAACAAGAAAATATACAGGAAATGTTTGGTGGAATGTTTCCTGTGAAGAAGCAAGAGAACAAAAAATGGAGGCTTATAAAATGTATCTAAAAAATAAAACAGATCCAGAAAAGATTGCTGAAAAAAACAAAGCAAAAAATCACAGTAATAGAGTGAATGAAAAGGCAAAGGAAGAATACTGGTCAAATTTCTGTGAAAATGGGGTTCAAAATCACAAAGATCTCCAGAAAACTTGGAAAAAAATAAAAGAAATGAAAAATGGAGTAAGTCTTCCTGGGTACCCCTTAAAATTGGAAAATAACGAATTTCCTTCCAATTTTGAAAAGGCTGAAGCATTTGCAGATGCATTTGCAAAAAATAGTAACTTCGAAGGCCTCTCAGAAGAACAAAAACAGCTTCGAGAAAAAATGGACGAAAACGAAGACAATGAAAAAAGTCCCAATAACAATCACTATACAAATGCTCCTATTACTTTTCAGGAAACAAAAGATGCAATTTCAAACCTTGGATCAAAGAAAAAATCAGTGGGACCAGATGCAATTTCCAGTGATATGATAAAGCATTTACCAGTTAATATAAAACTTTTTCTAAGTTCATTTTTTCAAAAATGTTGGTTTGAAGGGATTCAGCCATCTTTATGGAGACAATCAACTGTTACCCCTATTCCCAAGGAGGGAAAGTCAAAATCAGATGAAAATAATTACAGGCCTATCGCTCTTACATCACATGTGGGAAAACTTATAGAAAGAATAATTCTAAAAAGGCTTGAACATTTCTGTGAAAAAAATGATATAATACCCATACAACAGGCGGGTTTTAGAAAAGGTAAATCATCAGTTGATCATTTAGTAAAAATTACCACACAGATTAAACATCAGTTTTCACGTAGGAAAAACGTACTTGCCACTTTTTTGACATTAGAAAGGCATATGACCAAGTTTGGCATTCAAAACTTCTAAACAAACTAAGAACAAGAGGCATTTCAGGTTGTATGTATAATTATATAAAGGTATTTTTAAGTGAAAGAACAATACAGACTAAGGTTGGTAATGCCTACTCTAATCAAAGACGTACACAGATGGGAATCCCACAGGGAGGTGTAATACCCCAATCCTTTTCAACATTTTGATGCATGATCTTCCAAAAGTGGTTTCAAACAATGTCGAGTTAGCACAATATGCGGATGATATTTGCATATGGATGAAAGTCACTCTGAAAAAGCTTACACCAATTAGATCAATTAACTATATTAAAAAGGTATATCAAAATGAACTAGACAAAATCAGCAAATACATGATTGAAAACGGACTAACCCTTTCATATGAAAAATCGCATATGGTTCTCTTCAACTCTGGGTATGATCCTAAACCTCTACCCTCTTTTCAAATAAATGGAATGCCGCTTGAATATAAGAAAGTTGTTAAATTTCTAGGAGTAAGCCTGACTTCTAAATTGAATTGGAACTACCATTTGGAAAATATTCTGACAAAAGCCAGAAAAGGATTAAATTTATTAAAAATGATAAGTCGACAGTCATGGGGAAAAGATAGTAAGGTACTTATTCATTTAGCAACTGCGCTTGTGAGATCAAAATTATCTTACGCTCAGGAAATATTCTTTTCAGCTCCAAAATATTTGATAACAAAGATGCAAAGCATCGATAGTAAAGCTTATAAGATAGCTCTCGGTGTCCCTGTCCATGCCTCAACACTAAAAACCTACACAGAAATAGGAATTTTGCCTTTTGCTGAAAATATGAAACTTGCTTCAGCAAAGTATATATTAAGGAGTTATTCAACGCAAAATTCATGTATCAAGGAAACTGGTTTGAAATCAGAAATACATTTTCCAAAGCGAGCACAGAGTTTTGACTCTGTAAAAACTATAGGCTCCTATACGTCACAATTATTTACAGATGCTGGTGTTGAACCCGAAACAGTAGCTCCTCAAACGAGTTACAGTAATATTCCTCAATGGGAGCTTAGTAAGGCTAATTTCGATATTAATTATACAGATTTAAGGAAAAGTGATGGGACCATGCTGCCAACATATGTCAAGGCACATATAAACGAAAATTATATAAATCATCTTAAAATATATACAGACGGTTCTCTACTTGAAAACCAATTATCAGGTGCTGCATTTATTATTCCATCATTAAAAATAGAGAAATCGTATCACATTGGGAAACATTTCTCTGTATTCACAGCAGAGCTAATTGCCATTATTATGGCACTGAACTATCTTCTTAGTTTTCCATATTCGATACATCAAATATTATTTTGTGTCGATTCAAAATCTGTCTTACAAGCTTTAAAATATTCTCATACAAGAGTGAGAGGAGAAATGATATCTGAGATATTCCATTTAATTCATTTTTTGTCTTTACGTGGTTCTTCTATTGACTTTTGTTGGATTCCATCACATTGTGGTTTAGCAGCAAATGAAAGGGTTGATCGGTTAGCCAAAAATAGTGCAGCTAAGGAAAAGAGCTTTACAAAAATAAATATTCCTTTATCCTTGTATGAAAATTATAGCCTTTTAGGTAAAGCATCATGGGATTCGGTGATAGGAAGACAAAAAGAGTGTCCAAACATAACAAAGGACAACAAGGGAAAATTCTTTAAGAAGCTTGTAAAATATAAAACGGGACACAATCTCCACCAGGAACGACTTTTGAAGAGTCTGATCTTTAGACTCAGACTTGATGCATACAAAACAAAATATTGTAAAAATGTCACTTGCACTTGTGGCCATAATATTACACTATTCCATGTCATCTTCCTTTGCAGAAATACTCAAAAGTATTTACCTATTTGGTTATTAAGTTTGAACCCATCAATCGCGAATTTTTGGGACATTTTTGGGAACGAAGCGAAGGCTATAGAAGTTGTTAGGGCAATTGTTAAGAGTCCAGTTGGACATTTACTTTGATTCTCAAGTTATTTGTTTGATTTATTTTCTTATTATTTCAATGGTTAAAATGTTTTTTTCTTTAAAAATGTTCAGATATGAATCCAGGCTAAAGCAGTTTACCGTTATGCCGGTAGATTAGAATGGGGTTAATGTGATAGTCACTTATTGGTATCTCATTAACTAAATAGACTAAGCATGCAAAGATTAGTATACTACACTACCTCCACACTCCATACACTTTTAATGACATTTTTAAAACAACACACACACTTATACCCCCCCTCCCACACACACACACCGACATACACACACCGGCCCCTTTTCCATGTGTTTTTCTGTTTTGTCTTTATTTGTTTGTATGCCTGTTCGTTTGTCTGTTGTTTTTGTCTAAGATCACTGTAAAGTGGATAGACATTAAATTAAAGAACAAACACACACACACACACACACGAGGA
>CM065738.1:48792803-48795303 GCA_033310375.1 Conus canariensis | reverse complement strand
AGGTCAATACAAACATTTCTAGAACTGTATTGAGGTCAACACATATGCCTAGAACTGTATTGAGGTCAACACAAACATTTCTAGAACTGTATTGAGGTCAACACAAACATTTTTAGAACTGTATTGAGGTCAACACAAACATGTTCCAGAACTGTATTGAGGTCAACACGTATTTCTAGAACTGTATTGAGGTCAACACAAACATGTTCCAGAACTGTATTGAGGTCAACACGTATGTCTAGAACTGTACTGAGGTCAACGCAAACATATGTCTGGAACTGTATTGAGGTCAACGCAAACATATTTCTAGAACTGTATTGAGGTCAACACATATGTCTAGAACTGTACTGAGGTCAACACAAACATATTTCTAGAACTGTATTGAGGTCAACGCAAACATATTTCTAGAACTGTGCTGAGATCAACACAAACATGTTCTAGAACTGTATTGAGGTCGACGCAAACATGTTCTAGAACTGTATTGAGGTCAACACAAACATGTTCTAGAACTGTATTGAGGTCAACGCAAACATATTTCTAGAACTGTATTGAGGTCAACGCATACATGTTCTAGAACTGTATCGAGGTCAACACATATTTCTAGAACTGTATTGAGGTCAACGCAAACATATTTCTAGAACTGTACTGAGGTCAACACATATGTCTAGGTCAACACATATGTCTAGAACTGTATTAAGGTCAACACAAACATGTTTTAGAACTGTACTGAGGTCAACACAAACATGTTTCTAGAACTGTACTAAGGTCAACACAAACATACTTCTACAACTGTATTCAGGTCAACACAAACATGTTTCTAGAGCTGTATTCAGGTCAACACACAGGTAATTTTAGAAGTATACTAAGGACAACACAAAAATAGTTCTAGAACTGTACTGAGGTCAACACAAAGCCAGGACTGAGACAACAGTATTGAGGTCAACACAAAGATAGTTCTAGAACGGTATTGAGGTCAACACAAAGATAGTTATAAATTGTATTGAGGTCTACTCAAAAATAGTTATAGAATTGGAAATGAATTGAGGCAGGGAACAGTAAACGATAAACAGTAAACAAGTAGGGTATTTTTTGCTCCCATAAGAAAACCTAACACAGAGTAACTTTTATTCAAGACTGGCACAGCCTTTTAAACTTGAATAAAGTCAGACAAATACATAGACGAACAATCTAATAGTGGGGAAAAACAAGCGCAGGCCAACAAGGTCTACACAAAAACAGCTGTGAGACTGAACTGTATTGAGCTGAACACAAAGATAGTTTTGGAACTGTATTGAGGTCAACACAAAGGTAGTTCTGGAATTGTATTGAGGTCAACACAAAGATGGTTCTGGAACTGTATTAAAATCAACACAAAAGACAGTTCTGGAACTGTATTGAGGTGAACACAAAGAGTATTGAGGTTTACGTACAGACAGCTATTATGACTGTACTGTATGGGGGTCTACACAAAACAAGTGACAGCACCGTGTTGAGGTTTACACAAAGATAGTCATAAAAATGTATTGAGGTCTACTCAAAGATAGGTTTAGTACTGTACTGAGGTCTACATAACGACAGTTATAGAACTGTATTGTGGTCAACACTAAGATAGTTCTGGAACTCTTCTGGGGCAAACACAAAGACATTCCTGAAACTAAGGAGGAAAAGACAGCGACAGCTTTGGAGCTGTGTGAGGGAAATAAAAAATCATAAGATCTGAGTTGAACTGAGGGCAACACAGCGAGTGTCTCCCGACACTGCACGCAGGGAAACCTGTGGACAACCTTGGAAATGTACCACGATCTACAGGAAGATAAGCCGAAGACGGTTTGTGAGCTTAAAGGAGGCGAACACAAAGATCATCCTGGCACTGCATTGAGGAAACGAAACAAGTTTTGTACTGCGATGAGGCAAACGCAAAAACACTCCAGCAACTCTTGACGTAAACACGAAAGGCAGACCTAGAATTGCATTGAGGTAAACGTGTGCAAATCGTAGACGTATGAACTGAGATAAGTACAAAACTATCCTGGAAAAGAAAATGAGATACACACAACCTAAAACTGTTTGATGTAAAGGCAGAGATAATGCTGAAACTGTTTTAAGGCAAAGGCAATCATGGGAAATGTTGCGATACAAACACAAAAAACAAAATTATATAGAATTAAGCCTGAAGACAAATGGCACCAAGATAAACACCAAATAGCGGAGCCAGCATCGGCAGACCAGCGGTCAGTTACTCTCTGTCTCGCGGTGATCGCAGTTCAGTTCACGGTTGATGCACTTAATTTGTCCAGGAGCGCTTGCGCCAAACCTCGTTGCATTGATGTAGTTATTTACATCTTACCCTGTTGGGTAAGCATTGAAGGTCTGACAAGTGACCAGATGGGAAGCCGTGTGTTATTGACTAGTCCTTATGCAGAAACACCCGCAGTGAAATACAAAAACAGTAAGACAGAATCCCATTGAAAGACATTTCCAGAGCATATCGTCACACTTA
>CM065738.1:48770303-48787803 GCA_033310375.1 Conus canariensis | reverse complement strand
TGCCACGTGTCTGGACCTCCTTCCAGCTCAAGCTTCAGCAAGATGGCTTTCTGCTTCCGCTGCAGACGAGCCCGCTGCCTGATCTCCATGATGATGTTGAGCGTGTAGAGGAAAGGGTTGAGCACGGAGTTGATGGGCAGGACGATGATGGCTATGGCCACGTTGACCTCGCCGGAGATGACCTTGCCCTGCGACGCCATCAGACCCACAATGCCGATGGGGAACCAGCACAGGAAGTCGGACATGGCGATGCTGATGAGCCGGCGGGCGATAGCCAGGTCCTTGGATTCTTTAGACGTGTCCACGGCGGACATGCTACCTTTCCTTATCGACCAAAAGATGATGGCCTGACCCACGACGATGAGGATGAAGAGAACAAAGTTGAGCACGATCATGACTCCGAAGGAATAATCCTGACCAGGGTGGTCGTGTCTGGTGATGGGCAGAGGGAGACAGATTCCGGTCTGACCGTAGAACTTCCAGTGCCGGAACACTGGCAGGAGAGGCAGGCTGGCCAGAGCCAGTCCACAGACCCACACCAGTCCACAGGCGGCGTGGAAATGAACACCTCACTGAACGGGAACTGCAGAACGAGGAATCGATCCACCGTGATGAGGCAAATGAGGAAAGCAGACACCTCGCTGGACAACAGCGAGAGAAACCCCGCCAGCTTGCAAAGGAGACTGGTCTTCCAGGACTCGTCATTCCACAGGTAGGATCCTCTGTATTTTCTATCCGCCACACCAACCACAGCCAGGTACACGCCCATCAGGAGGTCTGCAGCACACAGGTGTGTCACGAACACAGCAAAGCCTTGTGTGTCCTTCGCTTTCTCCACCCACACTCGGTACAGGAAGCTGCCAGAGTTGCAGACCAGCGAGAGAGCAGCGAAGACGCTCAGCAGCACCGTGTAGCTGTCATAACGGAGCAGGTTACCGCAGGAAGACACCTCGTCGTGAGGCGCCAAGCAGTTGGCCTCGTGGAATCCCTCAGGAAGGACAACGGGACAACACACCTTGTAGATGTCTGCCTCCACTCTGTGCAGAGAGTCCAACCCTTGCAGCATTCCGGGCGGAAACTCTTGGATGACAGAACCCTGTAACTTGAGAACTCTAAGCTTCTTCAGCGCTTGGAATCCCTCATGAAGGATGCGTTCAATACCACAAGATGTCAAATGTAGCTCTTCAACGTCTGGAAAGAGGGAAAAGTCGTCCGAACTCAACTGTGGAATATCAACGCCGGAGAAGTTCAACACTTTGAGGTTTGTGAAGGGCGTTGGCCATTGCAAGTCAGAAAGGAAGGTGGGTGCCAGAGGATTTCTGGAAAGATCCAGGTGTCGCACGCTGCTCAGGTTTGTCAGGTGCCAGACCTGAATGCTGGTCAGGTTGTTGTGACTGACCACCAGAGACTGCAGGTTGGGTAAAAGAGGAGACCGGAGGGACGTGAGACGGCAGCTGTCCAGCTTCAGGTAGATGAGCATCGCATTGCTGGACACGTCCAGCAGATTCATCCCTGTGCCACTGGCGTCCAGGTACTTCAAATCTGAATACATACCCACCTGGGAGAGTTTGCTGCAGATGAACGAATTCCAGTAGCAGACACAGTCTCTGGGGCAGTGGAAATCACACACGGATTCATCATCCCGCCGTGGGCAATGAGCCTGACCATCGCAGACGTGGAACCGGGCGTGCACACACACCTGAGATGAGTGACAGCGGAAAAGCCCTGGGCAGGTGTAACCGGTGCATCTCTCCTCGTCTTCACCATCGGGGCAGTCCAGCACCTGGTTGCACCGTAGGAAGACAGGCAAGCAGTAGCCGTTGGCTGGACACTGGAAGTGTGTCTCTGGACACACGTTTCCCTGGACACCGTCTGGTTCTTGGGTATGCAGAGGGCTGAAGACCACAGTCACCGCTGAAAGAGAAACGTCTGATACCTGCTGAGTCCGTCACAAGCACTGCGAAACTGAAACGTGTGATACCTGCTGAGTCCGTCACACACACTGTGGAACTGAAACGTGTGATACCTGCTGAGTCCGTCACAAACACTGTGAAACAGAAACGTGTGATACCTGCTGAGTCCGTCACACACACTGTGAAACGGAAACGTGTGATACCTGCAGAGTCCGTCACAAACACTGCGAAACAGAAACGTGTGATACCTGCAGAGTCCGTCACACACACTGTGAAACAGAAACGTGTGATACCTGCAGAGTCCGTCACACACGCTGTGAAACTGAAACGTGTGATACCTGCTGAGTCCGTCACAAACACTGTGAAACTGAAACGTGTGACACCTGCTGAGTCCGTCACAAACACTGTGAAACTGAAACGTGTGACACCTGCTGAGTCCGTCACACACACTGTGAAACTGAAACGTCTACTTGCGTTATGACTTGACGTTAACAGGCACAACACTGTGACTCTTTTGACTTATGGCTTTGACATCCGTTAAGGTTCGTACGGTTCATAACTAGTCTGAGAACTATATATACTTAAAGAGAGGGTGCAAGAGGAAAGCTATGATTATCCGATAACGTGCCTCTAACGTGCTCTAAACTGCCTCCAAGGTTCTAAGACACTTGAACTTTACCCCTTGCTTTGGATATGCTGTAGTTGTCCCCATGAGTCCTGCCCTGTAGTTCTCCCCATCAGTCCTGCCATGTAGTTCTCCCTATGAGGCCTGCCCTGTAGTTCTCTCCATCAGTCCTGCCCTTTAGTTCTCCCCATGAGGCCTGTCCTGTAGTTCTCCCCATCAGTCCTGCCCTGTAGTTCTCCCTATGAGGCCTGCCCTGTAGTTCTCCCCATCAGTCCTGCCCTGTAGTTCTCCCCATGATGCCTGCCCTGTAGTTCTCCCCATCAGTCCTGCCCTGTAGTTCACCCCATGAGGTCTGCCCTGTAGTTCTCTCCATCAGTCCTGCCCTGTAGTTCACCCCATCAGGTCTGCCCTGTAGTTCTCTCCATCAGTCCTGCCCTGTAGTTCTCCCCATGATGCCTGCACTGTAGTTCTCCCCATCAGTCCTGCCCTGTAGTTCTCCCCATGAGGTCTGCCCTGTAGTTCTCCCCATGATGCCTTCTCCACATCCGGCCTGCCTTGTAGTTCTCCCCATCAGTCCTGCCCTGTAGTTCTCCCTATGAGACCTGTCCTGTTGGTCTCTCTCTATCAGTCCTGCCCTGTAGTTCTCCCCATGAGGTCTGCCCCGTAGTTCTCCCCATCAGGTCTGCCCTGTAGTTCTCTCCATCAGGCCTGCCTGTAGTTCTCCCTATGAGGCCTGCCCTGTAGTTCTCCCTATGAGGCCTGTCCTGAAGTTCTCCCCATCAGTCCTGCCCTGTAGTTCTCCCCATCAATCCTGTCCTGTAGTTCTCCCCATCAGTCCTGTCCTGTAGTTCTCCCCTTGAGTCCTGCCCTGTAGCCCCCCCCCCCCCCCCCCCGAGGTCTGCCCTGTAGTTCTCCCCATCAGTCCTGCCCTGTAGTTCTCCCCCTGAGGTCTGCCCTGTAGTTCTCACTATCAGTCCTGCCCTGTACTTCTCCCAATCAGTCCTGCCCTGTAGTTCTCCCCATCAGTCCTGCCCTGTAGTTCTCCCCATGATGCCTGCCCTATAGTTCTCCCCCTAAGTCCTGCCCTGTAGTTCTCCCCATCACTCCTGCCCTGTAGTTCTCCCTATGAGGTCTGCCCTGTAGTTCTCTCCATCAGTCCTGCCCTGTAGTTCTCCCTATGAGGTCTGCCTTGCAGTTCTCTCTATCAATCCTGCGCTGTAGTTCTCCCCATCAGTCCTGCCCTGTAGTTCTCCCTATGAGGTCTGCCTTGTAGTTCTCTCTATCAATCCAGCCCTGTAGTTCTCCCTATGAGGTCTGCCTTGTAGTTCTCCCCATGATGCCTGCACTGTAGTTCTCCCCATCAGTCCTGCCCTGTAGTTCTCCCCATCAGTCCTGCCCTGTAGTTCTCCCCATCAGTCCTGCCCTGTAGTTCTCCCCATCAGTCCTGCCCTGTAGTTCTCCCCATCAGTCCTTCCCTGTAGTTCTCCCTATGAGGCCTGCCTTGTAGTTCTCTCTATCAGTCCTGCCCTGTAGTTCTCCCCATCAGTCCTGCCCTGTAGTTCTCCCCATCAGTCCTTCCCTGTAGTTCTCCCTATGAGGCCTGCCTTGTAGTTCTCTCTATCAGTCCTGCCCTGTAGTTTTCCCCATCAGTCCTGCCCTGTAGTTCTCCCCATCAGTCCTGCCCTGTAGTTCTCCCCATCAGTCCTTCCCTGTAGTTCTCCCTATGAGGCCTGCCTTGTAGTTCTCTCTATCAGTCCTGCTCTGTAATTCTCCCCATCAGTCCTGCCCTGTAGTTTTCCCCATCAGTCCTGCCCTATAGTTCTCCCCCTAAGTCTTGCCCTGTAGTTCTCCCCATCAGCCCTGCCCTGTAGTTCTCCCGTCAGTCCTGCCCAGTAGTTTTCCCCATAGAAAAAGGAGACTGGTCGTAGATTTGAGCAGGCTGAATCCTTTTTATCTTTCTACCCAAATGTTGCCTGTGATCTTGTTGACTTATCACAGTGAGCTTTTCCTTAAGTTTGGCCAATGACAAGTGCGGTGTTGCCTGTGATCTTGTTGACTTATCACAGTGAGATTTTCCTCCAGTTTGGCAGAGGACACCTGCTTTGTTGCCTGTGATCTTGTTGACTTGTCACAGTGAGATTTTCCTCCAGTTTGGCCGAGGACACCTGCTTTGTTGCCTGTGATCTTTTTGACTTGTCACAGTAAGTTTTTCATCGAGTTTGGCCGAGGACACCTGCTTTGTTGCCTGTGATCTGTGTTGACTTATCACAGTGAGTTTTTCCAGCAGAGTTTGGTCACGGACAACGCCTTTGTTGCCATAGGGACTTTATTGTCCTTATGACATGCTGCACTACAGAACTTCGTTCTATAGGCAGAACTCCACGATTAGTGACGTGTGTGTGTGTGTGTGTGTGTGTGTGTGTGTGTGTGTGTGTGTGTGTGTGTGTGTGTGTGTGTGTGTGTGTGCGTGCGCGCGCGCGTGTCTCCTTCGATTAAAGTCTACCATTTTCTCTGAATTCTTACTTTCTTCTTCATGGTGTGCCCATTGGTTGTTTTTGAGTAAGCTGAAACTGCACTTCATGCCGAGAGCTTAGGACAAAATACTTAAAAGAAACAAACCTCAGGACTTGTTGTTCTTGTCAGTGTCTTCCTACACACGCAGATAATGTTGCATACGATGGCCGGCTTTGAAATAGCGCTGCTTAGCCATTCCTTTCTGGTTGCCCTGGTTCTTACGTCAAGTTCCGACCCCACTCTCGCTGCTACACTCAGCTGCCTCTACGGTGAATGCAGCCTCATAGTCAAACAGACATCGCAGCATGCTTCGTTCAGTTCAGTCTAGATACAGATGTACGAAAAGTTATGTTGAAATGAGAGAGCACGCAGTCAGCAGTAATGTTTCTTTCATGCTGATGTTTCTCTGTCCATTTATGACTACGCCTATCGTTATGTTTATCTATCCACTTATGACAAGGCCTATCTTTCATACTTAGGTTTCTTTATCCACTGATAACCGAGCCTGCCTTTTATACTTACGTTTCTCAATCCACTTAAGACCAGGCCTGCCTTTCATACTTATGTTTCTCTATCCACTTATGAATGGGCCAACCTTTCACACTTAGGTTTATCTATCCGCTTGCGACCGGGGCCTACCTGTCAAAGACTTGTGCTCCATGTTGAAGTTGACGACGGCAGGGGGGCGCGGGGTGGGGATGCTCATCCGGATGTCCTCGTAGTTCTGGCACTGCCTCTCGTCGGCCTCGCTGGCGCAGTCAGCGTTGAAGTCACACCACAGATCCCGAGGTTTGCACTGTGAGGACAGGAAGAACGGTGGTGTCCTCGTTGATCTGCTGGAAGCGTTCCCTTTCACTACCCTTTGTGGGCGTTGTAAAACGTCTGGACAGTTCACCGCCCTTTGTGGGCCTTGTAAAACGTCTGGACAGTTCACCGCCCTTTGTGGGCGTTGTAAAACGTCTGGACAGTTCACCGCCCTTTGTGGGCGTTGTGTAACGTCTGGACAGTTCATTGCCCTTTGTGGGCGTTGTAAAACGTCTGAACAGTTCACCGCCCTTTGTGGGCCTTGTAAAACGTCTGGACAGTTCACCGCCCTTTGTGGGCGTTGTGTAACGTCTGGACAGTTCATTGCCCTTTGTGGGCGTTGTGTAACGTCTGGACAGTTCATTGCCCTTTGTGGGCGTTGTAAAACGTCTGGACAGTTCATTGCCCATTGTGGGCGTTGTAAAACGTCTGGACAGTTCACCGCCCTTTGTGGGCGTTGTATAACGTCTGGACAGTACACTGCCTTTTTTGGGCGTTGTAAAACGTCTGGACAGTTCACTGCCCTTTGTGGGCGTTGTAAAACGTCTGGACAGTTCACCGCCCTTTGTGGGCGTTGTAAAACGTCTGGGCAGTTCACTGCCCTTTGTGGGCGTTGTAAAACGTCTGAACAGTTCACCGCCCTTTGTGGGCGTTGTAAAACGTCTGGACAGTTCATTGCCCTTTGTGGGCGTTGTAAAACGTCTGGACAGTTCATTGCCCTTTGTGGCCGTTGTAAAACATCTGAACAGTTCACTGCCCTTTGTGGGCGTTGTAAAACGTCTTGGCAGTTCACTGCCCTTTGTGGGCGTTGTAAAACGTCTGGACAGTTCACTGCCCTTTGTGGGCGTTGTAAAACGTCTGGAGAGTTCAGTACCATTTATGGGCGTTGTAAAACGTCTGGACAGTTCACTGCCCTTTGTGGGCGTTGTAAAACGTCTGGACAGTTCAGTGCCCTTTGTGGGCGTTGTAAAACGTCTGGACAGTTCACCGCCCTTTGTGGGCGTTGTAAAACATCTGGATAGTTCACTGCCCTTTGTGGGCGTTGTAAAACATCTGGATAGTTCACTGCCCTTTGTGGGCGTTGTAAAACATCTGGATAGTTCACCGCCCTTTGTGGGCGTTGTATAACGTCTGGACAGTTCACTGCCCTTTGTGGGCATTGTAAAACGTCTGGGCAGTCTGACCCATCAAAGAGTTGGATCGCAAGTTTGTCTTCCTTCCCTTCAGTTACAATTGTTTGTTTGTTTTTTTGCTGTCCCAACCTCTGTGCCACCTCAGAGGCAGTGCACCCACGCCGCTCATTCCGACACCCCGTCCACAGCCACAGCCCGGTCGGCCCCGCCGCAGGCCCGGCACCGGGAATCCACAGGTAGCAGTCAATGTCAAGTCGTCAAGAGGCAACCCACCGGAGGAGACACTGCACTGCTGCCGAGTCACTTCGGTGGTGTTCAGTGGCGCCTGTTCTGATCTAACATACGCAGGACACCACCTACTACGCCCCCTACTGACGACAGTAATTGCTTGGTCGCGGAGCCGGCGTGAGTGAGCTCTCCCTCCGGAGGGTGCCACCACGTCCGTCCAACGACAGCTCCCATGGACTCGCCGATACCGGTGACCCCGACGGAACGAAACCAAGGCCACAGACGTGGAGAGGACATCGAAATTGAGGTCACCATGAGAGCAGGGCACGAAGGGCCACAGAATTTGAGACACTTTTTTATGCCGATCGATGAGAATGAGGATGATTAAGATGATGCTACGGATTTCCATTTCGGTCTGAGACTACATGACAGGGCTGTACTCTACGCTTCCTTTCATAATATATCCCGGCGTCAACCAGGCCCGAGAGATACAGGCACCTGCAGTGTTGGTCAGGAAATTTGAGCAACACTCTCAGAAACGCATCCATTAAGTGGATAAAACTCGACTGTGTGGTCCCAGTCTTCCCAACTGAGTCCGCAGCAAACTCAACTCTGGGTAGGAGCCGATCGGGGCAGAAAACCCCCCACATGACTCTGACGGGATTCGAACCCACGACCTCCCAGCCGGAAGTCCGCGACGCTAGCCACTTCGCCACGGCGGCTGGTCAGTTACAATTGTTAGCTTCTTTATCTATGTATGTGTTGTTTTCATTTCTGGTAGGGGAGAAGGGGGAAGAATGTTAGTTAGCACGTGTGGGTCAGAGTGAGGTGTGTGCGTCTGCAACGGGGGAGAGTGGCGGGCGGGTGAGGTGGAAAGTGTGGAGGGAAGGCGTGAGGTAGTGTGAACAGTCGGTGAAAGGTGGTCAGGAGGAAGGGTGGTCCCCGTCCGATCTCGACAACTTCAAAGGATTCTCTCCCTTGCCCCAACCTACTCTTTTTTATCTGCCCCTTGCTCTCTTTTTCCTTGTACCTCGTTCTCCGCCTACCACCTCTCTGTCTGTCTGTCTGTCTGCATGTCTGTCTGCATGTCTGTTTCTCTCTTTCAAAATCTTAGATCTCAAATCTTAGCGTTGTTGCAGACATACCCCAGACAGCTGTGGCGTGGCATGAGTGGGTGGTTTGATACATACGAGAAAGACTACTTTAAGATACCACTGTAGGCAAGAGAGGTGCAAGTATTTCCGGAGAGCTGTATAAACAAACTTATGCAGACCCCCTAGTACCTTCTTCAATTCTGCAAATCTGTTGCGTGCAGTTTGGCGCAAGTATTAAGATAACTGAAAAAATATATTCACATAAACACACGCGCATGTGCGCGCCCTCCCATCAGTCTACACACACACACACACACACACACACACACACACACACACACACACACACACACCACACACACACACCACATACCTTGGCACACACAAACAAAACACACACACACACACACACACACACACACACACACACACACACACACACAATGGGCCCGTGCCCATCCACCTATGCACGCGCGCGCGCACACACACACACACACACACACACACACACACACACACAAATACAATCTCTCTCTCTCTCTCTCTCTCTCTCTCTCTCTCTCACACACACACACACACACAGACAGACACACACACACACACAGTGACACACACACACACATCACCCCACAGTGAACACACACACACACACGCGCGCGTGCGCGCGCACGCACGCACACACACACACACACACACACACACACACACACACACCACACCACACACACACACACACACACACACACACACACACACACACACACGTATACACAACCTCCCTATTCCCGCACTGTTCCTCTGTTAACGGGTCACACGGAGAGAAGGTGCAGAAGCCCTCGTCACTCTCGTCCACGCAGTCCACGCGATGGTCACACACTGACGAGTAAGGCACGCGCTCCAGTTCATTGGTGCACGTGAACATAGGCGGAAGCGGAGTCATAGGAGCGGAACAGGAAGCCGCTCTCTGGTCCTGGAAGGAAGAGCAAGGGAAGCAACAGTTGCAACAGGTAAAAAAGAGAGCTCTTCTGGCCATGTTGCCAGGCATGAATGTTCATGGTTACAAATAAACGAGGCAGACATGAGCAACAAATCTAAACAATCTAATTTCTAATTTAGCCTCTCCCCAATCCGATATATCTTCCATATGAACAAAATAATCGTTCTTTTAAAGGGATAGAAATAATTAAAAAAAAGAAGAAATCTTGACGAAGTATCATCAATCCATCTTGCTTCCATCAGATTTCAGAGGGATATTCAGTTCGAACGATTTCAGCAGTTGAGGATGTCTGAGGTTACGGCTAGCAATGGCCTCCAAAGCCGAAACAGAGTCCGACGAAATGAGGAAAACTTTGTTTTGATTAAGTCACCATTTCAACAGCAAGAACAAGGCTGTCAGCTCAGCAGCGTAGAAGAGGCTGTCATTGGGAATGTGTTCAGCACATGTCTGAGAAGGAGCTGCCAGTGGAAATGTGTTCAGTACATGTCTGAGAAAGAGCTATCAGTGGAAATGTGTTTAGTATATCTCTGAGAAGGGACCGTCTCTCTGAGAAGGGGCTGTATTTCTGAGAAGGGGCTGTTGAGCAGAGGCTGTTGAGCAAAACGCAGCAGAAGCAACTTCTCTTCAGATGTTGGAGCCATCAGTAAATATTCTTTAAAAGGATGTTAATTTGGAACAAAGTTTGCAAAAATGACTTGTATACCAAAGAACTGGCAGAGTCTTTGCAATATGAGGCCAAGCCAAAACTGATCTCCGCGGTGAGGAAAGTCCATGGCTGGTCGTTACACGACTCCAAGGCTCATGGAGTGGTCCTCAAATTTTCTTGAGGAACTTCGGATCGAACACACAGTCACAAGAAGGGTTTTGGGGTTCAAAGAGGAGATTTAAAGAACAGTTCAAAGAACGTTTCAGCTGACGGTCGGAGAGGGATGGTTCTCCTTCCTCAGCATACAGACTGAACAGGGTTGGTGCGGAATGCACACAGACAGAATCGAAATCCTTGATGGTGGATGGAATCCAGAGTTTTCAGGTAGGAGGGTCTGGCAGAACCGTAGATGTTACATCCATACTTTAGTTTCAAAATGAGGTGACTACACGCGGAAATTTAAAAAAAAAAATCTTAAAAGAAGATTTACTGTTCCGCCGAACGAAAGTGACGAACAAATCATAAGACAAAACACAACGCGTTTTGACCTCTTTGGTCTTCTTCAAGCAAGACAAACAAGATTTGACGCAATTAAAACTGAGAACGAATAATCACTTATCTCCTCTGAGGGTTAAATTCCACATCCATTCCTCATCCAGCTTGAGGGGATAAGTGCTTGCTCCTTCTTTGCTTTCATGGTCTTGTATGTTGTTTGTCTGGCCTGAAGAAGACCAAAGAGATCGAAACGCGTCGTGTTTCGTCTTCTAACTTGTCTGTCTCTTTCGTTCGGCAGAACAGTAGATCTTCTTTTAAGTTTTTAAACATACTTTAGTTTAGATTGGATAAGAGCCCTGTAAAGACGGAAAAGAGTTTTCTTATAAGCACCCTCTCCGTATGTGCCGTATGTCTCACAATGATCAGTACTTTCTGACACGAAGTTTTGAAGTCCTGGAGGTGACCTCTGAAGTTCAGTCTTTAATCGAAGGTAACTGCTGCAAATTTGTCCTCCTTCACAGCTGGAATGGGGATTTATCCAGACGACTTTCAAGATCAGCAAAGAACTGTTAAAACTAGTCAATTTGGATGCACTGACATTTGGTGCCCGAAAAAGTAAACCTATTGTCCTCGCCCACCGTGCGATCTTATCCAAGCAAAGCTGAGTCAAAGTTGAACGCCGGCATAGGTGACTCCAACTGCGTGGCGAGCAAAGTCATCAACAAACAGAGATGACTTGGAACCCTGAGTTACCAAACAGACAATCCCATTAATGTTACTGCTGAGGAGAGCTGGAGAAAGGATCCTCCACTGGGTACATCCAACTTCCGCTCATGGATGCCAGACAACGTGATGCCAACCCGAACTTGGAATTGTGGATCAGCCAGAACATTTTTAATGAAAAGGAGATGACCTCGAAAACTAAGATTTTGAAAATCCATAAGAATCCCAGATTTCTACGTAGTATCATAAGTCTCCAGATGTCACACTGTGCATAAATGCATGCACACACTCAGCCCAGCATTCACTCCATGCACACGCAATCTCTCCAAACAACCAGAAGGCGCACTACAATAACTCTTCTCCCCCTCCTCTCCGGGGAATAATTTACTAAACAATAATCAACTCTTCAAACTTTTCAATCTTATGTTCCTCCACTCCAGTGGAGGTACAGACATTCCACAGATCCACTAGCTGGGACCAAATTTCATCTCATTATACATAGCAATACATACATATATCGTTTACCGGTTTCTCCTTCTCACTGGAGATACAATATTTATATTTTGAAGAAAGAATCAAAAAGATGGCTTAAAATATAGGAATTTCACCGGAGTCCTGATCCAAGGGGGAACAATTAAAAATCTTTGTGGGTCAACATGACAAATTCTTTAAAGTCTCTCACGACTCCGGCAGTCGTCGACCTCTTCGCACTTAGGTGCTGCCACAGCACCGTTGTCACCCAACTGCTCCAGTTGCCTGTACCACTACCGGTACTGCCACAGCACCGGGAAGGGCTGAAACACGAATGAAGTCCGTGTAAGTAATCTATTTCAAAATCTGAATAATGATAAATTCTTTTCCCTTTTTCCCTTTTCTTAACTCTTTTTTTCCCCTCTCCCCATCTGTCTATACCTCACCTGGTAATGGTAAAATACAGGTGGAACTCGTTCTTCCAACAACCTGTCTGGTCAGTGTCCCCAAGCCATCTCCTTCCTATTCCTTATTTTTCCCTCCTGCGCTCTTTTTGAGTACACATTCAGTGAGTACTCGTCTAACTCTACGCATTACCAGCCCTTGTTTGTTGACCAATGGACAACGTCCGTCCATTCAACCAATAATCGCCCTACGTCTATAGCCACCAGCGACACCGATCACACTGGTCAGGCCACGTGAATTATTGTTTCTTTTGCCTTTTCTTTACCCTACCTAGGGAAATGCTTTATAACAAATAAGGGCGTACGCGATGGAACGTCACATGTCGCCATGTGAGGCTACATCACATGACACCAGATAAAAAGGATAGCAACCACATGTGGTTTATAAATGAAGGTGTTGCGTATGATGGTTTCAAGACAGAGTAAAATTTAATGGTCAATGGTAGAATGAAACCTGAGGAAACCACATTGTTTTTTGGCATTGAGACCCTCTTCTTAAATTCTCTCATCTTAGTCATTAATCCATTAATCCATCAGCTTTAAATCATGCGCAGTGTGGTCTCAAAACTTAGGATGTGGTGTAGCGTATATGGACTGGTCCGCACGCAGTGACGCCTCTTTGATGAAACTGAAACTGTTCTTTGGCCGAAAGGCCATCAGTTTCCAGCTTCCATATCAGCCGAAAGTTGACCATCTTTTCTATAAGTTTGTAGAGGCAGCTCGTCAGAGCTATTGGACGACAATGTGAAGGGTTGGTAAGTCTTTTCCAGGCCTAGGAATAGAAATGATCAAGGCTTTCCCCCAGGAGGGCAGAAAGTACCCTGTGGTCCAGACATAATTGTAGACTTTATAAGGGTCTGGATACAGCTCTCTGGAGATGTTTTAGAAGTTGGCAATGGATGTCATCAAGGCCAGGAAAAGAATCACTACAGGTTTGCAGAGCTGATTTCTGTTCATTGTAGAACAGAAATGGCAAATTAAATTGTAGACTTTGGCGTTGTCTGAGAAAAAGTTACATATAGATTTTTCTTTCAGTCGCTGTTTTTCAAGAAAGCAGCAGTTGTAGTCGTGGGGGACGACTTAAGTTCGATAGTGGAAGCCTACAGCTTGTCTGTCGGCAGTTGAAGCGTCTGCAAGTTTGAGGTGAAGGACGGGCTGGTGTCTTCCCTTTAATTTTCTTGATAATTTTCCATATTTTTTGTCTTGGATGTTTTTGACATTGCCTTGGATCAGGTCTCTCCAAGACTGACGTTTATTTACTTAAAGCATGTTTCGACTTGGCTCGCCGTTTTTGATAGGCTTGAGCGTTGGCTCTGGTGGTCTATGATGCACACAATGCTGAGCACGTTTCCGTTCATTAGTAATCCGTTGTCATTCAGGGTGGATTAAAGGCGTCTTAGATGAAGTCGGAATACTGTCTCTGGCACATTTTATGAGTATGTCTGTCAGTCTTCCGGCAGGGTCCGGACTTTGCAGTACTTCTTGTTCGAAAAGTTCTTTTTGGATCCATCCTGCAAACAGTCCCTGTTAGCTTTTGGATAATTGAAGTGTTCAGGAAAACTGTAGCCCTCTTTAGTATTGTATTTCACAACAGTTGGAACGTGCTCACTCCGAGAAGATCATCATAGTTCTGGACCAGTCAGAGACCACATTTTGACAGACCTAAACACCGAAGTGTACCTGTGGAAGGATGGACACATGTTGGAGACCCTTCATTCAGACAACGCAGATCCAGAGATGAAAAGACAACCTCCAGATGGAGGCCTCTGGATGAAGAATTCACACCACCACAAAGAGGATTATGCCCATTGAAATCACCCACCAGCGGCATAGGTCGTGGAAGTTCTTCAACTAGCGTGATCTGGTCTCGTTGATTAACGGATGCAAATGGAGTAAATATAAAGAACACACCATTATGATTTTATGCTATGTAATTTTAGCAGCTACAGCTTGGAGATGCGTATCTAAAGCAATAGGGCTGAACAAAAGACTTTTGAATATGTAACAAGACCCCTCCCATCACTCCATCTCCAGTGCCTTGTGTTGGTTTTGAAAGAATGTTAAAGCCAGAAAAAGTGAAAAGTCTTCTGGTTTTAGATTCTGACAAAGCAGCAGCAGCTCCTCCACGTTATACAGACCCCAAATGTTCCAGCGGAATATTTTGACCCCATCATGACAAGGTTATGATAACGATGGACATCTTCGGTATTCAACTGTTGTGGAGAGAATTTGGTTTCATGAACCAGTTCAGTTTCCTTGGGGCCAGGACGATTTTTCATTCTGATTCTTTTCCTGTGAAGGTCCAAGGGCAGATGGAGGCCATTCACCTCTATCCCCTCCACATAGATTTAGTCTGAAGTTTTCTGAAGGGCGCCAGAGCTTTGGGGGTGAGGGGGGGGGGGAACAGGTGGCTGTCTGTTTCTGTCCATCCCAATGGAGCGAGGTATGGAGAATATGGAAGGGGACGGCAGGTTGGACGCCTCCGCCGAGAGCGCTTAACTTCACAGGAGGAATGGCAGATTTCTTAGCATTCTTGTTTCTTGCACGTCAGATTTCCTGGAATGGCTTTTGACAAATGAAAAGCGTCCGTCTGACGGGAGATGGACATTGTCGGAACTCTCTTCACAACTGCAGAGTGCCATAAGCCCAATTGTGACTCAATTCCAAGCATAATTTTTTTTTTGCTTTGTGGAAAGAATTTTTTTTTTTCTGTTTTCATTTTTGGATAGAGTGTTCTAGTTGCCACTTTGAGCAGTCTGGCGAGGAAGAGGGGTGGTTGCCACCATAGGTGGCCTCTTCCGATACAGATTATTATCACAAGCTCAGTGGAATCAGTGTAGGCTCAAATCTAGAGTGCACCAAGAAATGGGTCAGTTTCCCGCCTGGTCCTTTCGACCTTACGCTCTGATGCCGCCGAAAAAAAGCTGAAGCTTCCCCTGAAGTCCATCCATTGAGGAATGCTACGCGGGGAAAGCAAGGTTTCTACCCACACTGAAGGACTCAGGGGACAAGATCATGAGATCAATCTAGCCTAAGCTAAAGACTGGCAGAAAATGAAGAGTCCAGGAGGCATCTGATACGGCAAAAGAAAACCACCTGACATGGCAAAATTCAAGGGAAATAACAGGACACATGCAAACCAAGAGACAGGGGCAGGGGTCAACAGAAATGAAGTGGTGGTCAAGGGTAAAAGGGAAAGCAAAGAGAGACATGGTCTCACAGGAGCTGAAGAAAGAAGATGCAAAGAACTTCCTAAAGGGAGTCCAGCAAGGTCAGCAGGGGCTGTGGAGTATGTGGGGAAACGCACGCCGAAGAAGTCTCCTCTGGATCGGCCATGGCACTTCTCAGGATCAGCTTCATCCTTCGATCAGTTTATCACCTCCTGCCCTCGATTTGGAACGTGATCAAATCAAGAAACTCGGATGACCTTAGGTGTCCGCTTTGTCACGGCAGACTAACAGTAGAACATGTTCTGGGCACATGCAAAGCAGTGCTCACCAAGGGAAGATGAAGATGGTGACACAACCAAGTGCTTGAAGAGATCGCACATGCAGTTAGCAATGTCAGAGGAAGCAGAACGCCACCAGAAGCCCTGAAATCGGCGTTTTACAAGGTAGGAGACCATTATGCATCGTCTGAAAAAGCTGTGAATTAGGAGCATAGAATCAGAGCTTTGCCAGATGAATTGCATGATTGGGAGGTGCACAACAGACCTTTCAGAATGGGGGAAAACCATCCAGAGATCAATAGGAAGAGTGACGTGAGACCGCATATTGTACTCGACTCAGATTCATCAAACCAACCGATTCTGATTGAACCCGTTGTGCCATATGAAAGCAGGATGGAGCACTCTCACATCTATACGAGTGAGAAGCACGCCAGTCAAGCCAGCAGCTTGGGGGAGTCTGCTTCCAACCCGAAGTCCACGTCATAGAGGTTTGAGCAAGGGGAAGAGTGGAGGGCGGGGTTGTAGGCTCATCTGCCCATGAACTCGTGAACCACCTCGCGATATCCCGTAAGAAGAGGACCAGAACCCTCAAGGCAATGGCAGGGGCGGCTGGAAAGAGGTCCAGCTGGATCTGGTGGAGATGGAACAAAACTAAAATTTTCCAACTAGGAACAGGTGTCCCATAGCGACGTGGTGCGACATCCGGGTATTCAAACGGCACTTTGAGTCGTCCACCCATCCACAGGTTGGCAGTTGCTCGAATTCCAACATCACCAGGAAAAATCTGATTACAGAAGGACATCTAGGAGTCATGACCTGGATGCAGCCCATCTCCGCTTCCCCTTTGAGTGTAAGCAGTTCAGGGCAGACACACCTGCCTGAGGGCGATTTCTTCTCTGAAGACCTTCTACTGTCAAGCTCTCTCTGGAACTTCTTCCCTCAGGATGAACGTCTGAAGGATCAGGGTATTGAGAGAGAGAGAGAGAGAGAGAGAGAGAGAGAGAGAGAGAGAGAGAGAGAGAGAGAGAGAGAGAGAGAGAGAGAGAGAGGGTGGCAATAAAAACCACGGTACTGTTCCCTCCAATATTGCAGCACTTGACCCAGCGTGCTGTACATATCCAGCTAGGGAACTCACCACATTCTGCACCCTTCCTTGCCATTGGTGCTCACCGACACCTCAAATTACCTGCGGAGAGGAGGACGTAAAACACAGCGCGCTGACGTCACAGGCCAGATACTCGTGCGTCAGATGACCCATGGGACATGTGACGCTGGGAATCTTCACCGTCTTGTTTGCTGCAGGGAAGGCATGGTGACTGCAGACGCCTCAGCAAGCTCCACCCTCGCCCTCGTTTCTTCAGATATCTGCGGAGGAATTTCGCACAAAAAGTAGTCCGTGATTTGAGTCGGGCAGGAGCGAAACATGAGGACGAAGTGGAAGTCTCTGTAGTAGAAGCCGCCCGCGAGAAAGATAAAGCCGCACTGGTGTTGGCCCGTTCGTCCCGTGGTGGCGATGTCGTAGGCGATGGTGCCGTCCACCCACTGGTACAGCTGCCTGTACCTGCCGTCACACCGTCAGGTGAGTGGGAGATGGACACGGTGTCATGTCACCTGGAGGATTTCTGTGTGTAGCTGCAGTCACAGCGTCAGGTTAGTGGGAGATCTATACAGTGTCAGGTCACCTGGAGGATTTCTGTGTGTAGCTGCAGTCACAGCGTCAGGTTAGTGGGAGATCTATGCAGTGTCAGGTCACCTGGAGGATTTCTGTGTGTAGCTGCAGTCACAGCGTCAGGTGAGATCTATACAGTGTCAGGTCAACTGGGGGATTTCTGTGTGTAGCTGCAGTCACAGCGTCAGGTGAGTGGGAGATCTGTACAGTGTCATGTCACCTGGAGGATTTCTGTGTGTAGCTGCAGTCACACCGTCAGGTGAGATCTATACAGTG
>CM065738.1:48755303-48765303 GCA_033310375.1 Conus canariensis | reverse complement strand
GGGGGCGGAGGGGGTACTCACTGTGGGGGGACGGAGGGGTTACTCCCTGTAGGGGGGACGGAGGGGGTACTCACTGCGGAAAGACGGAGGGGGTACTCCCTGTGGGGGTGCGGAGGGGGTACTCACTGCGGAGGGATGGAGGGGGTACTCCCTGTGGGGGACGGAGGGGGTACTCACCGCGGGGGGACGGAGGGGGTACTCACGGTGGGGGAATGGACGGGGATGGAGGGGGTACTCACCGCGGGGGTACGGAGGTGGTGGCCACCCGGATCCCCAGGGCCATCAGGTTGTACTCCTTGGGGTGTCGCGCCCTGTCCAGCAGCCGGCTCAGCTCCAGCCACTCCCCCCGGGAGTTCAGCACCGCCAGATGACCCCCTCGCCTCCCGCACTCCTCCCCTGCCTCCTCCCACGTTCGGTTGATCTGCAGCAACAACGTGGGATGGGATGGTGCACTGTGCGTGAAACATGCAGTCAAGACGACAGTGAGAAGAAGCGAGAGACCAGAGGAGAAGAGAACGTGAGAGAGAGAGAGAGAGAGAGAGAGAGAGAGAGAGAGAGAGAGAGAGAGAGAGAGAGAGAGAGAGAGAAAGAAACCAACGGAGGTGGGGTGGTGGGGGGGGGGGTGTGGAGAGGAACAGAGTGTGTTTAGCAGAAAAAAAAATCAATGATTGTGTCGATGTTGTTTGGAACAGATGAAGATCTGTGTCTTACAGAGTACACATTGCTCTGGACGAACACACACACACACACACACACACACACACACACACACACACACACACACACACACACACTCTGTCTCTCTCTCTCTTCTCTCTCTCTCTTCTCTCTCTTCACACACACACACACACACACACACACACACACACACACACACACACACACACACACACACACACTTTTACTCCCCCTCCCCTTCCCTTCATCCGCTCCCCACCTTTCTTTCAGCGCCCCCCCCCTTACATTTCCCTCCTCCCCCCAAAAAAAAACCAACAAGAAGACAGTAACACACCCACCAATACAGACATACCGAACACACACACACACACACACACACACACACACACACACACACACACACACACACAACACACAGAGTTACACGCACTTGCTCTATCTGTCTGTCTGTCTGTCTGTGTCTCTCTCATTACACACACACACACACACACACACACACACACACACACACACACACACACACGCACGCACGCACGCACGCACGCACGCACACAAACACAAACACACACACACAACTTGCACATAACTTACACATGCTACCTTCGTCCCATCCCCAAAGCCCCGTAGCACACATTTCCCCCACACATTCCCCTACACATTTCCCCCACACATTCCCCTACGCGTTTCCCCACACATTTCCCCAACCCATTCCCCTACACATTTCCCCAAATATCCCCTCCTCATTTCCCCAAACATTCCCCCCCCCCCCCCACGGGCCCAGACCCCTGTCTCAACACCCCTGCCCACCTCCACACACATACAACTCTATTCTCCCTGCACTCTCTCTGACCGACCACCTCCATGTTACCACCCCACCCTCCTTTCTCCCTTCTGCCTTCCTCCCCCCCCCTCCCCTTTTCTCACTTCTCCCTCCCGACGACTCTATCCCTCTCCCCTCCCCCCCCCTTTCTCCTTCCTCCCTTCTTCCCCTCGACGACTCTCTCCCTCTCTTTCTCCCCCTTTCTCCCTTCTCCCTGCACACTCACCCGACGACCCTCTTCCTCTCTCCCCCCCCTTTCTCCCTTCTCCCTGCGCACCCTCTAGAGGACCCTCTCCCTCTCCCCCCTCCCCTTTCTCCCTTCTCCCTGCACACCCTCCAGACGACCCTCTCCCTCCTTCTCCCCCTTTCTCCCTTCTCCCTGCCCACCCTCTCGGCGGCCCTCTCCCTCTTACCCTCCCCCTCTTTCTCCCTTCTCTCTCCACACCCTCTCGGCGGCCCTCTCCCTCTTACCCTCTCCCTGCACTCCCTCTGAACAACCCTCTCCCTCTCCCCCCCCCCTTCTCCTTTCTCCCTGCACTCCCTCTCGACGACCCTCTCCCTCTCCCCCCCCTCCTACCCCTTTCTCCCTTCTCCTCCGCCCCCACCTCCGAGCTGACCCAGAGAAAGCAGGATCCAGCTACATCCAGGCCGCCCAGGCCACAGCGGGACGAGGTGTAGGAGCAGGCGGCCTCGTCCTCTGCCCCCAGGCACTCCACGCGCAGGTTGCAGTACAGCGGGGTCTGCCGCAGGCTGGACAGCGGAGTGGACGTGCAGTTCCACTGACCGTTGGTCATCCGGTGCGGCTGCCGGCGCCTGGGGGTCTGTGCGCCTGCCCAGAGAGAGTGAGAGAGAGAGGGAGGGTGAGAGAGGGGGGGAGAGGGGGAGAGAGAGAGACAGGGGAAGAGAGAGGAGAAAAGAGGGGTGGGGGAGAAAAAAGAGAGGGACAGAGAGAGAGGAGGGAGAGAGAGGGAGAAAGTGATGGGTGAAGAGAGAGAGAGAGAGAGAGAGAGAGAGAGAGAGAGAGAGAGAGAGAGAGAGAGAGAGAGAGAGAGAATCCTGAAGACGATTAGTCTAGTCATACTGTTTACTTCCTAGCCGGCCATTGCGCCTACCTGTGTGCTGACAGCAATGATTAGTACTGTGTACAACTCTCTCTACAGTCCGCCCACCTGTGTATTGCCAGCCAATGATCAGTACTGTGTGCAACTCTCCCTACAATCCGCTCACCTGTGATCATACTCTGTACAACTCTTCCTACAATCTGGTTGGCCTTAATTCTGTGGACTTCCTTGCTAAAGGTAACTCATCGGACCGCAGTCCACTTCACTACGACGTGTCTCAACGTGTCCACAAATAGCATACCAGCACCACTTGTCTCAACGTGTCCACACTCATACCAACACCGCTTGTCTCAACGTGTCCACACTCATACCAACCCCACTTGTCTCAACGTGTCCACACTCATACCAACACCACTTGTCTCAACGTGTCCACACTCATACCAGCCCCACTTGTCTCAACGTGTCCACACTCAACATACCAACACCACTTGTCTCAACGTGTCCACACTCATACCAACACCACTTGTCTCAACGTGTCCACACTCATACCAACACCACTTGTCTCAACGTGTCCACACTCATACCAACACCACTTGTCTCAACGTGTCCGCACTCATACCAACACCACTTGTCTCAACGTGTCCACACTCATACCAACACCACTTGTCTCAACGTGTCCGCACTCATACCAACACCACTTGTCTCAACGTGTCCACACTCATACCAACACCACTTGTCTCAACGTGTCCACACTCATACCAACACCACTTGTCTCAACGTGTCCACACTCATACCAACACCACTTGTCTCAACGTGTCCACACTCATACCAACCCTACTTGTCTCAACGTGTCCACACTCATACTAACACCGCTTGTCTCAACGTGTCCACACTCATACCAACCCCACTTGTCGCAACGTGTCCACACTCATACCAACACCACTTGTCTCAACGTGTCCGCGCTTAACATACCAACATGACGTGTCTAAACGTGTCCACACTCATACCAACTTGACTTGTTTCAACGTGTCCACACTCAACATACCAACACTACTTGTCTCAATGTGTTCACACTCAGTATACCAACATGACTTGTCTAAACGTGTCCACAGTCAACATACCAACACAACTTGTATCAATATCTTCACACTCATACCAACACGTCTCAACGTGTCCACACTCCTACAAACACTTGTCTTAACGTGTCCACACTCATACCAACACCATCAAAAATTACCCTAAGCTGACCTTTCGTGATTCTTGCTGTGTGTGACGTGTTTCCGGCAGGGGTGAAGGTGGTGAACGTCCTTGACCCTGACCCTGACCCTGACCCTGACTGTGATATGGCTCGAAAGGTGACGACGAAACGAAAAGCTCGTCCCGTGGGTTCCCAGACAAAGCGAAGTGTGACGTTGTTGGTAGAACTGTACACCTGAAACAGAAATCGCCAGTGGGGGCCAACAGAACTGCAGAGGAAAATCACTGACAGGCCCAGGAGCTGCTTGTCTGCCCTGATAAAAACAAAGGCGTTTAATATCACACCATCAGGCGTTTGATGTCAAACCATTGGGCGTTTAATGTTACACCATTGGGCGTTTAAGGTCAAACCATTGGGCAAGTAATGTCAAACCATCGGCCGTTTAATGTCACACCATTGAGCATTTAATGTCAAACCATTGGACATTTAATGTCAAGCTATTGGGCGTTTACTGTCAAGCCATTGGGCATTTGATGTCAAACCATTGGGCGTGTAATGTCAAACCATCGGGCGTTTAATGTCAAACCATTGGACATTCAGTGTCAAACCATTTGGCGTTTAATGTCAACCCAATTGACATTCAGTGTCAAACCATCGGGCGTTTAAAGTCAAACCACTGGGCATTTAATGTCACACCATTGGACATATAATATCAAACCATTGGGCGTTTACTGTCAAACCATTGGGCATTTAATGCCAAAGCATTGGGCGTTTAATGTCATACCAGTAGGCGTTTACTGTCAAACCATTGGGCGTTTAATGTCAAACCATTGGGCTAAACGCCCATTAAACATGTCACACCATTCCTACTGGCGTACTCATTGACTTTACGTGCCTGCATATTCTTCATGTGGCTGCACATACTTTGGGTGCCTGCATATACTTCATGTGACTACACATACTTTGCATGATTACACACACTTCGCGTGCCTACATAATTATACTTCACGTGACTGCACATACTTTGCGTGCCTGCACATACTTCGGGTGCTTGCCACCCTTCACGTGCCAGTAAATGTTTCGCGAGCCGGCAATACTTTGCCTGCCTGCAAATACTTCGTGTGCCTGTACATACTTCGCGTGCCTACATATACTTCGCGTGCCTACTCACTCTTCACGTGCCTACATATACTTCGCATGCCTACTCGCTCTTCACGTGCCTACATATACTTCGCGTGCCTACTCGCTCTTCACGTGCCTACATATACTTCGCGTGCCTACTCGCTCTTCACGTGCCTACATATACTTCGCGTGCCTACACATTCTTCACGTGCCTACTAATTCTTCGCGTGCCTACATATACTTTGTGTGCCTGCACATACTTCGCCTGCCTACACATACTTCGCGTGCCGACACATACTTGGCGTGCCTGCATATACTTCGTGTGCCTACAGATACTTCGTGTGCCTGCACATGCTTAGTGTGCCTGCATATACTTCGTGTGCCTACAGATACTTCGTGTGCCTGCACATGTTTAGTGTGCCTGCATATACTTCGTGTGCCTACAGATACTTCGTGTGCCTGCACATACTTCGTGTGCCTGCACATACTTCGTGTGCCTACAGATACTTCGTGTGCCTGCACATACTTCGTGTGCCTACACATACTTCGTGTGCCTGCACATACTTCGTGTGCCTGCACATACTTCGTGTGCCTACACATACTTCGTGTGCCTGCACATACTTCGTGTGCCTACACATACTTCGTGTGCCTGCACATACTTCGTGTGCCTGCACATACTTCGTGTGCCTGCACATACTTCGTGTGCCTGCACATACTTCGTGTGCCTGCACATACTTCGGTGCATACACCAACTTTGCGTGTCTTCACATACTTCGTGTGCCTGTACATACTTCGTGTGCCTGTACATACTTCGTGTGCCTACACACACTTCGTGTGCCTGCACATACTTCGTGTGCCTACACACACTTCGTGTGCCTATACATACTTCGTGTGCCTGCACATACTTCGAGTGCCTACATATACTTCGTGTGCCTGCACATACTTCGTGTGCCTGCACATACTTCGAGTGCCTGCACATACTTCGAGTGCCTACATATACTTCGTGTGCCTACGTATACTTCGTCTGCCTACATATACTTCGCTTGCCTACACATACTTCACGTGCCTACACATACTTCACGTGCCTACACATACTTCGCGTGCCTACACATACTTCACATGCCTACACATACTTCACGTGCCTACACATACTTCGCCTGCCTACACATACTTCACGTGCCCACTCATACTTCACGTGCCTACACATACTTCGCGTGCCTACACACTTTCGCGTGCCTACAAATACTTTGCGTGCCTGCACATACTTCGCGTGCCTACACATACTTCGCGTGCCTACACATACTTCACGAGCATGCATATGCTTTGCGTGCCTGCTCATACTTCGCGTGCATGCACATAGTTTGCGTGCCTGCTCAAACTTCGCGTGCCTGCTCATACTTCGCGTGTCTTTACATACTTAGAGGTCACAGCATCCACAAGAAAAACATGCATCCTCTCGGAAAGGAAAGCGTTAAGCTAACCCGTAAAACAGACCTCTGAAATGTGCACACAGCTGAAGCGGTAGCAACGACGACAGCAAGTCCAACAGCAACAACAACGACGTCGACAGCAACAACAACGACAACAACAACAACAACACACACACACACACACTCTCACACACACACAGCTTGAGAATAGCCTTTATTGAGAAGCTTTCGCTGGAAGATAATGAGTTAGATTAAGGTCATGCGTGACCGAGGGCAGAGTGACCAAGGACGGAGTGACCACGGACAGAGGGACCAAGGGTAGGTGTGCCATGAGGACATGTAGACTGTGAGGTGACAGAGTGGTGTGCCATAAAAACTGTGAAGGTGACAGAGTGGTGTGCCATAAAACACTGTGAAGGTAACAGAGTGGTGTGCCATTAAAACTGTGAAGGCACAGAGTGGTGTGCCATTAAAATTGTGGAAGTGACAGAGTGGTGTGCCATTAAAACTGTGAAGGTGACAGTGCGGTGTGCCATTAAAACTGTGAAGGTGACAGAGTGGTGTGCCATTAAAACTGTGAAGGTGACAGAGCGGTGTGCCATTAAAATTGTGGAAGTGACAGACCGGTGTGCCATTAAAACCGTGAAGGTGACAGAGTGGTGTGCCATTAAAACTGTGAAGGTGACAGAGTGGTGTGCCATTAAAACTGTGAAGGTAACAGAGTGGTGTGCCATTAAAACTGTGAAGGAGACGGAGTGGTGTGCCATAAAAACTGTGAAGGGTCACAGAGTGGTGTGCCATTAAAACTGTGAAGGTGACAGAGCGGTGTGCCATTAAAACTGTGAAGGTGACAGAGTGGTGTGCCATTAAAACTGTGAAGGAGACGGAGTGGTGTGCCATAAAAACTGTGAAGGTGACAGAGTGGTGTGCCATTAAAACTGTGAAGGTGACAGAGTGGTGTGCCATTAAAACTGTGAAGGAGACGGAGTGGTGTGCCATAAAAACTGTGAAGGTGACAGAGTGGTGTGCCATTAAAACTGTGAAGGTGACAGAGCGGTGTGCCATTAAAACTGTGAAGGAGACGGAGTGGTGTGCCATTAAAACTGTGAAGGTGACAGAGTGGTGTGCCATTAAAACTGTGAAGGAGACGGAGTGGTGGCCATTAAAACTGTGAAGGTGACAGAGTGGTGTGCCATTAAAACTGTGAAGGTAACAGAGTGATGTGCCATTAAAACTGTGAAGCTGACACAGTGGTGTGCCATTAAATCTGTGAAGGTGACAGAGTGGTGTGCCATTAAAACTGTGAAGGTGACAGAGTGGTGTGCCATAAAAACTGTGAAGGTGACACAGTGGTGTGCCATTAAAAACTGTGAAGGTGACAGAGTGGTGTGCCATAAAAACTGTGAAGGTGACAGAGTGCTGTGCCATTAAAACTGTGAAGGTGACAGAGCGGTGTGCCATTAAAACTGTGAAGGTGACAGAGCGGTGTGCCATTAAAATTGTGAAGGTGACAGAGCGGTGTGCCATTAAAACTGTGAAGGTGACACAGTGGTGTGCCATTAAAATTGTGGAAGTGACAGAGTGGTGTGCCATTAAAAACTGTGAAGGTGACAGAGCGGTGTGCCATTAAAATTGTGAAGGTGACACAGTGGTGTGCCATTAAAATTGTGAAGGTGACAGAGTGGTGTGCCATTAAAATTGTGGAAGTGACACAGTGGTGTGCCATTAAAATTGTGAAGTGACACAGTGGTGTGCCATTAAAATTGTGGAAATGACAGAGTGGTGTGCCATTAAAACTGTGAAGGTGACAGAGCGGTGTGCCATTAAAATTGTGAAGGTGACAGAGCGGTGTGCCATTAAAACTGAAGGTGACAAGGGTGTGCCATTGAAAACTGTGAAGGTGACACAGTGGTGTGCCATTAAAATTGTGGAAGTGACAGAGTGGTGTGCCATTAAAATTGTGGAAGTGACAAGTGTGGTGTGCCATTAAACTGTGAAGTTGACAGAGTGGTGTGCCAAAAAACTGTGAGAGTTGACAGAGTGGTGTGCCACAAAAACTGTGAAGGTGACCGAGTGGTGTGCCATTAAAACTGTGAAGTTGACAGAGTGGTGTGCCAAAAACTGTGAAGGTGACAGAGTGGTGTGCCATAAAAACTGTGAAGGTGACAGAGTGGTGTGTGCCATTAAAACTGTGAGTGACAGTGGGTGACCCTAAAATGCAGGTGGTTATGTGCCATTAAAACTGTGAAGTTGACATGAGTGGTGTGCCACAAACTGTGAAGTGACAAGTGGTGTGCAAAATGTGAAGTGACAGAGTGGTGTGCCAAAAAACTGTGAAGGTGACCGAGTGGTGTGCCATTAAAACTGTGAAGTGACAGAGTGGTGTGCCATAAAACGGAAGTGAACAGGGGGTGCCTTAACGTGAAGTGACAGAGTGGTGCATAAAACTGTGAAGGTGACAGAGTGGTGTGCCATAAAAACTGTGAAGGTGATAGAGTGGTGTGCCATTAAAACTGTGAAGGTGACAGAGTGGTGTGCCATTAAAACTGTGAAGGTGACAGAGTGGTGTGCCATTAAAAACTGTGAAGGTGACAGAGTGGTGTGCCATTAAAACTGTGAAGGTGACAGAGTGGTGTGCCATTAAAACTGTGAAGGTGACAGAGTGGTGTGCCATTAAAAACTGTGAAGGTGACACTAGGTGGTGTGCCATTAAAACTGTGAAGGTGACAGAGTGGTGTGCCATTAAAACTGTGAAGGTGACAGAGTGGTGTGCCATTAAAACTGTGAAGGTGACAGAGTGGTGTGCCATTAAAACTGTGAAGGTGACAGAGTGGTGTGCCATTAAAACTGTGAAGGTGACAGAGTGGTGTGCCATTAAAACTGTGAAGGTGACAGAGTGGTGTGCCATTAAAACTGTGAAGGTGACAGAGTGGTGTGCCATTAAAACTGTGAAGGTGACAGAGTGGTGTGCCATTAAAACTGTGAAGTGACAGAGTGGTGTGCCATTAAAACTGTGAAGGTGACAGAGTGGTGTGCCATTAATACTGTGAGTGACAGAGTGGTGTGCATTAAAACTGTGAAGGTGACAGAGTGGTGTGCCATTAAACTGTGAAGGTGACAGAGTGGTGTGCCATTAAAACTGTGAAGGTGACAGAGTGGTGTGCCATTAAACTGTGAAGGTGACAGAGTGGTGTGCCATTAAAACTGTGAAGGTGACAGAGTGGTGTGCCATTAATACTGTGAAGGTGACAGAGTGGTGTGCCATTAAAACTGTGAAGGTGACAGGATGGTGTGCCATAAAAACTGTGAAGGTGACAGAGTGGTGTGCCATTAAAACTGTGAAGGTGACAGAGTGGTGTGCCATTAAAACTGTGAAGGTGACAGAGTGGTGTGCCATTAAAACTGTGAAGGTGACAGAGTGGTGTGCCATAAAAACTGTGAAGGTGACAGAGTGGTGTGCCATAAAAACTGTGAAGGTGACAGAGTGGTGTGCCATAAAAACTGTGAAGGTGACAGAGTGGTGTGCCATAAAAACTGTGAAGGTGACAGAGTGGTGTGCCATAAAAACTGTGAAGGTGATACAGTGGTGTGCCATAAAAACTGTGAAGGTGACAGAGTGGTGTGCCATTAAAACTGTGAAGGTGACAGAGTGGTGTGCCATAAAAACTGTGAAGGTGACAGAGTGGTGTGC
>CM065738.1:48732803-48750303 GCA_033310375.1 Conus canariensis | reverse complement strand
ACAACTTGCAAGGTGACAGAAAGCCCTGAGCACATTACCAGTTTGTGACACGGCTCAGTATTCATATTCAGAACGAGAAAATCGAGCTGGACGGAAGAGGCGAGCTGCACGAGCCCAGCGCTCTGTCACAGACAGATCACTGCCAGCCAGGTGAAGGGGAGGACAGAATAGACATACACCTGCACAAATGGACACACACACACACACATACACACACACACACACACACACACACACACACGCACACACACACGCACACACACACGCACACACACACACGCGCACACACACACGCACGCACGCACAACACACACACACACACACTCACACACACACACGAACAGACACACACACACACACACTTCTCTCTCTCTCTCCCTCTCTCTCTCTCTCTCTCTCTCTCACACACACACACGCACACACACACATTCGCAAGAGGGACACGGGCTCTATCTGAACTTGATCACTCCCTCCCCCCCCCCCCCCCCCCGCCCCCGCATTTCCACTCACCCACAGGACATTACCATAGATCAGTGTGCTGTCCATTAGCCCCATGTTACCCAGAGGTCAGTGTGCTGTCCATTAGCCCCATGTTACCTACAGTACAGATCAGTGTGCTGTCCATTAGGCCCCATGTTACCTGCAGGTCACCGTGCTGTCCATTAGCCCCATGTTACCCATAGGTCAGTGTGCTGTCCATTAGCCCCATGTTACCCACAGGTCAGTGTGCTGTCCATTAGCCCCATGTTACCTACACACGTGCTGTCCATTAGCCCCATGTTACCCACAGGTCAGTGTGCTGTCCATTAGCCCCATGTTACCTACAGTACAGGTCAGTGTGCTGTCCATTAGCCCCATGTTACCTACAGGTCAGTGTGCTGTCCATTACCCCCATGTTACCTACAGGTCAGTGTGCTGTCCATTAGCCCAATGTTACCTACAGGTCAGTGTGCTGTCCATTAGCCCCATGTTACCTACAGGTCAGTGTGCTGTCCATTAGCCCCATGTTACCTACAGGTCAGTGTGCTGTCCATTAGCCCCATGTTACCTACAGGTCAGTGTGCTGTCCATTAGCCCCATGTTACCTACAGGTCAGTGTGCTGTCCATTAGCCCCATGTTACCTACAGTACAGGTCAGTGTGCTGTCCATTAGCCCCATGTTACCTACAGGTCACCGTGCTGTCCATTAGCCCCATGTTACCTACAGATCAGTGTGCTGTCCATTAGCCCCATGTTACCTACAGGTCAGTGTGCTGTCCATTAGCCCCATGTTACCTACAGGTCACCGTGCTGTCCATTAGCCCCATGTTACCTACAGTACAGGTCAGTGTGCTGTCCATTAGCCCCATGTTACCTACAGTACAGGTCAGTGTGCTGTCCATTAGCCCCATGTTACCCACAGGTCAATGTGCTGTCCATTAGACCCATGTTACCTACAGTACAGGTCAGTGTGCTGTCCATTAGCCCCATGTTACCTACAGTACAGGTCAGTGTGCTGTCCATTAGCCCCATGTTACCCACAGGTCAGTGTGCTGTCCATTAGCCCCATGTTACCCACAGGTCAGTGTGCTGTCCATTAGGCCCCATGTTACCCACAGGTCAGTGTGCTGTCCATTAGGCCCCATGTTACCCACAGGTCAGTGTGCTGTCCATTAGCCCCATGTTACGCACAGGTCAGTGTGCTGTCCATTAGCCCCATGTTACCCACAGGTCTGTGTGCTGTCCATTAGACCCATGTTACCTACAGTACAGGTCAGTGTGCTGTCCATTAGCCCCATGTTACCTACAGGTCAGTGTGCTGTCCATTAGCCCCATGTTACCCACAGGTCAGTGTGCTGTCCATTAGACCCCATGTTACCTACAGTACAGGTCAGTGTGCTGTCCATTAGCCCCATGTTACCCACAGGTCTGTGTGCTGTCCATTAGCCCCATGTTACCTACAGGTCAGTGTGCTGTCCATTAGACCCCATGTTACCTACAGTACAGGTCAGTGTGCTGTCCATTAGCCCCATGTTACCCACAGGTCAGTGTGCTGTCCATTAGCCCCATGTTACCCACAGGTCAGTGTGCTGTCCATTAGCCCCATGTTACCCACAGGTTAGTGTGCTGTCCATTAGCCCCATGTTACCCACAGGTCTGTGTGCTGTCCATTAGACCCATGTTACCTACAGGTCAGTGTGCTGTCCATTAGGCCCCATGTTACCCACAGGTCAGTGTGCTGTCCATTAGCCCCATGTTACCTACAGTACAGGTCAGTGTGCTGTCCATTAGGCCCCATGTTACCCACAGGTCAGTGTGCTGTCCATTAGGCCCCATGTTACCTACAGGTCAGTGTGCTGTCCATTAGCCCCATGTTACCTACAGTACAGGTCAGTGTGCTGTCCATTAGACCCATGTTACCTACAGTACAGGTCAGTGTGCTGTCCATTAGCCCCATGTTACCCACAGGTCAGTGTGCTGTCCATTAGCCCCATGTTACCCACAGGTCACCGTGCTGTCCATTAGCCCCATGTTACCTACAGTACAGGTCAGTGTGCCGTCCATTAGACCCATGTTACCTACAGTACAGGTCAGTGTGCTGTCCATTAGCCCCATGTTACCCACAGGTCAGTGTGCTGTCCATTAGGCCCCATGTTACCACAGGTCACCGTGCTGTCCATTAGCCCCATGTTACCTACAGTACAGGTCAGTGTGCTGTCCATTAGCCCCATGTTACCTACAGTACAGATCAGTGTGCTGTCCATTAGCCCCATGTTACCTACAGGTCAGTGTGCTGTCCATTAGACCCATGTTACCTACAGTACAGGTCAGTGTGCTGTCCATTAGCCCCATGTTACCAACAGTACAGGTCAGTGTGCTGTCCATTAGCCCCATGTTACCCACAGGTCAGTGTGCTGTCCATTAGCCCCATGTTACCTACAGTACAGGTCAGTGTGCTGTCCATTAGCCCCATGTTACCCACAGGTCAGTGTGCTGTCCATTAGCCCCATGTTACCTACAGGTCAGTGTGCTGTCCATTAGCCCCATGTTACCCACAGGTCAGTGTGCTGTCCATTAGCCCCATGTTACCTACAGTACAGGTCAGTGTGCTGTCCATTAGCCCCATGTTACCCACAGGTCAGTGTGCTGTCCATTAGCCCCATGTTACCTACAGGTCAGTGTGCTGTCCATTAGCCCCATGTTACCCACAGGTCTGTGTGCTGTCCATTAGCCCCATGTTACCCACAGGTCTTTGTGCTGTCCATTAGCCCCATGTTACGCACAGGTCAGTGTGCTGTCCATTAGCCCCTTGTTACCCACAGGTCAGTGTGCTGTCCATTAGACCCCATGTTACCTACAGTACAGGTCAGTGTGCTGTCCATTAGCCCCATGTTACCTACAGGTCAGTGTGCTGTCCATTAGCCCCATGTTACCCACAGGTCTGTGTGCTGTCCACTAGGCCCCATGTTACCCACAGGTCTGTGTGCTGTCCATTAGCCCCATGTTACCCACAGGTCTGTGTGCTGTCCATTAGCCCCATGTTACCCACAGGTCAGTGTGCTGTCCAAGGCCCCATGTCCACTTGCCCATGAGTCAGTGTGATGTCCACTAGGCCCCATGTTACCTGCAGGTCACCGTGCTGTCCATTAGGCCCCATGTTAGCTACAGGTCACCGTGCTGTCCATTTGGCCCCATGTTACCCACAGGTCAGTGTGCTGTCCATTAGGCCCCATGTTACCCACAGGTCAGTGTGCTGTCCATTAGGCCCCATATTACCTACAGTACAGGTCACCGTGCTGTCCATTAGGCCCCATGTTACCTGCAGGTCACCGTGCTGTCCATTAGGCCCCATGTTACCCACAGGTCAGTGTGCTGTCCATTAGGCCCCATGTTACCTACAGTACAGGTCAGTGTGCTGTCCATTAGGCCCCATGTTACCTGCAGGTCACCGTGCTGTCCATTAGGACCCATGTTACCTACAGTACAGGTCAGTGTGCTGTCCATTAGGCCCCATGTTACCCACAGGTCAGTGTGCTGTCCACTAGGCCCCATGTTACCCACAGGTCAGTGTGCTGTCCATTAGGCCCATGTTACCCACAGGTCCACGTGCTGTCCATTAGGACCCATGTTACCTACAGTACAGGTCATTGTGCTGTCCATTAGGCCCCATGTTACCCACAGGTCAGTGTGCTGTCCATTAGGCCCCATGTTACCCACAGGTCAGTGTGCTGTCCATTAGGCCCCATGTTACCTACAGTACAGGTCAGTGTGCTGTCCATTAGGCCCCATGTTACCTGCAGGTCACCGTGCTGTCCATTAGGACCCATGTTACCTACAGTACAGGTCAGTGTGCTGTCCATTAGGCCCCATGTTACCTGCAAGTCACCGTGCTGTCCATTAGGACCCATGTTACCTACAGTACAGGTCACCGTGCTGTCCATTAGGACCCATGTTACCTACAGGTCAGTGTGCTGTCCATTAGGACCCATGTTACCTACAGGTCAGTGTGCTGTCCATTAGGACCCATGTTACCTACAGGTCAGTGTGCTGTCCATTAGGACCCATGTTACCTACAGGTCAGTGTGCTGTCCTTTAGGCCCCATGTTACCTGCAGGTCACCGTGCTGTCCATTAGCCCCATGTTACCCACAGGTCAGTGTGCTGTCCACTAGGCCCCATGTTACCCAGAGGTCAGTGTGCTGTCCACTAGGCCCCATGTTACCCAGAGGTCAGTGTGCTGTCCACTAGGCCCCATGTTACCCAGAGGTCAGTGTGCTGTCCACTAGGCCCCATGTTACCCATAGGTCAGTGTGCTGTCCACTAGGCCCCATGTTACCTACAGGTCAGTGTGCTGTCCATTAGGCCCCATGTCCACTTACCCACAGGCCAGTGTGCTGTCCAAGTTGGGAAATATGCCCTATGAAGTTCACTTTTGTTCCTCTCGACCACCTCCACTGGAACTCTTTTCGGCTGCCTCTGCCATTGCCTTCAGGGTTCTGGTCCTCTTCTTACCTGAAATCCCCAGCTGTTTCATGAGGTCATAGGCTATGAGCCTACAAATCTTGCTCCAACTTCTATAGCCAGGATCCCGGCCTGGAAGCCAGATTCCCTCCAACTGCTTGCTAGACTGGCATACTCTCAGTCGTATAGAGGTGCGCTTTCTCCATTCTGCTTTTGAATGGCATGGTGAGTTCGATCAGAATCATTTGTTTTGATGAACCTGAGTGGAGAACAATATCCGGTCTCATGCCACTCTTCCTGATGATCGCCGGATGGTTCTCTATTCTGGAAGGTTTACTGTGCATTCCCAGTCATCTGCTCCATCCAGTGAACTCTGCTTCCATGCTCTTGATACTATAGCTTTTCCAGACTATGGTTTTTGGCGTTCTGCAGTGTAAACTTTGTTGCTGGAGCTACTGGTGGCGTGGATCTTCCTCCAGCAGTGCTAACCGCATATGCGATCTCCTTGAGCACTTGGTTGTGCCTCCATGTGTACCTTCCCTGGGTTAGCGCTGCTTTGCATGAACTCAGGACATGTTCCACTGTTTTTTGCCGTGACAGAGTGGACACGTGGGGGTCATCTGATTTTCCTCCATTTGACCAGGTTCGAATTCGAGGGCAGGAGGTCATCCACAGATCTGAGGATGAAGCTGACTCTAAGAGGTGCCATATGCCATATATCATTCCAGGTGAGACTTCTTTGCAGTGCGTTTTCCCACGCGGTCCACTGTCCTTGTTGGCCTTGCTGGACTGCTTTCTGGATTCTCTTGGCGTCCTCTTCTTTCTTCAGCTCCTCTATTACCATGTCTCTCTTTGCTTTCCCGTTAGCTTTTGACCACCAGTTCATTTCTGTTGATCCCAGCCCCTCTCTGTTGGTCTGTGTGTGGCCTGTTATTTTCCTGATCTTGAGATTTTCCTTTGTGCCACGTCTACTGCCACCTGAACCTTCCACGTTCTGCCAGTCTTTAGCTGTGGCCGGACTGATCTCACAAAGCATGGTTAGTAACCTTGCTTTACCTACTTTGCATTCCTCGAGGATGGATTTTAGAGGGAGCTTAAGCTTTGCTTGGCGGCAGTAGAGGACGACATCAGTGAGACCTGGTGGGGCACCTAGTCATTTCCGTGTACGCTACACCACATCCGCTCAGTTTTGAGACCGCACTGCGCATGGTTTAAAGCTGATGGATGATTGGATTAATAACTAAGATGAGAGAATTTAAGAAGAGGGTCTCGTGGCTACGACTTGACATACGCATTACCCCAACGCGCTGGACAGACCTTGAGTTCTTACCTAACATTGGTTGTGCCATTTTTATCATTGTATATGTGTGTAGTGAATGTACACACACACGTGTGTGTGTTGTGTGTGTGTGTGTTGTGTGTGTGTGTGTGTGTGTGTGTGTGTGTGTGTGTGTATGTGTGTGTGGTGTGTGTGTGTGTGTGTGTGTGTGTGTGTGTGTGGGCACGGGCACGTGTTGTGTGTGGTGTGTGTGTGTGTGTGTGTGTGTGTGTGTGTGTGTGTGTGTGTGTGTGTGTGTGTGTGTGTGTGTGTGTGTGCGCGCGCGTGCGCGAGTGTATGTGTGTGCTCACACGTGCGCACGTGTGTGTGTGTGTGTGTGTGTGTGTGTGTGTGTGTGTGTGTGTGTGTGTGTGTGTGTGTGTGTGCATGTGCGTGCGTGTGCCTAGGTGCATATGCATGTGCGTGTGCGTGATTTGTGGGCTTGTGTGAGCATACGCACGTATTTACATATGTATGTGTACATATATGTGTGTGTATGTGTGTGGTGTGTCTTTGAATGTGGACATATACGCATGTCCGTATGTGTATGCGCGTGTGCGTTCACGTGTGTGCGTGTATGTGCACACGCGTATGGGTGTGCATGTGAGCATGCACGCATGTGCATATGTGTGCGCGTAGGAGCGACCGCATGTATGCATGCTCGTGTGTATATATGTGTGCGTTCGTGCGTTTGTGTGTGTGTGTGTGTGTGTGTGTGTGTGTGTGTGTGTGTGTGTGTGTGTGTGTGTGTGTATATATATGTATTGTGTGTGTGTGTGTGTGTGTGTGTGTGTGTGTGTGTGTGTGTGTGTGTGTGCGTGTGTGTGTGTGTGCGTATCTTGTTCTTGAGAGAGAGATACATACATACATACATATGTATATGTATACAAATATATACACATGTAATGTGTGTGTGTGTGTGTATGAGTGTGTTGTGTTTGTGATAAGTAGAGAGAGAGAGAGAGAGAGAGAGAGAGAGAGAGAGAGAGAGAGAGAGAGGGAGAGAGAGAGGGGGGTGTTTCTTCTCTCGTTATGACGTTTCGGTGTACTGGCACTACGATTTTGTTTCCTCGATTATTTGGGACTCTTATGAAATTTGAATATGATTAGATTGTCGTTGCATCGATGGACAAACGAGACAAGACAAGACAATATAAGACAGAAAACTATTTATTTCTGAGAATAACAGGTAAGCATGCGTACACGTTTTTTAAAAAAATATTTTTATTATAGTCCTCGACCTATACAGGGATCTACACTAATGAAAGGAATGGTAAAATATAATGTTAAAATAAGCAAAACAAAAGAGAAGAAGAAGAAGAAGAGAGAGAGGGTGGGGGGTGGGGGTGGGGGAACGTCAGCTGTGAAAAGTGCAATGTGAAATGTGGTTGGTCAGTTTTCGAACACATAATTTAAAAGTAAAAGATTTCTCCAAAGTTAAATTGAGATCTCTAAACATCAGCAAGGCAAGAAATGCCAGCCAACACGAACAACGAGAAAGGGAAGAAGACGGTGACAAACGGCTGCGATACCGGAAAAAAAAGCTACAATACAAACTATCACACAACACTGACTCCGTAAGAAACGCTTGCTTCACACAAAACAGTCGTGCATTTTTGTAAAATAAGATCAGTGTGGAGGAACTTGAATATTACCAACCAGTTGATGACAGCTGATGGAGTGTCTGTTCCCAAATCGCAGAACTCCAATGACATCGAGCAGTTGAGACCAGTACAACATCTGAACGTTGAGGAGAAAATCTCTATCTCTGGTGTGATAGACAGGCTGAAGAGAGTGGATTTTGAGATCAGTCAGTGCTGAAATTAGGCACACCAAGGATGTCCTGTTGTGTATGTAGCCAGGTGCTAAAATGTGAACATATCATTTGGTGACCCTTAGCGGATGAAAGGTTTTGTTTGAGAGTTACCTTCCGCTTACTTCCCTTGATTGATGAATCTTGATTATTTCGTGAAAACTCTTTAAAACATGGATGCCTCAGAGCCCATAAAATTAGTATACATACATCACTGAAATCACAAAAAGTAATGTATTTTATTCATTACGAATATGTTGGACCAAGAAGCCCATATTTTCTCTAAACTGGTATTTTGCACGATTACTTTTGGCAGCATTTTTATCTTCGCCAATTAGACCTTGAAGTTTGATTTCGCACAAAGCATGAGAAAAACTGAAGAATCCAAAAACGTACATAAAAAGTAAAGTCTGTACGCTCTCATTTTGTATATCGCATGCCTAGGATATTTTCCACACAAGCTTGCGTCTATACAAAATGACTGAGATGCGGACCTCCCTTGAACGGTCGGTTTCTTTGTTTCATTCGTTCTCATTGTCAGAATTTTAGCTAAATATCTATTCCACGAAATTCAGAACTTCGGCTCTAAATCTTGTTGATAAGTCCATTTTGACGACATATACATTTGAAAATGTGTAAAAGTCATTATCCGGAAATCCATTTCCACAGAGTATTTTGTTTCAATCGAAAATCGTAACAAAAGCTCATGTCGACAACCAGACAAGAAGAAAAGCCAGTTGTGTTTTGTATCAATTTTCAACGAGAAAGTTTTCCGCTCTGTTGGATAATCAAATTTATATCCATGAAAAGAGTGAAATGTATGCTGTTCATTCATCATAAGATTATGTTATGCTGTTTGGTATTTATTTTGTAATGGAGAAGAATATGAAACAAACTCACTAAAAGCAAGTTCCTTCTTCGACTTTAATCGCCAATGATTTAATACAGCAACAAAATTGCCTAAAGGAACATGTTTCATTTTATTCTTTGGGTTCTGAGGTTTTCATCAGCAGTAGATAGGTTTGAATGATTTCAACGGACGGTGAGCCAGACAACACGGAAGCTGCAAGCGAAAGCACACATTTCTGTCAGTTCCTGCCTCGTGAGGCCCGTTTTGTCTACATGACTGGCTGTTGTCCCTTGGTTCCTGAACCTACCATCATCTGGCAGTCTGTGCCTGCGCTCCCTACCACTCCACACCATCACATGTAGAACATGCCAGTAGGATTTGAAAAACCATCCAAAAAGCTGAGGCAGAGAAAGAGGACCTTGACTTGGTGCGGCTCGATCTGGCAAAAGCATGTGGATCAGTTCCACACAAGATGATTCAACTGACCTTCCAGTTTATCATGTTCCAAAGAACAGACAAGAGTTGATGAAGAAGTATCTCCATGGCTGGTATTTCCATGGATAGATTCACACTGACAGGAATCCTCTAGAAGCTGGCACAGCAGTGGGTTGTGCAATTTCTCCACATCTCCTTGTGTTGTGATGGTGGTCATCCGGAAAACAGTAAAAAGACGGACATAGTCAGCAGACCTCATGTTTGCTGGAGACACTTCTTTATTGCGCAAGAAGGTTGACATGATTTTATGGGATTTTTATGTACGAATGCTATGCTCGAGCAAAAGTAACCAATGTCTGTGAAACCAACACTAGAACCTACCGCAGTGGGACATCAAGGCTGCTGTACCATCCTCCATGGACACCCTGACAAACCATCCGTCACAGAGACCCTGACGAACCGTCCGTCATGGAGACACTAAAACCTACTGTGATGGGCCATGAAGGCCGTGGAACCGTCCGTCATGGAGACCCTAGAACCTAATGTTATAGGATAACAAAAGACGTATATAATTATGATAATGTTTTGAAAAACATTCATACATATGCTGTTAACAATCATTTTGAATCCAATATTATTTCAGCAATGCAAGATCGTGTATTGCCCACACGAACGTTAGAAACACTTAATTCGAGAACACGAAATGTCTCACGTAAATTTTGTCAGCATTATGCCTAGGAAAGCTGACAAGTCTTCAGTCAGGAATGGTGAACGCAGGGAGAAACTCCAGGGGACAGCTGGATGACAAATCTTCAGAAACGATGTTGTCCCTGTTGCCAGTGTTTCAGGCCTGAACCCCTTGCCACTCTATTGTCACCTTTTTTCTGCCAGAAGGATTCACTGGCTGCTCCTCGATGGTCGAGCACCCTAGGGCCAGGTGAATTGTCGGCGATGTATTAACCACTTGGATATCGGATATCGTTTGTAACTGGGGAAATCTGAGCCGTAGAAGTTTCAGTTTTGTTCCTCCATGACCAATCCTAGTGGAGCTCTTTTCAAACCCCTTCTGAAAACTGCCTGTAGGGTTCTGGTCCTCTTCTTACCAGAAATCGAGAGCTTCTTCATAACAGCACAGGCAGATGTGCCCGCAACTCCATTTTGCTCCAATTTCCACAGTGAAGGCAGGATTCTACGACTGTCTTTATATGTACAAGCTAGTACAGATGAAGTTCAACAAACTACTACAAATGACAAACGACTGTCTTCATCTCAGACGCTGCAGGTTCATAGCTAGTAATTCAAACACTATGCACTATCAACATCCTCTCTGTAACATGAAAGGCTTTAGGCAAAGGAATTTGGACATAAATGTGAAGAGGGCATGAACCATTTCGTGACTGATATGCCAGAATATCAATTAGAAACAGGAATCTACTCAGTTCTAATGCAGAGAAGTATACATATACCAATAATCTTCATACACAGGACTATGCACATCAAATAATTACTAACACACAGAACATTGCACATTGATAATTTACGAATCCATAGAAAAGTGAACCTAAAACAATTCATATTTGTATGACTTAACAACTCATAAAGGTACGTACATCAATTATTTACTAACTCACATAAATATGCGCATCAACTGTTTACTGACTCAGACATATGCCTATCAATTAATTTTAACACGTAGCTATGCGCACATATTACTAAATCTATAACAAATTGAAGCATGTACATCAGTTAGTAACCACATTAGAAGTATATGCAGATCGATGTTTGATTAAAAAGGTATTATATCAATTATTTCTAAACCATAGAAATATGTCATTCCAAACTCATAAAAGTATGTACATCATTTAAATCAATTAATCATATCTTGTACATCAATCATTTACTAACTCATAAAAGTATGTATATCAATTTCTGATTCATTAGATTATATAATTCAGTCATTAAACTAATTGATGGACGAACACTAATTATTTACTGACACGCCAAAATATGTGAATGAATCGTTTATTAACTGATGGAAGTATGTAAACTGATCATGCACTGAGTCACAAAGGAACGTTTACACTAGACAGGCACTAACTCTTAGAACTATTTTGCGATTAACGCCTTCCTGGAGCAGCTGAACCGAGTAAAATGGGACCGAGCATGGCTCCAAAGATGGATTCACCCAAGCTGGTCAAACTGCACACTGTGTTGCCGGTAAAATCCCAGTCAGTCTCAGACTGAAGTGTGCCGGCATTGTAGGTCAGCAGTTCACACACTCTCTGGCTTCCTGCCCCTCCCAAAGCCGCGTTTCTCGTTTGCAGGTTGACTGCTGTACATTGCCGTTCCTTCAGGCATGCACTGGCGCAGCCGATGACGCTCTCGGCCGAAATGGTTCTGATGACGTCAGCTGCCCCTTTCTTGTTTGGATGCCGGTAGAACTTGCTGGACATCCACACTGCGTGAACAAAAAAGCAATTCTTTAGTAAAACGAGCACATCTGCCTGTCTGTCTGTCAGTCAGTCTGTCTGTCTGTTGAATAATACAAGAAAATAAACGTGTGCAGTTAATCGTTCAGAATTAGAAGATAACACTGTTGAAATTTAATTAAAACGGAACTCAACACATACAATAGAGTTCAAGTTGATGCTTATGTAAATACAACATTTAACGAACAGGTGACTTTTCAACGGCGATGTGTTCATTGGAGTCGTAAATAACAGATACATACAGAAACACACAAAACACAACTCCCAAAATAACTGTTAACACGAACATGGAAAAGTGAATCTAAACAGGTCTAAACTTCCAGTGGACAGTGTACTGAGAACATCCGATTTCTTTAGAGTCAGGGCGTTTCATTCAGTGGTATGAAGCTTAACTAGAACAGAAGCATACACATGGGCACTTGACACTTGAATACTTCTTTGCTGAAGAAAAGCCAACCTTGTTTCAGCTTTGCCCAGACACTTGTTTCCAGGGCTTCAATTCATCCCTAGCTGGCTCAGTGAATGGCTGAATTATGTCGAAGCACCCACGACCCAACAAATACAGACATAAAAAAAAAACAGCCAGAAAACCAGTTTGTAACAGATTTCTGCTAAATTTTCCCTGAAGACCTTCCATACTGAGTAAATCGTAAGAAAATGGTAGAAACATTAGATATGATATTTCTGCATAATTTTTAAAGCATGAAGAGAAGAAAGGTACATTTTGTGACTACTTGAGGACCCACAATTACAGGTTCTATCTATCTATCTATCTATCTATCTATCTATCTATCTATCTATCATCCGTCCATCCGTCCGTCCGCCCATCCGTCTGCAAAGGGTACGCAGGTTAACATTTTGTTCAATGGCAGTTTTACCTTTGAAGAATCCAGCCTGGTCTTCAGTAACAATGGTGTCTGCGTGTGACTGAAGCAGGAAGAAACTCTAGAGGTCATCAGAGGAGAAACCCACTCAGGCAAAAGCTTTGGTCTTGAGCTCTTTACACTCGAAGAGGGCTAGGCCGCATCCAGGTCATGACCCTGAGATGTTTTTGTACTGTCAGTTTGTTCTTCCCCGGCGCCGCCGTGATTCAAACTACTAGCTATTGAATACGTGAGCGATTCAAAAGCTCTAACTTTTCAGACGGATTCTAACCCACACTGCTATGTGACATCTGTTCTAAGCTGGGAAATTTAAGACTCAAGAAGTTTACTGTTATTGCTCCTCGACCAAGTCAAAATAAAACTCTTCCGCTGTCTCTACCACTGTCTTGATGGTTCCGGTTCCCTTCTTTCCAAAAATACCGAGCTGTGTCATGAGATATAGGCTGATGAGCCTACACGCCTCCTTGCTCAAACCTTTGTGACGAGAATTTTGGCTCGGAAGCCAGATTCCCTCAATCTTCTGGCTAGACTTCGTAGTCTTGCAGATGTGAGCTTGATTCAATCTGCTTCCACGTGGTACAATGAGATCAATCAGAATCCACTGTTTTGATGAACCTGAGTGGTGAACAATATCTGCTCTCATGCCACTCTTCCTTATAAAATCTGGAAGGTTTTCCCATTCTTGAAGGTCTGCTGTGTTCGCCCAGCCATCGATTCCAGTCAGTAAACCTCGATCCTACGTTCTTTATGTCACAACTTTTCCACACCGTGATTCGTTGCCTCCTGCCGTGTAGAACATTGATGTTGGGGCTTCTGGTGGTGAAGTACTTTCCTTTGGCCGTGCTAACCTGTGCGATCTCTTTAACTCAATCAAGTCACAGCCAAAATGGACCAGTTTGTCCCTCAGATCACACGATTTTTGGCAATTTTCAGAAAATCATAAAAAATCAACCACTTTACCTAGGAGCATGAAACATACACCATTGGATAGAAGAAACAATATATCTATCAGAAATGCTTACCTTCAGTGAGGAATCCACACAGTTCACATAATGTAAAGTAATCCAAAATGATACACATTTGCAGAAAAACAAAAACTTTTTTGTGCACACTGTAATCCACTTCTTCATGCTCTCTATCTTCCCACACAAGTTCAATTACACTTCTGAGCACTTGGTATGACCTACAGAGAATAGTATATTTATAACAACTGCATAAAACACAAGAATTTGACCACAAAATGCTTGATCCACTCAAAATCGTGTGATCTTGTTCAAAATCGTGTGATCACGGGACCCGAGAGTAGGACAATTCAAATCCGTATAAACTATTAAAGAATACACAAAGAACAGTGTAAGGGAAGCAATTGCAAAAAAGGCCCTAAGCAGTCCCTGAAACGAGATTTATTGCCTTTTAATAACAGGCGGTATGATTTAAAAATCGTCAAAGTATGCGTCCAACACGCCTTCAAGCGATGTGAACAATGTCGGAAACCCGCTTCCGACTAGACTCGATTCAGTTAAGCGTTTGATTGTGTTTCCACAGCTACCTTTCCTAAGTTAGAGCTGCTTTGCATAAACTTATGACACGTTCCACTCTTTGTTTACCCTGACAGAGTGGAAACAAAGGATCATCTGATTTCCCCATGTCATGGGCGTTGGATATGAGGGCAGGAGATCATGCACAGGTCTGAGGATGGAGCTGATCCTGAGAGGTGCCATGGGCCGTATGTCATTCCAACTGAGACTTCTTTGGAATGCGTTTTCTCACGTAGTCCACTGCCCCTTTTGGCCTTTCTGGTCTGTCACCTGGATTCTCTTGGCATTATCTTCTCTCTTCAGCCCCTGTGTTGACTGTGATCTGTTTTGGGTAATCACACTGTCGAAAGCCGAGAAGACACATTGCAAATGATGGTGGACAAAATCATGGTGTTCAACAACTGGAGTAATCTGAGTGTTTCTAACTGCATTGATGGCTCAGGCAAATTAGCCTTTCAAGTATTCTCGTTGTTTGTGATTGGTTGCTGTATTTAGATGCGAGGTTTTCGTTTAATTCAATGCTCCACTGGGCAAAATTGTGGTAGGAAAACACTGGAACAAACTGGGTGTCCCTTCCAGGGGGGGGGGGGGGGGGGGAGGTGGGGGGGGGAGACAGAGAGGGAGAGACAGACAGACAGACATACAGACAGCAGAGGGTTAGCAGTGTGGGTGCCAGCTGGATTAAATCCTATAACATCTCACTGCCAACTCTGTTCTCTATCACTGAGCCGAGTACTGTGTACTTGTGGAATTATTAATTTTGATCCTCACCGATCATCGGCGCCGCAAGCACTTCCATTTCGCAGAAGTTGAGCGGTTCTGTGGCAGAGTTCTGCACCAAAGTGACGTAGCGCCCCACGACTGGCTGAGAGCAATTCAAGGTGACTGTGGCGCCTTGGGGAACCGGGTCTGTACGATGCAGGCACACAAGACTGGAATCCTGGCGGCTGCTGGTAGGGCTGAGTATGTCACGGTCAACAATGATGTCGATGTTGGCTAAACGGTCACCTGTAAATGAAATAACATTGCTTATGTGAGGTTGGAGCGAGTTCAGCAAAAATCACAATCTTCAGCAGAACAGACCGTGGCCAACTCCTCCTCCAACCTAACAGCATCAAGATCTGTTTGAATGTGTTGCAAACATGATTCACATCTACATGTCTTGGATTTTCCTTTGAACGTGTTAAGTTCAGTGTGACGTTCGTTTACCAAATTACGTATGCATAGACTGCCTAATGGTTCCGGAGGTCTCTACAGTACCATTAGACTGCCTAATGGTTCCGGAGGTCTCTACAGTACCATTAGACTGCCTAATGGTTCCGGAGGTCTCTACAGTACCTATTAAAGGACCTGCCTAATGGGTTCCGGAGGTCTCTACAGTACCATTAGACTGCCTAATGGTTCCGGAGGTCTCTACAGTACCATTATAAGAAAAAAAAAGTACCAGAAGCTTCCGTAAATCATTTGTTGGGTGTTTAAATCTTGTTAATCATTTGTTGAGTGTTTCAATTATTTCAATCGTTTGTCGAGTGTTTCAAGCAGTTTGATCGTTTGCCGAGTGTTTGGAGCAGTTTGATGGTTTGTTGAGTGTGTCAATCAGTTTGATCGTTTGTTGAGTGTGTCAATCAGTTTGATCGTTTGTTGAGTGTGTCAAGCAGTTTGATCGTTTGTTGAGTGTGCCAATCAGTTTGATCGTTTGTTGAGTGTGTCAAGTAGTCTGATCGACTAAAACACGTCACGCCTCTCGATTATTCTTGAAAGTTTAGTGCGTTTTAATTGGCGATGCTACGTTATAATTCTCGAGCATTCTAGCACATCCATTAATAGTAACAGGCCCTCCCATTACGTGTGTCTTGAACTTGTAAGAATCTCAGCAGCAGACTGACATGGCTACAGCGGGACAGCGTGACCTGGCAGCACGCCATCGCACTTCAGCGAGCCCCAAGTCAACTCAGCCCCACTCTGGAAGTGAGCAGACTGGGCCCGTGAACAAGTGAAATGCTTCCACTGCCATCGTGACGGGCACCTGCAGTCCCGCTGTGGAGTTCACCCTGTTTTTGGACACGGACCCCCACGTCAAGGACCATTGCAACCTACACGGCAGCGTAACTGAGAGACGGAAGTGACAGAGTGTCAGTCAAAAGAATGGCTGCAGCAAAGACTGGGGGACAGACACGTGCTGGTAGTGCTGTAAACTAAAGTCTCCAGTCAATGCGACCAGATCCTGGTTGGAGGATGTTCGACCTCTACCAGGTGGAAAGACGATTCCTGAAGTGAGCGGGGCAGCTGCTGAGACAACACTCATGAGAAATGACAGTGTACCAGTGACAAAAGGGTGAGTGGCCGGGAGGACTGTGACTGCTCTGAGATACACTGGATGCAGTGGAGTTGTCCTGTAGCTGGAACTGGTGGGTGAAGACCAGTACACGGGGACCCAAAGGTTGTTTTTTCTGTCAGTGGACAGTCTAGTGAAGAAAGTGCCCACGGCCCCTATTATTGCAGACCTGCCTTTCTTGTCCGCTGAGACTGAAGAAGCCCTAGCTGCCTACACCCAGTCATAACTACATCGTCGGCAACACGGAGGGAACTAGAGCTGCAGACGAGTCTCACCCTGAATGGAAGAGGAAGTCGATCAGTACAGGTGTAGGGCAAGAATCTGTCGAAGACAGGACTGTTCGCAAATGTAAGCTGAATCCAACGGGTGAGACGCTAAATACGCACTTTTGTGATAAAACAGAACCTAAGGAGGAATGAGATTTGATTTCCACTAATGATCTTCGCTTTGAGACTTGTGCTACAGCTTTGAAAGCTCAAGCAAAGAAAGATGGGCAAACTATGAAATTGAAAACAACATTCTGGTGGTTATAGTTGTAAGAGACAGGAAGAAACGCACTCTCAAACTCGCCAAAAGTAAATTTCAAAATGGTCTGAGAGGTCAATAGAACAACGTGAAGAAAGTCAAGAAGACGGCAAGTCCTACCAAAAGGAAGCGAATCCAGTTTTTCGTGCGGATGGGTAGATATTGCAGAGAGTTCATTCCAATTTGTTTTTTGCAATGTCTTCACTTCTGACCGACCACCTGAAGAAGGGAATACCCACCACAGTGGAGACGGGCAACACACAAGAGAAGGCATAACAGACCATGTACCATGAAGTATCTCCCGACCAGCAACCCAATCGTACACCTTCCTGACTCGTCCAGGTAACACACAAGACAAGGCATAACAGACCAC
>CM065738.1:48710303-48727803 GCA_033310375.1 Conus canariensis | reverse complement strand
CTCTCTCTCTCTCTCTCTCTCTCCTATCCACTCATCTCGTTCCCATCTCTCTCATATCCACTCACCTCATTCCTCATCTCTCTGCTGTCCGCTCACCTTATTCCCCATCTCCCTCCTGTCCACTCACCTCATTCCCATCTCTCTCCTGTCCACTCACCTCATTCCCCATCTCTCTCCTGTCCACTCACCTCATTCCCCATCTCTCTCCTGTCCACTCACCTCATTCCCCATCTCTCTCCTGTCCACTCACCTCATTCCCATCTCTCCTATCCACTCACCTCGTCCCCATCTCTCTCCTATCCACTCACCACATTCCCCATCTCTCTCCTATCCAATCACCTCAACCCCCATCTCTCTCCTATCCACTCACCTCGTTCTCCATCTCTGTCCTATCTACTCACCTCATACCCCATCTGTCTCCTATCCACTAACGTCATTCTCCATGTCTCTCCTGTCCACTCACCTCATTCCCCATCTCTCTCCTGTTCACGCACCTCATTCCCATCTCTCTCCTGTCCACTTACCTCATTCCCCATCTCTCTCCTATCCAATCACCTCGTTCTCCATCTCTCTCTTATCTACTTTCCTCATTCCCCATCTCTCTCCTGTCCATTCACCTCATTCCCCATCTCTCTCCTGTCCACTCACCTCATTCCCCATCTCTCTCCTGTCCACTCACCTCATTCCCATCTCTCTCCTATCCACTCACCTTATTCCCCATGTCTCTCCTGTCCACTCACCTCATTCCCATCTCTCTCCTGTCCACTCACCTCATTCCCCATCTCTCTCCTGTCCACTCACCTCATTCCCCATGTCTCTCCTGTCCACTCACCTCATTCCCCATCTCTCTCCTGTCCACTCACCTCATTCCCCATCTCTCTGCTGTCCACTCACCTCATTCCCATCTCTCTCCTGTCCACTCACCTCATTCCCCATCTCTCTCCTGTCCACTCACCTCATTCCCCATGTCTCTCCTGTCCACTCACCTCATTCCCATCTCTCTCCTGTCCACTCACCTCATTCCCCATCTCTCTGCTGTCCACTCACCTCATTCCCCATCTCTCTCCTGTCCACTCACCTCATTCCCCATCTCTCTCCTGTCCACTCACCTCATTCCCCATCTCTCTCCTGTCCACTCACCTCATTCCCCATGTCTCTCCTGTCCACTCACCTCATTCCCCATCTCTCTCCTGTCCACTCACCTCATTCCCCATCTCTCTGCTGTCCACTCACCTCATTCCCATCTCTCTCCTGTCCACTCACCTCTTTCCCATCTCTCTCCTATCCACTCACCTTATTCCCCATGTCTCTCCTGTCCACTCACCTCATTCCCATCTCTCTCCTGTCCACTCACCTCATTCCCCATCTCTCTCCTGTCCACTCACCTCATTCCCCATGTCTCTCCTGTCCACTCACCTCATTCCCCATCTCTCTCCTGTCCACTCACCTCATTCCCTATCTCTCTGCTGTCCACTCACCTCATTCCCCATGTCTCTCCTGTCCACTCACCTCATTCCCCATCTCTCTCTCCTGTCCACTCACCTCATTCCCATCTCTCTCCTGTCCACTCACCTCATTCCCCATCTCTCTCCTGTCCACTCACCTCATTCTCTCTCTCTCTCTCTCTCTCCTGTCCACTCACCTCATTCCCCATCTCTCTCCTATCTACTTACCTAATTCCCCATCTCTCTGCTGTCCACTCACCTTATTCCCCATCTCTCTCCTATCTACTTACCTAATTCCCCATCTCTCTGCTGTCCACTCACCTCATTCCCCATCTCTCTCCTGTCCACTCACCTCATTCCCCATCTCTCTCCTGTCCACTCACCTCATTCCCCATCTCTCTGCTGTCCACTCACCTCATTCCCCATCTCTCTCCTGTCCACTCATCTTATTCCTTGCCTCTCTGCTGTCCACTCGCCTCATTCCCATCTCTCTCCTGTCCGCTCACCTTAAATCCTGTCTCTCTGCTGTCCACTCGCCTCGTTCCCATCTCTCTCCTGTCCACTCATCTCGTTCCCATCTCACTCCTGTCCACTCACCTCATTCCTCATCTCTCTCCTGTCCACTCACCTCATTCCCCATCTCTCTCTCCTGTCCACTCACCTCATTCCCCATCTCTCTCCTGTCCACTCACCTCATTCCCCATCTCTCTCCTGTCCACACACCTTATTCCCCATCTCTCTCCTGTCCACTCACCTCATTCCCCATCTCTCCTGTCCATTCACCTCATTCTCCATCTCTCTCCTGTCCACTCACCTTATTCCCCATCTCTCTCCTGTCCACTCACCTCATTCCCCATGTCTCTCCTGTCCACTCACCTCATTCCCCATCTCTCTCCTATCCACTCACCTCGTTCCCCATCTCTCTCCTGTCCACTCACCTCATTCCCCATCTCTCTCCTCTCTACTCACCTCATTCCCCATCTCTCTCCTGTCCACTCACCTCATTCCCCATCTCTCTGCTGTCCACTCACCTCATTCCCCATCTCTCTCCTCTCTACTCACCTGATTCCCCATCTCTCTCCTGTCCACTCACCTCATTCCCCATATCTCTCCTCTCTACTCACCTCATTCCCCATCTCTCTGCTGTCCACTCACCTCATTCCCCATCTCTCTGCTGTCCACTCACCTCATTCCCCATCTCTCTCCTGTCCACTCACCTCATTCCCCATCTCTCTCCTCTCTACTCACCTCATTCCCCATCTCTCTCCTGTCCACTCACCTCTCCCCATCTCTCTGCTGTCCACTCACCTTATTCCCCATCTCTCTCCTGTCCACTCACCTCATTCCCCATCTCTCTCCTGTCCACTCACCTTATTCCCCATCTCTCTGCTGTCCACTCACCTCATTCCCCATCTCTCTCCTGTCCACTCACCTCATTCCCCATCTCTCTCCTATCCACTCACCTCATTCCCCATCTCTATCCTATCAACTCATCTCATTCCCCATCTCTCTGCTGTCCACTCACCTCATTCCCCATCTCTCTCCTGTCCACTCACCTCATTCCCCATCTCTCTGCTGTCTACTCACCTCATTCCCCATCTCTCTCCTGTCCACTCACCTTATTCCCCATCTGTCTCCTATCTACTTACCTCATTCCCCATCTCTCTCCTATCTATTTACCTCATCTCCATCTCTCTCCTCTCTACTTACCTCATTACCCATGCCTCTCCTGTCCACTCACCTCAAATTTCATCTCTCTCCTGTCTGCTCACCTCATCCCCCATCTCTCTCCTTTCTGCTCACCTCATTGTCTCTCTCTCTCTCTCTCTCTCTCTCTCTCTCTCTCTCTCCTCTCTCTCTCTCTCTCTTGTTTATTCACCTTATTCGCCCTCCCTCTCTCCTGTCCACACACACAACCTCATTCCAACCACCCACCCCAACCCGACTAATCTCTCTCTCTGTCTCTGTCTCTGTCTGTCTGTCTGTCTGTCTCTCATCTTGGAAAAAAAAGTTTCATGGACTTGCTCATAATTTAGTGTATGACAAGAAAGTTATCGTGATGGTAATTAAAATCATCAAGCTGAGAATAAAAGTGTACTAAGTTGGACAAGGTGAATAAAGCAAAATAATTCTGCTGTGTTCAGCTTTTAATAGTGTCAGCTAGAAGCCCTAAATAATATCGCCCATTTCAGACTTTGCAGTTCTCCTGGCTATTCTTTACCTCCCCCCTCCCCCTTGTGATCAGAGCCCATGGTTTAAGGGACGGTAGTGTAGGGGGAAAAAGTCTCAATCATCACCTCTATTGTTATGATGGCACTGTTGTTTTGGGTGGGCGATGACTATGACAATTATAAAGGGGAAAATGAAATGCACTCAGTGACCTGATTGGTTCTGAGGGCGTGCATACAGGACCACCCACTCACTCCCTCCCCCCCCACAAACCCCCCCACCCCCACCTCCTTCCACTGGTGCCGTACAAACAACAACAATGAAAGCGATGCCGTGCCCGACAAAACAAAGAAAGTTTCGATCTCTTCCACATGAATTTGCTCTTTGATTGTTGCAGCGACTCTGCCCCCAGCCTCGTTAAAAGGTGGAAGCACGTGGCCCCATAAAACCCGCCAGGCCAGTGAACTTGGTCACTGTAGGCGAGTTCTCTGGAAAGCAGTATGCCAATCAACATGGTCGTGGCACGTGGACACGGAGTTCATTCCTCACCTCAGCGGTTTACCCTGCGCTGTTCATTCACTGCTGGTGGAGGCGTTCTGGCTTCATGACTTCTGTGAAGAGCACATTGCATGGAGAATCGTACTTGATGCGGAATCTGAAAGCGAGGGCCCGTTTCCGATGTTGGTGAAGAGCAAACTACAAAGACCAATGGAAAACCATACTTGGAGGAGACGGTGGATCTCAATTACACGACCTTCACCTTTACTCTGATTTGCTGATCTCATTTGCTATACAAGTGTCTGACCTTAATTGTTGAGCATGTTCCGGAGGGGGGGGAGGGGGGGGGGGAGGTGCAGTTGTCGCTCAGTGGTAAATAGCAAGCGCAGAAACAAGCACCAGAGCCTGAGTCTTGCTAAGAATCATACAGGCTTCAGAGGTCTGCCGTGTCTGGGGCACAGCAGCATGGAAGGCGGTTCTCATCCTCTCTTTCTACCGCTTTCGCCTTCCCTGACACGAATCAGGATCACATGCTGGGTGGCCAGAGAGGGTTTTCAGGCCATCAACATCCGAGCCCACGAACCTCACGAGTTGTTTGAACTCACGATTGTCAGTTGTGTAGGCAAACACTCGGACCATGTCACTTCGGGCCTGCCTGTTTGGCTCATGTTTATTTTCCGCTCCTTTTATTTTTTCGTGCTTTTAGGGTTAGTTTGTTTCAATACTAGCGATACATCTGTTGATCACACTTCACGGCGATACCTGACTTTAAAAAAAAATTGAAATCAAGTATTTCATCTTGTTTCCCGCAAAAGGGATAAAGTCTGTATTAAATTGTTCTGCCCTTTAACATTTATATGAGAGGGAATACCACTACAATAATACAAGTTTAGTAAACACAGATCGCTAACTAATCTAAACACTTATTGTTTTCTAATCTAGAGGGGATTTTCGGGGATGTGATGAGATAGGGGCCGGGATGGTGGTGGTGGTGGTGGTGGTGGTGGTGGTGGTGGTGGTGGTGGTGGTGCACTGGTGGTGGCAATATATCTCTTTTAAACCTGAATACGATTATAGTGTCTCAGTGGTTCAGAAAATAGATCAGCAGAATATATTTGCTGTACATTAATAGAAAACACTGCTTAATAAACGTATCCTCAAAAAGGGTTATATATAGCCAAATTCTAAACATACACTGAATCGTGTTTACTCTTTTATATTTTTACCTTTAGATTTTTAGAAGATATATTTTCGTCTCCCGTTTCATTCCATGTTTTTATTTACCCCTTCACTGTGTGCCCTTGTTCACTGTTGTAGACATTTTTCATGTATGGCGGAGGGTCTGCTCAAGTTGAAGACCTTCCTTTGTGCATATTAGAAAGTGCTTCCTATCAGGAGGAAACCAGGATCTAGCAGCAACACCCATGAGCTCTTGATGGAACGAAACACCTGCGGCTTGCTGATTCTACTGACCTACACTTTGGAGGAACAATACAACTAAGGGAACACCCACTGGACAAGGATTACCTCTCATACCCTTACCCTTTAAAGCTTGGTCGTCTTTTAAAGTAATGTTCCGTAACCAAGACGAATTTGACATTTTCTACACCCCCTGTCTGAAATTAAAGGCATCGGGCCACGTTTTCTTACCTTGCTATAATTTGCATATCCTGTAACAACCTGGAGGCCCTTCAAGCTCTTGGAGTGATGATGTCTAGCGTTTTAAACCTGGGATTTTCTGAACACTGTTTTAAATCCCTGTAGATTTTTATCTCCAGTTATTGGCCACTGTAGGCAATGTAATTTATATTTTCACATTTTGATTTTTAGACGAAATTAAGTCTACCATTTTATTTACAATTCTTATTTTCCTCTTCATAAAATGCTCTTGTATGCTTAAAAAAAAACTTTTTGATATACATACAGGAGGACCTACTTGATTCTGAGGGCTTCCTCTTTGCTTGTTTGTAAATTTCTCATCAGCAGGTCACCGGAATCCAGCAGTGTGCCTGATTAGCTCTTACCAGAGCGAAACAGCTGTTGGTTGCTGGTTCTCGCTAAATTTCAATTTCGATGAACGATAAAACTAGCAAAGCACTCAGAGCGCGCGCGCGCGCACACACACACACACACACACACACACACACACACACACACACACACACACACACACACACAATCCCTTCAAATTCACCTGCTCCAAACTAAAATGAGATTTTTAACTATTGTTGAAATACTCTAAAATGGTGGTTAAATTAGAAAAAAAAAAAAAAAAACGTTTTTGTGTACTCCTTTATATTTTACCAGTGTTTTGATTCTTTAAGAGTCTTCGTTTGAGACAGAAGAGCTGCAAACAAAACTTACCCATTACTTGTACTATATTAATTAAATTATTATATTTATAGTTGCAAAGTGAGACGGCTGCAGGCGGAAATCTAAACAAATCTTAAATAAATGTTAGCGAACCGCAAAAAAAAAAAAAAGAAAAAAAAAGAAGAAAAAAAAAGAGAAAACAAACAAACAAACAAAAAAAACATGGACAAATGAATCACAAGACAAAACACGACGCGTTTCGACCTCTTAGGTCTTCTTCAGGCAAGATACAAAACAATTAGGACACCGAAAATGAACGAGCGTCTAAGATATAGAATACCAATGGTGTGGTTTCAGTTGGGTATTATTTACATATTCCATCCCATTACGCGAGGCCTTCCACATCAAACACACAGAAAGAAAAGAGTCCAGCCATGAAAAAGCATTCAATACAATCTATCGATGAAGTTTGCTCATCAGTTGCTAACATGATAACTAACTTCTTGATAACACACAGCCATGAAAAAGCATTAAATACGATCTATCAATGAACTATTCACATCAGCTACTAAACAAACATGATAACTAAATTCTTGATAGCACACAGCCCTGAGAAAAGCATTGAATAGAATCAATTATTGAAATATGCACACCAGTTACTAACATGATAACTAAATTCTTGATAGCACACAGCCCTGAGAAAAGCATTGAATACAATCAATTATTGAAATATGCACACCAGTTACTGACATGATAACTAGTTTGAATGACAAATCGAACTGAACGTCAAGTCCGTCGGATGGGGACTATAAGCGAGTCGGACCCGTGTGCCTTCCTGGCCCCCTGCACACGTTAAAAAACCCACGGCAGTTGAAAATCGAAAAGAGCAGGGGGGTTCCCCGCTGCCCTGGCAAAACTGATGTAAAGTAAAAGATAGCCGCCTGGTATTTCTTACCAAGCCTCAAAAATTGTCACTGACTGTTATCTGTGCCATCGTGCACCAGTGGAAATGGAGGACACGTATAAAACATCGTATGCATCCTATGTGAGAAACTGGAGGAATAAATGAGATAAATGAAAATGAGTGACTGATATTTGAATGGTACGGGAAACGACTGAATGAGCGCCAGTAGGCTGCTCTTCGGCCGGCTCTACCTGGGTAGGCAGCCCGTTGAGTGAGTGAGTGAGTGAGGTAGTGTGTTTATTGTAAAGCGCTTAGAGCTTGGTCTGTGACCGAGGATAGGCGCTATATAAATACCCAATATAACTAAATTCTTGAAAGCACACAGAGGCCTGAAAAAGCAACAAATACAATCTATCCATGAATTATGCACATCAAGTACTAACATAATAACTACATTCTTGATAAACACAACCCTGAAAAAGCCACAAATACAATCAATGAAATATGCACGTTAGTTACCAACATGATAACTGAATTCTTGCTGACATCAAAGTGAATTACAATACGCTTTACTGCAGGTGTACAAGACTCCACTATCTTATTCACCTCGACATGGGAAAAAGGAAGAAGGAAAAAACCAACAACAGTGCAGTGTGCTTGAAAAGAACAGCCAATAAAAACCACATGGGCCGTGAAACGCTGCACATGATGTAGACTGCTGTCCCCTGAACAGTCATCACAGTGTTGCCTATCCATTAGTTTATAACAGAAAATGCCTGCATGTTCAACACTGCAACAAAAGGAAGAAATACAAAAAAATCATCCAGAACAAACCGAAAAACAAAACACCACCACCACCACCACCAAAACAAACAAACAAAAAAAAAGCTAAACGGGCCAAGGAGAAAAAAGGAAACCCAAAGGAACTGGTAGACGATAGTAAAGTAAAAAAAAAAAAAGCAGGCTTAAAGAAAAGTTGTTGAAAAGAGGAAATTATCATCAACATTTCGAGAAGGTATGAATTCTATTTGTCCTGAAATATCCCCCAGTTTTCATAGAGTACATACGATAATCGTCATCGTCATCAACATCATTATCATCATCATCATTATCATCAGCATCGTCGTCGTCGTCGTCGTCGTCGTCGTTGTCAGTGATAATAGTCGTTGTCGTAGTATTAGTACTGGTCAGTACAACTACTAGGCGTAGCAATATCATTATATATATATCATTTTATTATTGTTTTACTGCTACTACTACTGCTACTGCTATTCTTTCATCATCATCATCATCATCATTATCATCATCACCATCATCATCATCACCATTGTTATCATTATCATTATCATCATCACATCATCATCATCATCATCATACGTATAATCATCACCATCACCATCACTGTTATCATCACCATTATCATTTTCATCCTTATTATCATCATCATCGTCATCATCATCATCATCATCATCATCATCATTACCATATCATCATCATCAGTATCGTCATCATGATTATTATATGATTATCATCGTAACTCATTATAATTATTGCTATGTAGTATCATCATAATCATTGTCATCAGAAGCATTGTTACAATATACCCACTTATTTTCAAAGGGAGATGACAACAGGTGGAGACTGAAACTTTTTTTTTTCTTTAAAAGAAAATTATCCGTGAGTGCGCCAAACAACAGGGACAAACAAATTACAATGTAACAATTCTTTTTAAAATTTGCCACAACGTACCCAGTTTAACAACAACAACAAACAAGATGATGGCAATGATGAGTTCTCCCCACACATCCCCGCTCACTTTGTTGGGCTGTAGGCAGAAGCAGCACCGCTGGCAACGCGTAGAGACAAAGCGAGTGGAACGGAAGACTTGGACGAGGACACATCTCTCTGGACAGACGCTGACCGCTTTGACGTCGCCACAAGCAAACAAAGTGAGCTGGCCATTCAACTTACACATGCGCAGAAGCTCATACTTAGCGACGCGCATGTGTGAGGTGAATGTGTAGAACATGTGCGTGCGCATACTGTCTTTCCACTTTGCCCGTGTGTGGTGTAAATCAGTTGTGTGTGTGTGTGTGTGTGTGTGTGTGTGTGTGTGTGTGTGTGTGTGTGTGTGGTGTGTGTGTTTGAGAGAGAGAGAGAGAGAGAGAGAGAGAGAAGAGAGAGAGAAGACAGAGAGACAGGAGCAGAGAGAGAGAGAGAGAGAGAGAGAGAGAGAGGAGAGAGAGAGAGAGAGAGAGAGAGAGAGAGTTTATTCCCAAGGGTATCAAAGAAGTCAGAAGATGCTGTTTCTCCATATGGTCCTTGTCCCCTCAGAAACAGTGGAAACAAAAAAACAACAACAAACAAACAAACAAACAAACAAAAATTCGAACACTGTTATACAATATGTATAAGATATTATCACCATATTCATCATTAACTGATCATAGCGAGAACAGCATTCTCTCTCTCTCTCTCTCTCTCTCTCTCTCTCTCTCTCTCTCTCTCTCTCTCTCTCTCTCTTACTGACATAAGAATACCGCCAGCCGAGCAATGAAGATGTTATTGACTGTGATAAGAAACCTCACGCTGTTAAATAACGGCTGTCTGTGGCTGTTTTTGACAGTGATTGATGCACGAGTTCCACTCATCGTGCAGTATGAGAGCTGAACTATGGGGTCTGTGTCCTGCTACTGCACAGTGCGAGAAACTTGATTTATTCCCCTCGAAAAAGTTTCTTGGTGCACGGCTATAAACATCAAATGATACTATGGCGAATCTGGTATATATAGACGAATGAGGTAGAAACTATCTTTGCTTTCTGGTGTTTGAAGCATTTCTGATGAATCTTAAATAAATGTTAGCGAACCGCCGAGAGAAACGTGGACAAACGAGTCACAAGACAAACCACGACGCGTTTCGACCTCTTAGGTCTTCTTCAGGCAAGACACAAACCAAGAGGACAATGAAAATGAACGAGTTATCACTTAGCTTTGATCTCTTCAGCGCAAGGCAGGCGTTGAATCTAGCAGAGTGAAGAAGTCAGGGGTGCCGAATTCCAATCGCACGTACACGACGAAAAACGGACGTTAAACGAAATACGGATCAATGAAAAAATGAGTGTACAATAATCGAAAGACCTATACAGCGATAACAATTGCACACATTGATGGTGTAAACAAAACTACGAAACAACGAAGGGTAGCAGTCAGTATGAATCAAAATAGATCTGGTCGCAAAGTGAGACGACTGCAGGCAGAAATCTAAACAAATCTTAAATAAATGTTAGCGAACCGCACCCGCCCCCCCCCCCCCCCCCCCCCCCCCCCCCCCCCCCCGTCCAAACCCCCCCCCCCCCCCAAAAAAAAAAAAACCAACAACAACAAAACAAAACAAAAAAACAAACAACAACAACAACAAAAAAAGGTGGACAAACGAGTCACAAGACAAGCCACGACGCGTTTCGACCTCTTAGGTCTTCTTCAGGCAAGACACCAACAAACAGGACAATACAAATGAACGAGTTATCACTTAGCTTTGATCTCTTCAGCGCAAAATGAACAGATGATATCACCAGATAAAGTGGACACGACATGAGATCTTGATGACAGGGGAAAAGAACCTGGTGTAACGATCCATTTTAACTCCCCTCCACTTTTTAACTCCCCGGGAGTTAGAATTAGCACGTGCCCCACCCCAAAACATTCAGTTTTATGTGTTAGTCACGATATGAGAAATAAACATTTAATATACATCTCCCTCCCCCTCTCTCTGTCTGTCTGCCTGTCTGTCTGTCTGTCTGTCTGTCTGTCTGTCTGTCTGTCTGTCTGTCTCTCTCTCTCTCCAACTTTCTTTCAGTCTCTCGCTCACTCTCACTCTCCTTTCTTGTCTGTCTGCCTTTTTGAATGTCTGTCTGTCTGTCTCTCTTAATCTCTCTCCCTTTCTCTTCGCTTGTCTCTCTGTCTGCCTGTCTGTTTGTTTATCTATCTCAGTGACTCTGTCTCTAGTGTCTCCCCCTACTCCCCATCTGTCTGTCTGTCTGTTTTTCTTTCTTTCTTTTACTCCCCCCCCCCTCTCTCTCTCTCTCTCCCTCTGTCTCTCTCTCTCTCTTAGCAAACGAGTTTCTCAGAAAATTTTTCAGCTTTCTAAATTAAAAAAAATCCTAGATATAAACTCTCGTAAACATTTCTATCATGCATATATCCAGTCCTACATTGACTATTCTTCTACTCTCTATGATTCTTGCAGTGCAGTCACGTTAAAACCGTTGCGCAGGGCCGATAAGCGGGCTATCAAAACAGTACTTCAAAAAACATCAACATTAACTACTCAAGATTACCTCGAAGTAGATATATTGCCCCTTTCTTATAAGTTTGAATATAATAAAGCAATAATGATGTTCAGAATTATGAACCAATTAGCACCCTCAAATATATCTGCAAGATTTCCAATCAGTCAATCAAGATATACTAATAACATAATCATACTGAAACCAAGAATCGATATTTTTAAAAGTAGCTTAGTTTACTCTGGTGGACCACTTTGGAATTCAATGCCAACATATATTAAACAGAAGAAAAGCATTAATTCGTTTAAAGTTGCGTATAAACGCCTTCTATTTGAAAAAAATGAAAAACAATTTATTTTAACAGTTCTCTGGTATTCAGTCTCAGCTAATATCACAAGTATAAATGTCAGCAACTGTTGTTATTCAGAAATTGAACCCTGCATATTTTATCTTTTTACTCATTATTTCGTATGTGTGTACTATTTTCCATTATCATTGGATCAATCTTTATTTTAAAAAAAATTCACGGTTAAACTAGCATTTGTTCTATCTTATTCTTTTCTTAAATTGATCACCGAATTACCTCCTGTGGCCTTGTCAATCGTGTAAATAATTGGCATAGACTATATTGTGCATTTATGTTTCTCATACTTTCTTCTTCTTCTCCTTCTTCTTCTTTTTCTTCTTCTTCCTCTTCTTTGCTATACTTGTTACATATATAGAAAATTTACTTTCTGCACTATTGTTGTGAATTTTTGTTCAGCCTCAGAGCTGAGTGTAAAAAAGCACGCTTGTATGCTTATCTCATATCCCTGAATAAACAAAATTTCGTTCGTTCTCTCTCTCTCTCTCTCTCTCTCTCTCTCTCTCTCTCTCTCTCTCTCTCTCTCTCCCCCTCCTTCTCTCTCCCTCTCTGTCCTTCTCTCTCTCCCTCTCTGTCCTTCTCTCTCGCTTTGCATGCTTCTAGTCAGCTTTGTTTACTATTATTAGTGTTTATCAAAGACAGATTGGATTGATAGGCTTTTATGTTAGCCTAAGATCTTTATCCTTGTCAAGTAAAGTTTTCAAGTGTCATGTGTGTCAAGTGTATCTCTGCAGTGTGTGTGTGTGTGTGTGGGGGGGGGGGGGGGTGGAGGGGAGGGGGGGCAGTCCTTGCATAAGACCAGAATGACTCCCCCCTTCTATTTTTTTTAACTCGCCGGGAGTCAATCTGGATCAACATTTCTTGATTGAAAGTAACTCCCCGGGGGTTAGTTTAGGCACGTGCGTATTTTAACTCTACCCCAGGGAGAGAGAGAGAGAGAGAGAGAGAGAGAGAGAGAGAGAGAGGGGGGGGGGGAGACACACGCACACACACCACGCACACACACTCAGACATACACACCAAACACTAATCTCCATTCTGTGCATGTGCATGCGCGCGCGCATGTGTGTGTGTGTGTGTGTGTGTGTGTGTGTGTGTGTGTGTGTGTGTGTGTGTGTGTGTGAGTGTGTGTGTGTGTGTGTGTGTGAGAGAGAGAGAGAGAGAGAGAGAGAGAGAGAGAGAGAGAGAGAGAGACGCACATACACCACGCACACACACTCAGACATATACACCGAACACTAATATCCATTCTTCAATAAATTTACAGTCCAACAGACAGGAAGCAAGAAAAATCTCCTCAGGCAGGATTCTATGCGCAATATGCGTACATGTACCGGTTAAACAGGAGTCACTCTCTACATATTTACAATGGATGAAGTGCCTCAAAGTATCACAAACAGCAAAGAAAGAAAGCCTGTCTCTTGACACTACGGCAGCTTTTTATACCATGTGAAACAACACCGAAATAACACCTGTAATGAACCTGGCTACTTTGTAACAAACAACATGTTGAGGCGTAGCATTGAATCATCTTCTATCTCAAGCTTAAGTACTAGAACACAAACTAAGGTGCAAGGTAAGGTTGATTCAGTACACAAGGTAAAACAGACTAGTCAGGGTTTGAATACATTTTCTTCAGAGGCTACAAACAAAGGACCTACACATGGACAATGAATACTGCGCACGTCGCAGGCAGCAAGAGTATAACTACGTATAAAAAGTACGTCCGGACATCGGTCATTTACTAATTCCTAGAAGTATGCACATACTTACACAAGAAAGTATGCAAATAGATCAAATACTGACCCACATAGGTATGCCCATTGATTATATACTGACTCGTTGAACTATGCATGTTAATCATAACTTAAAGGGTTATTCATACCAGTCGCACTTTAACCCAACAAACTATTTACGCTGATCATGTACTTACTCAGACACATGCTTACCAATCATTTTTCCCCCATGAAAATACACACATCAACAAATTCAATACCTTACTGAAGCATGTACATCATTCAGTAACTGAAACAGAAGTATGCACATTAATCGTTTACTAGCTCATAGAAGTTTGCACATCAATCATTTACTAACCTATTAAATTGTGTAAGTCACGTTTTATCTACCTCATCAAGGTACTACATGAACCATTTCACTCATAGAAGTTTGTAAACCAATTGTTTATCTAACCAACGATGCATTAATCATTAACTAAAAATCATACCAATATGTATGCCAATCAACTTTTTTTTTCATTAAAGTGTCTCGCCATTTAATGACATTATGGACTTTAGCCTGATAGGGACGACTCCAAAGATGGATTCACACAAGTGCTGTGCCAAACTGCACACTGTGTTGCCGGTAGAAATCCCAGTCAGTCTCAGACTGAAGTGTGCCGGCACTGTAGGTCAGCAGCTCACACACTCCCTGGCTTCCTGCCCCTCCCAAAGCCGCGTTTCTCGTTTGCAGATTGACTGCTGTACATCCGGATTCTTTCACGCATGCGTTGATACAGTCAGTGACGCTCCTGGCCCAAACGGTTTTGATGACATCAGCTGTCGCTTTCTTGCTTTGATGTCGGTGGAACATACTGAACCGGTACACTGCGTAAACAGAGAGCCATATAACATCTACACACACACACACACACTCTCTCTCTCTCTCTCTCTCTCTCTCTCTCTCTCTCTCTCTCTGCGCGGCTATGTTGATTGATAAATTAGTTCATGCTGCGGCTATGTTGATTGATAAATTAGTTCATGCTGCGGCTATGTTGATTGATAAATTAGTTTATGCTGCGGCTATGTTGATTGATAAATTAGTTTATGCTGCGGCTATGTTGATTGATAAATTAGTTCATGCTGTGGCTATGTTGATTGATAAATTAGTTCATGCTGCGGCTATGTTGATTGATAAATTAGTTCATGCAGCGGCTATGTTGATTGATAAATTAGTTCATGCTGCGGCTATGTTGATTGATAAATTAGTTCATGCCGCTCCTAATCAACGTGATTTTTGGGACACGAAGAAGGAATCAAATTACTGATGATGAATGGTTTCAACATTAACAGATTAAATAGCTATTGGTCAAAACACACTTGATGAGAATTTGTTGCCTTTCAATCTGCCAATAACAGGGGGAAGAAGTTTTCTCAGCATTGCATAAATTAAACCCTATGAAAGCAGCAGGCCCTGATGGTCTGATTGTTGAGATATTGAAGAATGCTCACGAACTGGTAGTTCCATACTTATTAAAATTTTGCAATGTACTTTTGGATAGATGTGTATATCCGGAATGCTGGACTGAATCTGTTATCTTGCCATTATTCAAACAAGGGAATGTCAATCAGCCTGGCAGTTAAAGAGGTATTAGTTTATGTGATACAGGAAGTAAAGTATACAAAACCATTATAAACAGACGACTGCAAGCATGGGTTGAGGAGAACAATATTACAGGGGAATGTCAGGCAGAGTTTAAAGGGGATACTCTACCGTTGATCATCTTTTTACTTTAATGGCTTGTGTGCAAAAACAGTTATCTTCAAATCGTAAACTTTATGTTGCATTTATTGATTTCGAAAAGTATTCCAATACTATTAATAGGAACCTTTTGTGGCCAGTACTGTTAAAGAATGGAATCAGAGGTAAACTATATCGTTGTGTGAAAAGTACGTATGTTAGTGTGAAATGGTGTGTGCGGTGTAGTGCCAGGTTTACGGAGTATTTTCAATGTTCTTCTGGCGTTAAACAGGATGATATCTGTAGTCCGATTTTGTTTTCGTTATTTATAAATGAATTAGCTCTCGAAGTCATCAGTAATAGTAGGCATGGCGTTGCGTTCATGCACGATGCTTTTGGACTATTTGTCCTCTTGTTGGCAGATGATGATGTTCTTCTTTCAGAAGCTGTAGTTGGTTTTCAAGCCCAACTGAACAGCCTACAAAGAACAGCCTCTGTATTAAGTCTTAAAGTCAATCTAAGTAAAATGCTGTCGTCTTAAGAAAGGGGGCTTATTTAGGTGCGAGACCAAGTTGTTGTGAGACAATGCTATCATAAGGTGGATAACCCCAATAGGTGTATGTGTGTGTGTGTGTGTGTGTGTGTGTGTGTGGTGTGTGTGTGTGTGTGTGTGTGTGTGTGTGTGTGTGTGTGTGTGTGTGTGTGTGTGTGTGTGTGTGTGTGTGTGTGTGTGTGTGTTAGGATAGAGTTAACAGGGGGAGAGAGGGTGATAAAGAGACAGGACCTGTCTAACACCATACGTGTACTGAAGAAAAAAAACTATAGTAAGACGGACAACAAAAACGGCCATTTTTAAAAATTCAGGCGCTAGCGAGATTCGATCTCTTTTTTTCTTTCTTTTTTTTCAATTTGTTTTTCTTTTAAAAACGTATTTTACTACAAAACATAAGAACAAGTTACAAGTAAGGAATACACAACGCAAAACGCATACTTATCGCAGTAAGACAATAACAACAACAGCAAAATACACATGATCATCATAGTCATCATTATCATCATCGTTATCATCGACATCTTCAAAATCATCACCTTGCTACTACTGTGAGTACTAATACCATCAATAGTACTACTACTACCACCACAGCTACTACTGATAACGGTCACTTAATAAACACTGTAGGCATTTAAAAAAATCTAATCATAGACATATATAAACACACTAATAACCACAAAAGGTAAACACAAAAGAATAATTGTTATATAAATGAAAACAAAATGACTGAACCGAGGAAATAAATTAATCAAACAGGGGAAACAAAGCAAATGACCGTTGTCATGTTACTTGGAAACTTTGCCAGAAAAAAGCATTAATCCAATAAAAAAAAGAAGATGTGAGCCATTGTGTAACGAACTTTGTGAGGGACATTTGAAGACATGCAGCATACGTTTCTGTTTCATACCTTGCTTTCAAATACACGATGAAAACTTGAAATAATGGCAAATCTTTATCATATTTACATTTGTAAATATAGAATTTGGCATGTAACAGAATTAAGTCAAATGTTTTATCCGATCTAAAATCACTGTCACAACCAAATAGGACAATATTTTCATTCAACAGTAGATTCATAGTTTCGCATTTTCTATTCATTTCATTTTGAAATTCTTGCCAAAAAGTTTGAACATGAGGGCAGTGCCAAAATAAATGTTGAATGTTTTCTGTTTCTCTCTTACAAAAAGAACATTTTTCTGAATTTTCAATGCCCATGTTTTTTTTTAAAACAGTATTGGTTGCTAGTATCCTATTATTAATTCTAACCTGAAACCATCTTAACTTAATATCTTTTATCTGTTGGATTTTCTGAAAACTTTTAGCCCAACTGACATCCTTCAGTAATCTTTCATTCCATTTATTGCAAAAAGTTGGCTCTAGAGTGTCTTGATTCAGTAGATCATGATCATGTGAGGCCCCTCGTGAAACTGAACATATCACAGACATTAGTTAACTTGACTCACCTTCTTCATAACATTTTTTTTTCTACTCCAGCTTCTCTCGAATACCT
>CM065738.1:48682803-48705303 GCA_033310375.1 Conus canariensis | reverse complement strand
ATTCGACTGAATGTCAACACTCCATCCAGCCCAGAGTACAGATAAGAAACCAGTACCAAGAGAATGTCTTGACCCTTCCAGGATTCGGGAGAAATCTATGACAGACAGAAACCAACAAATTCAATCTCCCCCTGTTCACGACGAACTCTTCAGAACAGACAGTGGAGCACTACAGGGGTTACCTTGGCCGACGAAGGAACTGCCTGGCTTGACCCAGCCCCACGCAGGGGTAATGGACTGATACACATGGGCCACTGTGTACCTCCTGTCTAGAAGTGGTCCGAGCCAAAGACTTGTGTTGAGAGCACCTGCCCTATCAATTCCCGGCCAGGACCTTATTCCCCTCCATCACATGTCGCACCACACAGCAAACACAGCGTATCTTAAGTGGACCATAATTATGTAGAAAGGAAGACCCGAAGGGGAGAAGGAGATAGGAGAGATCTATTAAGAAAGGCGGAAGTGAGAACAGGGACAAGGCGGGATACACTTTGTCAGGCCCCTCACCCTTCCCCTGTCTGACGTGAGAGACTGTACCAGGGGCATCAACTCCTACCACCTTGTGCTGAAGCCAGTCAGCAACTTGGCTATACAGGCCTAAAAGCGATATCCAGAACCAGCGTTCCATCCACCAGAGCCTAGGAGATCACTGGACCACGCAACTCCTGACTCTGTTAGGGTCGTAACCCCCGGAGGGAGATGAATAAAGAAAGAAAGAAAGAGAAAAAGAAAGAGGAAGAAAGAAGAGAAGAAGAAGAAGAAGAAAAATAGGGAGAAGAAGGAGGAGGAGAAGGAGGGGGAGGAAGGGAGGAGGAGGAGAAGGAGGGGGAGGAAGGGGAGGAGGAGGAGGAGGGGGAGGAAGGGGAGGAGGAGGAAAAGCAGAAGAAGAAAAGGAAGAAGAAGAAGAAGAAGAAGAAGAAGAAGAAGAAGAAGAAGAAGAAGAAAAAAGAAGAGGAAGAAGAAGAAAAAGAGGGAGAAGGAGGAGGAGGAGAAGGAGGGGGAGGAGGAAGGGGAGGAGGAGGAGAAGCAGAAGAAGAAGAAGAGGAAGAAGCTGTAGAGGAAAGAACAAGAGCAAAGAAACAGTGCAAGAAGGAGGCGAGGAAGAATACGATGAAGATCACATACAGTTGACCAGTTTTTACCTCTCTAGAACTCTGGTGAAAGGTGAAAGGTCACACATTACGTTCTGCACTCACCGCAGCAGTCGCCTCGGTTGGTGATGACAACACGGTGGATCTGGTACAGGCCTTGAAGATCCACCCGCCACCAGCGGTCCGGGTTTTGGTCCCTGTCAGCCGTGTGGATACACTCACCGATGTTGTTGGCCGTGTTACCGTCCACCGCCTTCTGAGGGTCGTTGAAGAGGTGGAAAAAGGAGCTCATTGTCGCTGGTTTGTTCAAGGCCACGTTTTTCAGTTGTACAGCTGGGGAACAAAAAGTCATGACAATAGCGAGCATGAAAGAAATGAAAACGTCTGATGAAAAACCTTACATATACAGTATATTGTGAAGCAAAACATCTACAGAGAACCGTACATTGAAAGGTCCATTCTACCCTTTACTCTTAGGCGGCCCTTCAATCGCACTATGATTTATTCTATCAAGTAGGGCGTCGGCAGTATGAAGACTAGAGTCAACAACGACGACGACGACGACGACGACGACAATGACGATGACGCCGATGATGACAGGCGTGACGACGGTGACGATGCCATGAAACAGAGGCAATTCGTGTCGTGCACTACTTCGTAACACATCGCACACACTCAGGTGGACCGTTTCATTTCTCCTTCGTCTTCTCTTCCTTTCTCCTACAAAGCTATCCAGCGCACACAACGGCCAAGACCGAAGTGGCAGGCCGCCTTGCCCCACCGAGCAGTGAGCCGCTGTGGAATCCTCAGGACGCAGGTGGACGCTGGGGACAGCAGTGGAGACGATGCCGTCAGAAAAGGGAGGGCAAGGAGAAGGCAGGAGTGCGAAGGCAAGGGAGGATCGTGAATAGGGGGACAGCAGTGGAGACGATGCCGTCAGAAAAGGGGGGGCAAGGAGAAGGCAGGAGTGCGAAGGCAAGGGAGGATCGTGAATAGGGGGACAGCAGTGGAGACGATGCCGTCAGAAAAGGGGGGGGGGGGGGGCAAGGAGAAGGCAGGAGTGCGAAGGCAAGGGAGGATCGTGAATAGGGGGACAGCAGCGGAGACGATGCCGTCAGAAAAGGGGGGGCAAGGAGAAGGCAGGAGTGCGAAGGCAAGGGAGGATCGTGAATAGGGGGACAGCAGTGGAGACGATGCCGTCAGAAAAGGGGGGGGGGCAAGGAGAAGGCAGGAGTGCGAAGGCAAGGGAGGATCGTGAATAGGGGGACAGCAGCGGAGACGATGCCGTCAGAAAAGGGGGGGCAAGGAGAAGGCAGGAGTGCGAAGGCAAGGGAGGATCGTGAATAGGGGGACAGCAGCGGAGACGATGCCGTCAGAAAAGGGGGGGCAAGGAGAAGGCAGGAGTGCGAAGGCAAGGGAGGATCGTGAATAGGGGGACAGCAGTGGAGACGATGCCGTCAGAAAAGGGGGGGCAAGGAGAAGGCAGGAGTGCGAAGGCAAGGGAGGATCGTGAATAGGGGGACAGCAGCGGAGACGATGCCGTCAGAAAAGGGGGGCAAGGCAGGAGTGCGAAGGCAAGGGAGGACCATGAATAAGGGGACACGAGGGCAGGTAATCGGACCACCACCAAACGGGGTGAGGCAGGGTGAGGCAAGATGAGGCAGCGTGAGGTAGGATGAGGAAGGATGAGGTAGGAAGAGGAAGGATGATGAAGGATGAGGCATGGTGAAGCAGAGTGAGGTAGGGTGAGGTAGGGTGAGGCAGGGTGAGGCAGGGTGATGAAGGGTGATGAAGGGTGAGTCAGGGTGATGAAGGGTGAGGCAGGGTGAGGCAGGGTGATGAAGGGTGAGGCAGGGTGATGAAGGGTGAGGCAGTGTAATGAAGGGTGAGGCAGGGTGAGCAGTGTGATGAAGGGTGAGGTAGGGTGAGGCAGGGTGATGAAGGGTGAGGCAGGGTGAGGCATGGTGAGGCAGGGTGAGGCATGGCGAGGCAGGAATATGAAGGGTAAGCATGGTGATGAAGGGTGAGGCAGGGCGGTGAAGGGTGGTGAAGGGTGAGGCAGGGTGATGAAGATTGAGGCAGGGTGATGAAGGGTGGTGAAGGGTGAGGCTGTTAGTCGTGCTGTTGACCATGACCTTCGACTTCTCTGTGCTGACCTCCATGCCGTAGGCACTTGCTCTTGTTCTTGCTCTTGTGACAAGTCTGTTTGTAAGATCCTGGAGCTCGGTGTTGCTGCCCCCCATGAGGTCGATATCGTCTGCGAAATGGCCATGCCAGATCTCCTCACGACAGCCACCAACAGAAGAGCCTGGAGAGAAACGGCGGCTACCTCATCACGTCCCCTCAACGACCCCAGCGGGCAGGGGAAAAACTGACCGACTGAAGGGTGAGGCTGGGTGATGAAGGGTGAAGCAGGGTGATGAATAGTGATGGGGGTGTGGCAGGGTGAGGCAGGGTGAGGCAGGGTGAGGCAGGGTGATGAAGGGTGATGAAGGGTGATGAAAGGTGAGGCAGGGTGATGAAGGGTGATGAAAGGTGAGGCAGGATGAGGAAGGATGACGCGGGGTGGGGTTGGGGTTGTGCTGGGGTGGGGGTGGGGGCTTATGAGCAATTTATTGTCTCTTAGCCATGTCTTTAATGATCGAAACATGGGCGGACTACAGGCGATTCTGAGGGGGCTACATTTAAGGATCATAAGCACGTTTTTACTTTCCAGCCAAATTATTGTAGTTTATATGAATTAATGGGATGGGGGGTGAGGCGGGGGTAAAGACATAAGAAATCTGAAAAGAATGACATTGGCACAGGTCTCAAATGGTTTACATGCTCCTGCAAATAACAGTTTCATGTCATGAACGTACTGACACAGCATGTCTTACTTCTCTGTTATTTAAAGGAACCTAAAATCTGAGTTTCCCTTTGTTTAAATCGTATTTCTACACAAGATGTGGGCAAACAGCATTTTCGTGTCTAAGCTCCTCTTTTAATCTCAAACCGTTCAAAAGAACCAAATTTCTCATTTTGAAGAAAAGTACATTCACCCCCTGTACATAAAAACTGATTGTAATAATCAAATACCAATTCTTAATTTTGTTCAGCATCAAGTGAGTTCCATAGTTGGAAAAGGCATCTGAACTGTTGTTTTCTGTTAACGGCAGCCGACAGGGCACAAACCTGCAATGTTCCTGTCATCGGATGATCATTAGGCACAGAACTTCCTGTATTCCTCGTCTAAGCTCCCTCCAGAGGAGACCCCTCACTCACCCTCGCTACGCCACTAAACAGTCACTGTCGTCAGTGTGGGAGACCCTCACCTATCCTAACTCCGCCACTAAACATTGTCGTGAGTGTGGGGGCTCAGTATGTATCTACCTGCCCAGGAGATCCCTCACCTATCCTAACTCTGCCACAATACATTGTCGTCAGTGTGGGAGGTCAGTATGCATCTACCTGCCCAGGAGATCCCTCACCTATCCTATCTCCGCCACTAAACATTGTCGTCAGTGAGGGTGATTAGTATGTATCTACCTGCCCAGGAATTCCCTCACCTATCCTAACTCCACCACTTAACAGTCATTGTCGTCAGTGTGGGGGGATTAGTACGTCAGTGTGGGGGATTAGTACGTCAGTGTGGGGGATTAGTACGTCAGTGTGGGGGATTGGTACGTTCCGCCCTGCCTGTGTCAGAACAGAACAAGGCGCTACTGAAAACATAGGAAGCGACTCGGCGGCAGCGCAGTGTCTCCTCTTCCGAGTGAGCTCACTACAACTTGCCACTGGTTGTACCCTGTGGTGTTACAACAGTAAAAGAAAACTGGATGTGGGTAAAGTGTGTGAGGCAGTTGTAATATACAGCCTCCTTCCCCACCTATCCTGCTCCGCATCTCATACATCGCACCATCGCCGCAACCAACTATGTGCTGTTGTGTCAAGATACCATTGTGTCAGGATACCATAGCGTCAAGATACCATTCTTTCAAGACACCATTGTGTCTTGGGACAATCGTGTCCAAGGCTGCCGGCAGACGGAGGGGAACTGTCAGTGTGGAGACAGCCTTCAGACAGCCATGCTCCGCAGACGTAGCCAGCCACACGCAAGACACATACACTGTGAGGTCATTTGCACACTCATCTTTCCCCTCGCTTTATGTGCACACACTCTCCCCGGAGGGCGCGAACGCCGGTCATTCGAACAAAGAAATTGAAGTCACTGCAGTATCATATGGTGGTAAACTTTGGCAGCAGCCAGACGTAGGCAGTGAGACGACACACTTGCCCGTGAAGTTTGGTGACATGCATGTACCGTTATGGATCGTTCGGCTCGGTCGTCTCACACAAACGCACGCAGGCTTGACAAAACCGGTTTTCCTACATTTTCCACACTCGGGCCGATTTATGTAGTCGATGCGTTTCTGCTTTGCACGTGCGAGTTTGTTGTTGTTGTTTTCATCGTACTGTGGTTTTGAATTCATATACACGCTGTATGCTTTGATTTATAATTGAATCGGAGTCAAAGACACCAGTCGCCGTTTGGAAGAGAAAGTAAGCCACCTGTAGCTCATCTTCGCCTGTTGTCACAACGCCATTCTTGTTGAACATCGTAAGCAACATTGTCAGGGAAGATAACCCCAGCATAACACGGTTCTAATCTGCCAACCTGCCGCTCTCAAGCTTGCAGACACAAAGACCCAAGGCTTGAAACCGTCATCATGCTCAGGTGCCATTGTGTCCACATGCCATGGTGTGCAAGTGGTATTGAGTCCATATGCCATTATGTCCACGAACCATTATATGTATTGTGTTCTCGTGCCGATGTGTCCACATGCCATTATCTCCACGAGCCATTATGTCTACGTATTGTGTTCTCGTGCCGATGTGTCCCCATGCCATTATGTTCATGTGCCATAGTGCCCATGTACTGTATGGTGTCATCCAATGGGGCCAGAGCTTATTCTATCTCCACTGGGCAGGGTGAGCAGATGGGATGATAGTGGGCCAGCACAATGCCCAGTATATTCTGATGACCCGGTGTGCGGTAGGCCCACCAACGGTCTGTGGTGACCTTCAGCAAATACAAAGCTCACCAACACGTCTGACTGGTCATTGTGGCCCCAAATAGGCCGTGGTGACCCAGCGTGTTTGTAATGTGACTTCAGTTCACCACCATCAGATCGTCGTTACCTGGTACAGGGCCGCACCTCAAAACAGGCAGGATGGGGCAGGATGTGTAATGAGATCATCGGCCCATAAAGGGCCGGACCTTTCTTCCCTCCGAAGCCAAAGCTTCTTTAAAGAATTATGTAAGAAAAATCCTTCTTTAAAGAGTTATGTAAGAAAAAGGGATTAATTCGACAAGCCCTTTTGGATCTGTGAAGTGTGCTAAACATTGAAGGCTTGAGTTATAAGTCGAATACATATAACAACTACCCACATCTATCTCTCTCTCTCTCTCTCTCTCTCTCTCTCTCTCTCTCTCTGTCTGTCTGTCTGTCTGTCTGTGTGTCTGTCTGTCTCTCTCTCTCTCTCTCTCTCTCTCTCTCTCTCTCTCTGTCTCATACACACATACACTCACTAATTTATACAAATTGAAATCACATACGTAAACATTCACTCAAATTCACGCGCAACACACACACACACACACACACACACACACACACACACACACACACACACACACACACACAGATGCATGCATGAACATGTGCGTACAAATGTACATACATACAGTAACGGCTGGCATGACCCGATTTTACCGCCGATGCTCCATTTGTGGTTCTCAAGCACACAATCGCACATGCACACAATGGTACTTGGATATCACAGCACTTTCACACACACACACACACACACACACACACACACACACACACACACACACACACACAGAGTAACGTTGGCCTTACATAAATAATGCAGTCTCTGGGCTCATCTCTGATCCTAGGTAATAATGGGGGAAAGGTCTATGTCAGTGAATTATTCACCATCGGACTCTATACTTGTTCGGGGAGCGCCGACGTGTCAGTGTGGTTGAAATTATTCATAGAGTTTTATGTGCCGGTTCATGAAGCATATTGCAGAAAGGGCCGGGTGGGAAGAAAAAAAATTAGCTCTGTTCTAGCGGGTAATGCAGAGCAATGTTTCTTTGTTGAGATATCTGCATAAACACGCACTGTTCACTGGTGACCGCTGCAAAGCTTGCATCTCTTCTGGGTGTGTTTTGGAATAAAACTACAAGATAGTGTTGAAAAAAAAAACAACAACAAACAAAGCCACGCACATGCGCGCACACACACATACACACACGTTCTCTTTCACACACACACACACACACACACACACACACACGCACACACACACACACACACACACACACACACGCACGCACGCACACACACACACACACACACACACACACACACACACACACTCACACCACACACACACACACACACACACACACACACACACACACACACCACACACACACACAACTGCTACGCAGGGCTATGATTCTCTTCATTTAAACACAAATAACTATACCATGCTTCCAAGAACATTGTATTTGCAGATGACAAAGGAATTCTTGGCATCTAAAAGCTGGGCTACATATGCTTCAAACACACTTCATGGGTCTTGCGACGGATCACAAAACAAAAATAATAAGTATCTTGAGGTAATTTTCCAAGAAAAAAAGTAAATTTACAATCGCGAAAAAAACATTTTACAAAGCAAGCAAACAAAGCACTGCACATGCTAGGCGGTCACTTAAAGGTTCACAGGTGAAACCGAACGTAATGCCTGGCCGCTATGACATGCTGATCACACCGATATTAACCTTAGGGGCTGACATATGGTTCCCATTTACAGCTGGCAATATCAACAGCTCACAGGTGTCCACCTTTTTCCAGCACAGCCTAGTGCAGGCATTCCCTCACGCAAAAATAAGATATTCCCTGAGAATCTTCTGGGCCTGCACAAAAAGGCAATGAATCTACCCACAGTAGTGGAACTGGGCAGTTTTCCTTATCAGCCTACAAACAATACGCCAGACACAGAGCTACACATAGCAATGCAGACAGTACGTCCTGTCTTCTCTTAAAACAAACACACGATGGCCCGCTTAAAAACATAGAAATATCTGATGGTCTATGGCTATAGTTTATGCAAAACAGTGTCCTGCCAGAACAAACAAAACAAAACAAAACAGAAATCATACCTGGAACAATCAATCAGCCCTCGGTGATGTGAAAACGAAACATGCCACGAAAAAGCAGTTAGAATCAACACTCGGAATTCTGGATACGGCAAACAGCTGGAGGTGCAGACTACAATTTGACCAGAAAACCGCTAGACACTATGGACGAGAAACATACAGTACTGTTACACACAGGTTCCAACATAGACCTGAATCCAGACACTATAGAACTGGAACATACATACTGTTACACACAGGTTCCAACATAGACCTGAATCCAGACACTATAGACCAGGAACATACATACTGTTACACACAGGTTCCAACATAGACCTGAATCCAGACACTATAGACCAGGAACATACATACTGTTACACACAGGTTCCAACATAGACCTGAATCCAGACACTATAGACCAGAAACACACAGTACTACTGCATAAAGATTTCAACATAGACCTGAATCCAGCCGATGCGGCATCAGGTTCATGACCTATGAATAGAATAATGAAGAGACATGAACACAAAATGAGAAGACAAAAGATGCTGTATGTTGCGCAGGTCAAATGAAATTTATGGTCCCGACAAATGGTTCAAAACTAAAAGACTAAACTGAACAGATCCGGCGTCTCCAGCTACACTTGACCCAAACTTACAGTTTACACTTTCACGGTAAAACCGCTCTGCAATAACCTTCTACACATCCATATCGTACAATAGGTCTTTGGCATTATTTCAGCACTGTACACGGACCTACATTTTGTATGGTGGAGGATAAGTAGGGAAGAGGAGTAGGAGATGGGAAAGAGAGTGAGTGGGCACCTCATCTTCCACACCATCACCAGCTCATTGGTTTCCTCTCTGTTTTGTTTCAAATCATAGTTGGAGCAAACCAACCACACCGACTTGTAAAGAAAACACTTCAAACTACAGTCCAAAACATCTGGCAAACATCCTGCATGGAGCGAAGTCTCCTTTCCCTCGACCTGTCAGGGACACACTTCCCACCCCTCAACTACAAGTCCTTCACCGTCCGAAGAGGCACTCATCCTCTCAGCAGCGTGTCGGGCTTTGGGCGCCTAGCACAGCAACTGGCTGCTCTCCACGCTGAGGCCTGGGGCTGCTTGCTTAGCAACAACAGTGGACCGCACAGGCCCAGTTTCTAAACAATGCCAAAAGGATACCCGTGAGAAGTCCTCGTCATCGTTGGGGCCTCCCACGTCCTGAGGTCGGTATGTTTGATCCTGTTGATGGCGCCATTTTGTAAGGTGGAGGACACGTAGGGAAGAGGAGTAGGAGATGGGAAAGAGAGTGAGTGGGCACATCATCTTTCACACCAACACCAGCTCGTTGGTTTCCTCTCTCTTTCATTTCAAATCATAGTTGGATCGAACAAACCACACCGAACTGTGGACAGTGCGTGCTGCACGCTATGGCCAGCCCCAGCCCATCAATGGCTGTTGCTTTTCAGTCCTTTAGAGAACTATAAAATAGGCATTCTGGCTCACCCACCTCCGCCAGCTCCAACCGGCTAAAGCCGGTTTCGCTGTTGCTCCGCCGGCTTACCCAGAATGCCTATTTTATAGTTCTCTAATAGTAAACACTTTACAAACATACATAATGTGTAGGATTATCTGTTTTTAACACTAATTTAGAAAACTTTTGAGACTTTAGTTTTTGCTTAATCCTTCGTTTTTCTTGATCGTTTTCAATAACATCATTTTCACGCATACATTCATCAAATGCGTCTCTGTCTTTCATGTGAAATAAAACCACTGTCTTTAATTGCTCTCTAAAGTCTTTTAAAACTGAGTTATATTTTTGACATAAAATCCACACACTTATCCCAGCATGTCTTCCACTGAAAGCCAGTTTCGACAAAGATTTTCTCTTTTTGACTATATCCTTTTCTGCTGAACAATCATCTATAATAAATAGTGTCTGAGTTCCTTCAAACTGTCTAAAGAAATGTTCTAAACACTCACTCAGTTTATTGCTAGGATCAACTAAATAGATTTTATCATCCGTCCATATAAACCTTCTGTCGTGATATGCTTTGTTCCATTTAAGTGTTGGGCAGAAAATTACTATATGATCAAAATTATAACGATAAACTGTTTGTAATAGGTCGAGGACAAATATTGTTTTTCCACAACCAGTCTGTCCACAAATCAATGAACAATGAGGGGTTTTTATCATAAAGTTTAACATCGGCATTGACACCAAAGTCGTTTGCTCCATAGTTTTATAACAGAATTTAATCTAATCCAGTTATTGTTTTTATCATACTCTCTGTCAAAACTTGTTCAGTATAATAAAACCCTATAAGGCCCAAATGTGTAAGATTAATCCAGTTCAGTTCTGTAAGATCGTTTCTATTTAAACTAATATCAATTTTGTTGCTTGTTGTTATGACCTTAATATCCTCGCCATTGTAAAGAACAACGACAGTAACTTTAAGTTTGTCAACGTCTAAGTTTTGCCAGCTAATAAGAATTCCTTTCATAAGATTGTCACTGACGCCCAGAGCTCCATTTCTCGCCTCATCTTTTAAGACAGAAATTTTAAATATCATTGTGAACGTGTCTCCTAATTTTGTGCGTGGAATGAACTGTAATTTTGTAGAAGCTTTCTTTAAAACCGATTCTCTTCTGTGGAGGATGTACTGTTTGTCCCCAAACGGCTTTATTTCGATCTCTTTCCGACTGTTGTCCTCTGGCATAAGACTTACATGTAAAGGGCCAGAGTTCAATGCTTTTCTGAAACTTTTTTGACGGTCGAAAAATGTAAATGGGCTTAAGAATTCAAATTTTATGTCCCATTCTAAATATGGTTCTAAGTGCCATTTGTTGTCAGTTTTTCGAACTATTTTATATTCATACTGACCTGTATTATTTGCTTCTAGATTGCGTAGTTGTTCTAGTTTAGGAAACCTTTTGTTGTCGTCAACCTCTTTGCGTTTATAATAACCATCTTTAGTGTACTCAAAACCATATAAAGTGCCTATCTCACCGTTTTGTTCAAAGTCCTCAACGTCTGCAAGGTCTTTTAATTCTAAAGTTACACACCTCTCAGGCGCTAATGTGACCCCCGAATCGTCTGGTCCACGTGACATTTTTTAAAACAACGTATTATTTTATTTCTAAAACAATGTGCAGGTTATCACATTTCACGACTTTCCCTGTTTTATCTGTGATCTTTATATTAAACGATCTGACCCTCCCACAAGCTAATCTTTTAAACTGTAAATTAGGGAATCGTATAATTTCATAATCGCAATATGCAGCTTTCCCTGATGGAAGAGCTCTTAAAACAGTTGAGGGCCTTCCATCATATAAGTTTTCATCAGTGCTCAGCTCGTCTAAATGAACATAGAGTAATGAATGTAATGCAAGATCGAGCGGATTTTCCCCCTCATAAGTAGTTTTGTCTGGTGTAACTCTAAATCTATAATAGGCTTGATTGGGTTTAAAGCCTAACATTTTAGCTAGCTCTACATCAAAAAAGTAATTGACTTCTTCTCCTTCATGTTTGAATGTCAACATTGTTTTTAGATTTGCATTGTTAAGTTTGAGAGTAATGTCGAAGTTACTCATTGCTTCTTTTAGCGAGCAAAACCCGTAATAACCATCAGGTATGGTTAACTGGCTAATTACGTCTCCTCTTCTGTCAAGTTTTGAAATCTCATTATTCCTCTTGGATTGACTTATATTAAACCATACGACTTTGTAGAATATTTCATGGAGTGCGACCCTTCGGGTTCCGCAGTTATTATCAATAGCATATTCTAAAAACGAAGGACTGTCTTGAGTTGTTATTGTTACAAACATTTTTAAAACAAATTTAAAAATGAGTGCTTTCAAATATACTAATGCAAAATATTCTGTTGGGCCGCACTACAGTCCTAAAGATATAACAACTGATACCCTCGACATTTCTGTGACTCAGTCTGACGCCTTTCAAGTAAAGGTTAGTACTCCATTAAACAGATATCTTAACCCTCCTATTAAAAAAGACCACATCCCGAAAGTGTGGTTTAGTCATCCGATGCAGTTTTATCAGAACCAGTTAAACTTTGCTGTGTTTTGTGCATCAACTGGGTGTGGAGTGTCGTATGCGGATCATTTAAATCATCCTGATCCTTTGGTGAGGTCAGTGTATAGATTTCATTTTTATTACACCTTCAGACGTATTTTATCTGAACTGCAAGCACCATTACCAAATGACAAAACGTTTAATCCATTCAGCAACAGAATAGATTACAAGGCTTTTGAAAGGATCTGTAACGAATTTGATATTGACCCAAAGACAGACTTTAGACAAAAGTTGGATCTTAATCATGGTTTAGGCACTCTTTATTATTGGGGCGTGCATAGAAAGTATAACTATGATTGGGATCCTCCTTACACATCTTTTTCTTCAGGCACAACTGTTCACCTCGGGTCCATAGAGCAAGAGCATAAAACAGCATGGACAACATTTATTTTGGATACTTCTAAGGGCCTAACTAGAGCGGGAATAGAACGAATAAACGACTCTATTCGTACTTATGTTTGGTGTTTGCTAGGTTCGCAAGCACAAACGAGATCAAACATAATTGATCCTTCTACTGGCTTTGACGCCCAAAAACAGTATTTAGCAAATTTAGAGGATTCTATTAATTCTGCAGTTGATTTGCCTTCAAGTATTAAAAGGTACCAAAATGTTTTGCAATACGCAAGATCGAAAGTAGACTTCGCCGTTGGCACTGGTTTATACATGCTGCCTTCTGACCTCAGACTTCAGATAGGAACAATAATAAACTATAATAATGAAATCCTTGTGGCTGGTAAAGAAGAGAAGGTCGGAAAAAACGACATAAATTCTAAGCCAGCAATAGCAATAAAAAAAGAAGCCCCACCAATCCCCGAGCCCCCCAAACCCCCCCATTCAATCCCTGTGGTCCCAAGAAATAATGACCATGAATATGAAAAGACAGCACTTGTTATTGGATTAACTGCCCTAGGATTACTTGGTCTTTATCTTACTATAAAGTAACCCAACTATTAAGACAACTAATGCCCATAAGTGCTCGGCCATAAAGCCAACTACTTTACTTGCAGTAGACAAAAGCCAGCTAACGATCCCCCTATTATACCAGGCAAAGAGTCTATTGCCTTACTGGCTAATTTTTTTAATAAACTTGCAAGATGATCAAGTTGTTTTTTTACCCATGATTTATCTGATGGTGGTCCTGGTGGCACTGCTCCCCCACCACCACCACCGCCTGTAATAGCCAACACCAGTGTACTTATTGCAAATCCTAAGGCTGTTATAACACTTGCTAATGTGACGCCTTGCTCTCTAAACAGTGCTCTTATTCGTTCTGCTAGTGTTGTGTCTTCATATAAAATTCTTTGGATAGTTTCTCTTATTCTGCTCACTTGAGTTCGTAATTGTTCTCGGTTAGTAGACAGCACTTCTAGTCTTGCTGATCTCTCTTGTTCAAGATCTTTTAGTCTTTGTGTTATTCTTTCTTTAACACCAGGTCCTAAGTTGTGGTCATCAGCCTCAACTAGTTTTTCTTTTTCTCTTTTTATATGCTCATCTAGTTCACCCAGTTTTGCTAAATTGTTTGTTAATTCGCCTCTGATGCTTTTCAAAGCATGATCAAGGGCCGTTATTTCTCTCATAGGTAGCGGCGGATCGTGCATAGTTTTTAATACTGTTTCTTCTGAAAAACTGGTTTCTATTATTTCGTCTGCTGTTGGGCTTAAATCTTTAAGTTCCATGTTTTGTATTTGGTTTTCTGTTGGGAGTTCTTGTAGTGTGTTTTGAAGTTTAGCAACTGCCTCACTGTCTAATCTTCGCGGTTTAGCAATGCCAAGGCGATTTTGATCGCTCACACTGAGCCTTTGTCTAATTGTAGTCTTTGCTAAAAACTTTGATGGGTCTGGTTTAGTTGTAAGCTGAACAAGTTGTCCTTGCTCGTTTTTCACAAACAAATGGTCATCTTTTGTTTCAAAATCATTAGGGTCTATAAATTCGGGAGGTTCTTGGCCTAAACTTTGATAAAATGATTTGACCTTACTTTCTGTTAATTCACGCCGCAATGATTGTAATGGATGTGTCAAAGGCGTCATTTCACTCATGTCGTCTCCAGGATCAAAAACATCATAATCTTCTTCTGCCATGTTTTTAAATAATTAACTTTTTATTTTGTTTTATAAAAAAATGTCACAAGCATATGGCTCGATTCTTGACCCGCATAGAAGACTGAAAGAGCCCTTTGGCGTGAAGGGAAATAAACAGAATATTATTGTTCCAAATAATCCATCTACTATTGATTCAGATCAAATTCTTACTGTTAAATTTCCAGACCTAGGAGCAGATGAAGTGATTGTGCCGGGATCTGCACGGCTTACTTTTAAAATAGAACTTGATTCAGCAACAGACGTAAACAGGACAGTTGTACAGAATCTGGGACGGGCAATCGTTAAGAAAATTTCTATAAAACTTGAGGGGCAAGAAATATTTTCTTTACACAATGCAGACATATTTTTAATCTATTGTGATCTATGGCTAACCGAGAATGAAAGGGCCAATCTTGCGTTTCAAGGAATCGAAAATAACGAAGCACTAAAACACAGAATAGACGCCGAAGATGCGAAAGACGGTAACAAGTATGAAGCTGTAAGTTATGCGTTTGGAAATCGCTTTTCTATACCCTTGGATTTTGAGTTGTTAAAAGCGCATGCGCCATACTTTCAAGGAGCATTAAAAGACAGATTGTCATATGAACTAACTTTTAATGAATACAAACGTGTCATTAGATCGACAGACACTGATTCCAAGTACAGCATTTTCGACATCTCGTTAGAGTTTGACATTGTTAGCAACCCTAACTTAGCAAGGCTGATTGAGCAACAATATCAGTCAAAATTAGCAATATATTACGAAAGAGTGATTCATCATTCAAAATATCCTAAAAGCAGGGCAGACACAATATGGAACTTTAGTTTTAGTGCCGCAGCAAGATCCCTTAAAGGTATTTTATTGCTGTGTGAAGATGAAGAACCATTCAAAAGACAAAGTGAAAAGTTTATCAATCCTAAAATAACGAAAGTACAATGTTCAATTGAGGGTAGTCCTAACCAAGTCTACGGTAGCGGGCTTAAACCTTATCATCATTTTGATGAAATAAGAAAATTGTTTGGAGGCGGGAGGTCTAGAAGTCCAACAGTAGACCTTGTGTCTAAAGATCTACACCTTCACAGTGTTAGACTTGATGAATATTTAACAACGAAATACGGTTTATGGATTGACCTAAGGTCAACAGAAGATAATCAGTTGCATGGGAGTGGGAGAACAGTTAAAGACGTAATAAACATTCAAATTGATAAAGAAAAAGAGAGTGATAAACCACTTAATGTACATTTGTTTTTAATATATGATGCGCAGCTGAATATTCAAGATAACAGATTGAAAGATATCCAATACTAAATTATTTTTATTTTAAAAAAGCATGTCTGTTACGACTTATCCAAAAGTGCCCAAAGAAGAGATAGCTGCTGCTGTAGACATAAAAACTTTCAGATTAACCAACATTACACAAATGCAACAAAAACTAGAGCAGGACCTTTCAAAATACAGTAAACCCAAACGAAGGTATTCTGCTGTCTTTAATGCTGTTACATATGTTAATACTGGAGCATCGATCACTAGTGCTCTATCAGCAGGAACAAGTGTAGGTCTCTTAGCAACAGGCGTAGGTGCACCGGCAGCTTTACCTCTAGGTGGTGTGTCTTTAACTCTTGGCCTGTGTTCATTGGCTGTAAGTGCTGTCAGCAAAAAAATAAAAGCTAAACTCCAAAAGCACACAGCTATGGTTCAACTAATAACAGCTAAACTTAGTTCGTTCAAACTGATAATTGATAAAGCACTAGTTGACTCAAACATCACGGATGAAGAATTTAGTCGCCTACAGGCTGATTTTGAGGACTACAAAAGACAAAAGTTTGATCTTCAAAGAAAGGCAAGGGCAACTTTTTCTCAACAGCCAGACACCGACCAGATAAAAAAGGAATGTTTAAAAAAAGTAAACGAGACATTAAACTCTGTTCTAAACAGCTCACATTAACAACCCCAAAGGGCGTTTATACTTTAGTTTATGAGTCCAAGCACAAAAAGACCGTTGAAATTGATTCTGATTAACTTTTATTTTTTTGATTTAAATAAATATTTTGAGTTAGAAAAGAAGCTCAACATGGATAAGATATATGAAGGTTCAGATGAATTGTTTGAAGCAATGCTCGAGGAAGAGCGTTTGTCAAAAGCTTTAAATGAGGTCGTTTTAGAAGTTATTGATCCAACAAAGGTACAGGCAAGCGTTGAACATGCTATTTCTCAAGTTCCAAGTAAACTAACAATAAACCCTCCAGTTAAAGTAAGGTTAGTTGTTTTAATCGACTATATAACAATAAACGAAGAAAATCTAGAAGTCTGGGTCTCAACTAAACAGCAGACTATTCTTTCTCATAATGACTTAACACCCGGTTGGGCAGATCAACTTCTTACACAGTTTAATGAAGCCTCTGAAGCAGCTAAAATGAGAGGCTCTGGTTGGTCAGAGGGTGAAGTCCTAGACATCAGATTAAGACAAGCTAAGTATGAGCCAATTGTAGGCAAGGCTTACATTCCACTGCCTCCAACATTAGTTGCAAAGAAAGCAGTTTTGAACATAAAAAATTCAGACGACAAATGTTTTATGTGGTGCGTTCTTGCTAGGCTGCATCACGTTGCCAAAAATGCAGAGAGAGTATCTAACTATTTACAGTGGGCCAATGATCTTAACTTTAACGGCCTTGAATTTCCTATGGCTGTAGACAAAATTGATCAGTTTGAAAAACAAAATCCACCAATAACTGTTAATGTCTACACATGGTCTGAAGAAACCAACCTTCTGCCAATTAGAGTGTCAAAGAACAGTCCAACAATAGGCGAACCAACCAGGAGTCATGTAGACTTACTCCTAATGCAAAGCCTTAATGGGTTGCACTACACTCTAATACGCACAATGAGTAGATTACTAGTGCATACTACAAAACAACATAGCAAACAAGAATTTTGTAGAAAATGTTTAACAAGAATTCCGTCCGTTCAAGCTGCGAGCGAACATATAAAACATTGTATTAGCCCAGTTGACTGTGATACAGAACTAATTACGCCCGGAGAAGGCAGTAAAGTTAGTTTTAAGAACTGGAAACGGTTGCAAACTAGTCCATATGTTGTTTATGCAGACTTCGAATCACTCATTGTTCCTTATGAAGGACCAACCCCACAGAAACTTCCTAAAACAGTCTTAATGAGTAATCATCAGATTTGCTCATTTGCCTTCATCATTGTTAGGTCGGATGGCGCCCATTCAAAGCCAGAATTATACAGAGGACCAAATGCTGCAAAATACTTCTTAAAACGCATGCAGCAAGTGCGTAATGCCTGTTCTAATAATCTAAACTTATCTGAAATCATAATGACGCCTGAAGACCAACAACAGTATGACTCAGCCACTCACTGTTGGATTTGTGGGGCGGCCTTGGTTGCCACCGCAGAGAATCCAACAGTAAGAGACCATGATCACATTAGTGGAAAGTTTAGAGGAGCAGCACATAACAAATGCAATCTTCAACTAAAGTTTGAACCAAAGACATGGAAGCTGCCTATATTCTTTCACAACTTGCGAGGTTACGACTCTCACCTTATAATGCAAGCAGTAACCAGCGACTTCAGGGTGTCATGCATTGCGCAGTCATCAGAAAAGTACATGTGTTTCACTTTAAATAACATGTCTTTCTACGACTCTATGCAACACATGATGGGTTCATTAGAGTCACTGGCTATGTCCTTAAAGTCCTGCCCAATAACAGAAGAATATTTTGACCCAACTCTTGTTAGAAAGGGCGTTTACCCTTATGAGTACATGAACAGTTGGCAAAGGTTTGACGAAGATACACTTCCGCCTAAAGGCGCGTTCTTTTCTAGTCTCAGAGGAAAGGACATCAGTGATTCTGATTACCAGCATGCTCAAGATGCGTGGCAGAAGTTAGAGTGTAAAACGATGGGAGACTATCATGATTCCTATTTAATGGCGGATACTTGTTTGTTGGCGGACGTCTTTGAAAATTATAGGAAGACCTGCATGAAACATTACAGCCTGGATCCCGCGCATTACATTTCTGCGCCTGGGATGAGCTGGGACGCTTTCTTAAAATTTACTGGAGTACAAATTGATTTATTGTCTGACCTGCCAATGCTTCAGATGATTGAAAACGGATTGCGTGGGGGAATCAGTATGGCGTCGCACCATTACTGTAAAGCAAACAACAAATATTTGGATGACTATGATCCAAGTAGGAAGTCTAACTATCTTATGTATTTAGATGCGAACAATCTGTATGGTTGGGCTATGGCGCAATCACTTCCATTACGCAACTTTAAAATGTACACAGGACTCAAAGACATTCAAAAGTTTTTAAAATGGCTACCTACTCTAGAAGCTGATCGTAAAAGAGGTCTCATTCTAGAAGTTGATTTAGAATATCCTCATGAACTTCATGATTACCATAATGACTATCCATTAGCGGCAGAAAGTCTAAAAGTGTCAATGACAGAACCACCTAAACTTGTGCCTAATCTTCGTGACAAAAAAAATTATGTCTGTCATTACAGACTTCTTCAATTTTATTTAAGACATGGTTTAAAGTTGACAGCTGTTCATCGTATAATTGCTTTTGACCAAGAACAGTTCATGAAACCATACATAATGAAGAACACTGATCTCAGAACTAAATCCACAGATGCTTCAGAAAAAGACTTTTTCAAGTTGATGAACAACAGCTGTTTTGGAAAGACTATGGAAAATCCGCACAAGCGTAAAGATGTTAGATTGGTCACCAGAGAAAACGTTGCAATTAAGTTGACTTCAAAACCTAATTATCAGGACTTCAGAAGATTTCATGATCAGCTTTTTGGCATAATGATGAAAAAAAAGAAAGTCAAATTGGATAAGCCCGTTTTTATTGGGTTTACTGTTTTAGAGCTGTCGAAGCTTTTGATGTTAGAATTTCTTTACGACTACTTTAAACCCTTGTATCCAGAGTCCAGAGTTCTGTACACAGATACAGATTCCTTTGTAATCGACATCCCTACTGAAGATATCTATAAAGACATGGAAATAGAAGTGGCTAAAGAGCATGCTGGATGGTACGACACATCTGATTACCCTAAAGATTCGCCTTTGCATTCAACTGTTAACAAAAAGGTTTTAGGTAAGATGAAGGATGAATTATCTGGAGATGTGATCAAGGAGTTTGTTGGTTTGAGGTCGAAAATGTACAGTCTTTCAAGCCAAAAAAAAGTTGTTAAAAAAGCAAAGGGAATATCTCGCAGCGTTGTGCAGTCAAGCATATCCCATGACAACTATAAAAAAGCATTGTTTGACAATAAGACTTTTCATCATGACAACGTAAAACTACGATCTAATCTACATGAGATCAACACAACTGTTGTAACAAAGAAGTCATTAGATAGAACAAACACAAAACGTGTGTTTGTTAATCCAGAGTTTTCATATGCAATCGGGCATTGGAGGTCATTTGGTCAAGCGCAATTAGATACTCAGTAATTTCTTTATCCAGTATAGCCGGATTATTTGTGGTTGTTGTTTCAAGATTTTGATTTTTTCAAGATTTTTGATTTTTTCATATAAATTAGGATCAATGGGTAGTTTATTCTTTATCATTGTTTTAATAATAAATCTATACGCAAATAATTTTTTTTGAGCTTCCATTTTAACTCAAATATATTTATGTAAATCAGTTAAAGCGGAACTGTGTCTGGTGGGATTATCTGCAGTTCTTCCTTCACAAAAGATCTTTGAGGGGCTGGTCGTTTTGTTGTGTCAGTTTCTCGTAAATAATACACGGGCGGATTCATTTTCACAATTTTTTTTATCTCATATGGATCAACACTCCAAACTGGATCTGTTGCCCTGATGCGAGTGTCCCCTTCCGCTTCTCCCGGTGAATAAAGGTATCTCACTTTCAAACCAAATGGTAATAGTTTGCTTGATGAAGACTCTCCTTCAACAACATTTATTGTTTGTTTTCTGATTGCTTGTACTGGTTTTAGACCTTTAAATTCTTCATTATTCATTGCGCGCAAAACTGAGGGCAGCCTTCTAACCCATTCTGTGTTGCGAGAATTGTCAATCAGCTCTCTGTGATACTGGTAGGAGAAAAGTCTTTCAGATAACTGTTTGTTAAAGTTTTCAACCAACCCCTGTGATCTGTGAACACCCGGAATGCCTCTTTTAATGGTAACTCTATGTTTTAACAATAATTGATTCACTTGTCCTTTAAATTCTTTCCCATCATCGACTTGAATCATGCGAGGATAAGTTAATGGGCCTCGTTGATATATCAGTTGTAAAGCGACAGCAACAGCAGAAGCACTCTTTTGTGTTAATGGTTCCGCATCTTTGTATCTTGAAGCTATGTCAATGACTGTAAGTGCGTACTTAAATCTTTTTCGTCTAATCGTATCATGGGGTAAATATAGAAGATCCATTTGATGGGTGTCGTTCGGTATTGTGTTGACAAAGTGTGGTCTCTGTATTCGTTTAGGCGCAGGTAGATAAATTTGCCAAATCGCTTGTTTAGATAACCATTCTTTTGCTGTTTGTTCACTGACTCCCGCTGCTTGGCTAAGCTTTTTAATTGCTGTTATTCCCTTCCAATATCCTTTTGGCGAATAATAGATCTTGTTCATTTTTTATTCAGCCAATATTATGTGCAACAAAATACACAGCGGTCATGCCAAAGACAATAAACAATATTTCTTGCATCTTTTGTTTTTCTGATGGTTGATAAAAGTCGCTGAATTTTGGTGGGGGCAATGTTTCAACTTGTTTGCCTGTTACTAGAAAATATTCTTTTATTGCCTGGTCAACATCTTTAAATGTGTAAGCTGCATGTCCCTGTTGTTTAAGTCTGTCGTTAATAAAATCTAACTGCTCCATTCTTTGCTTTTCATAGGTGTCTTGTGCAGCAGCTAGTTGCTCCATAGCTCTGTTATGTCTTTTTCTCTCATCGTTATTTTGTAGTTTACTAAACGCGTAATTACTTCCGCTGAAAGCAAGCGCGTTAACCACTGCGCCGCCTATCATCATTACGAGTGAAGCCATTTTTATAAATGTATTTTTTTTACATATTATATTTTCTGGAATTATTCCTTGCTTAACTAGAAAATCTTTCGTAGCAAACGAAGCTGTAATAACAGCAATCAGCTTTGCTGAGTCTTCAAAGTCTAGTTTGCCAAGATCTGCTGGTTTTATTCTTAACAAGCTTTTACCAAGCATTGTGTATCCTACACTTAGACCTCCAATAACAGCAGAATGGTATACAAGGTTAGTAATAGTTTTTTCGGTGCTCATTTTTAAAAAATAAAATAATATTTATTCATTAATAAAACATGAACTGCGATGATTTACTTCCTGAACTTACAAATGATCAAGTTGATGACCAAGCTATTATGCGTCAAAAGGAAAGGCTGTATTCTTTAGCAGCATGTGGAAAAACAAAACAGTACCTTGGAAATGAATTCAGCATAGAACAGATACAACAGATGTCGACGCAAGACATTGTAAAGTATCACAACAGGTATGAAGCGCAACTGGGGTCAAGAATGGTAAAAAGTGTTGGGCAAACGGTTCTTAGTTTGTACACTAAACTAGTTAGTAGATTTGCTCCCATTGATTCTGAACAAGATTTTATGTATGATTTAACACAGGATCCCGTTTTAACAAAGTCATTAGAGTCTCTAGGATGTGATCTATATTACAGATTTGGAACATTATTGTCGCCAGTAATTATGGGGTTAATTACGTTTAATCATATAGATTTTATTTCCCTTCAAAATGACCGAGCCAGAAAATCAGCAGAAAACATTGATGGAGAAAGTGACCAGTAAAAAGCCTCCTCATCCTGGGCGGTGTTGCAGCAGGAAAAAAATTAGCAGAGTGGAACAAACAAAAAAAATAATGTTGCAATCACAGAATATAACTCATAATGAAAACATAACACCGCCAACGCCAACAGTTGTTTCAACTGTAAATACACAAGTTGATTCAAGGCCTGCAACACCAAAGTCGTCATGGATTATTTGGATTAAAAGA
>CM065738.1:48674086-48682703 GCA_033310375.1 Conus canariensis | reverse complement strand
TGCCGACTTGAATAAGAACCTAGAACGACTTAATGACGATTTTTTTTCACAATTAATTGTTACATTCTTTTCCGGGGGAGACAACTCCCTTCTGCCTTTATGTAGTATCTAGGTCAGACATGTCTGGCCACGGCTTACTCAACTGCACAATAGCCGAGTCGAAGCGTCGCACTGTTTCCGGGTTCGTGTCAAGTTACACATAAGGGCGCCGGGCCGCCCACGCGGCATTGTATAAATTTAGCCGGCTAAATTCCCCACCGGCGTCGTTTAGTACAGGCGTTAGACGTCATTGTATAAATTTAGGCGGCTAAATTCCCCACCTCAAAATAATCTTTTCCCAATTTTATGTATTAAAAGCAGCATTTTTATATTTAAATCTAAAAGCATTTAAAACAAATATTTATTAAAAAGTAGTGACTAAAAAGTAAGGTAAGATGCACTTTGTTATTTAGCTTTTGGTGTTGTTTTAACAACTTTAAAAACAACTTTACTCTAGGCAAATAAAAACAACTTTACAAGTAGACACCATGTAATTGTAAAGCGTTTGTTTGTGTACAGTATATATATAAATCTTGAAGTTAACAACATTGGGGATATGCCTGCAGTAGTTTTAAATACTTGGTTGTCATGGCATTGAAAAGTCTAAATTTGCCCTCTTCCCTGCCCTCAAGTGATCCTTCCTACTTTCGTATTGGGTCACTGGCGCGGCTATAAACGCCCGTAAACCCAGAATATGGTCACTGGCGCGGCTATAAACGCCCGTAAACCTAAAATGGTCGCCCTGGTGCGGCTATGGGAAGGACCACTAAAATGGGGGTGAGGGGATTGCCCAAATTAGACAAATAGAAAGCAGGCAAACAAGTATAAAAGTATACTACTGTTGGAGGCATATTCCCAAAACCCTTCACATCTGGCCGTGTTATATGTGACCCTCTGGGTCTGGCTTGGGGCCCTAGGGCGCCATAGGGTCTCAAGTGAGATCCAGAGGTGATCAGTAATGCGGCCAGATGTGAAGAGTTTTGCAGAAATTTATTTCACATTTGATGAATGTATGCGGGAAAATGATGTTATTGATCAAGAAAAAACTTAAGTCTCAAAAGTTTTCTAAATTAGTGTTAAAAACAGATAATCCTACACATTATGTATGTTTGTAAAGTGTTTACTATTAGAGAACTATAAAATAGGCATTCTGGGTAAGCCGGCGGAGCAACAGCGAAACCGGCTTTAGCCGGTTGGAGCTGGCGGAGGTGGGTGAGCCAGAATGCCTATTTTATAGTTCTCTCCTTTACATTTACAGACACCTGAATAACGGAATCAGCGTCACAGCCTTCACCACACTCTGCTCAGTGCAGAAAATGGTCTCAGAGCCAGAACACTGGAAGTATATAGGCCTCCCAGCCCCTTTCAACGAGATTTTTTGAGAAACTCCTTTGTGGCCTAAGTCACGATGGAACCACTAGAAGCGTCTAAAGTGTCTAAGATCTGGCTTCACTGAGCTGCTCTTGAACTGACATTCTATCCCCCAGGGCCTGACAAACAATGGGGCTGACCGTCACGTAAGTAGCTGGATCTGGAGGAGTGCAGAGGAACATGAAGACTGACCCTTTAGACTCTGTAGCTTGGGCAAAATCCAGCATGTGTGCACTCTGTTGCCAACGACTCTCACCTGCCGATATTTACCTCTCTAAAATCTCTAGTCCACCTCAGCAAAGACACCACCAACTACAGCTCCACAGTCTCCCAGGGCTGTCCCCTTGGCCTATAATTAGTCTTCCAGACCAAGCCATCCAGACCAGCCATCATCAAAGAGAGGCTCAAGACCTCCGTAGCAAAAGCAACACCAATTACGATGTGGCTGAAGGACAATGGCTGTCTCTTCTAAACCAGTCTGCCCAGACCAGCCATAGGCAAATTGTCTGCTGAGTGACCAGCCTCTTAACTGGCATTCCGAACTACCAGCTAGGTTACCCCTCTCTGTGATCCTCTCCCACGTTTGCGGGATTAACCACTGCCAACTCTGTTCTCAAAAGTTGGTCAGAATCGTACCCTTTCCAATATGTTCAATTATATCCAAAGTATGTATCATAGTCAATCTTGATTCATAGGCTGCACAACTGCCACGTTCACATCTCATAGGTTTCTACTGATGGTCAAAGTATAAGTGTCTGCGTGTATACACACACACACACACACACACACACACACGCGCGCGCGTGTGTGCCCATACACATGCTGACTTCTCCCCCTGAGTTCTCCTTCCCCCCACCCCCTTCTGACATCCACATGCCCTGCCAAAATAAACACATATGGACAAGAAGAGAGAGAGAGAGAGAGAGAGAGAGAGTGAGAGAGAGAATGAATGAATGAAATGTTTATTGAGATAAGCTTAAAAAGCCCATTCTGAAGGGGAATTGGGGAGGGGGTGGGGGGGGGGGGGTCACAAGATAGCTGTCAAAGAATAAATACAAACAATACATGTCTGCAAAAAAACAACATCACAAAGAGGAAACCAAATCATGGAAGAAACGTAACACCAACACGATTGTCAATACAACTGGAAACGAGTTCATCCACAGTCATCACGATTTCGGTGTGTAACAGCTGTGCTGTCGCTGGAAGTCGCCTTAACGTGGCGCCTTAACAGCTCTCTCTGTGAGAACAGAGAGAGCTGTCCATGTTCCTTTTCATCTTCTGTAGATATGTCAAAATGTCACTGATTGAGAAGCCTAAGAAGCAAAAGAAAATCACGAAAGAGCAAAACAAGCTACATTTTCTTGATTTTCTTTTGCTTCTTAGGTGGCACCTTTGGTTGGTTTTTTGAAAACTCAACAAACTTATCTCCCCCTATTTCTTCAATCTAAGACATAAGAGCAAGCTTTGTTTATAACTGAATATTTCTTGCAGTCATTGCACACCAAGCTGCTCTGTAAGTTGCTGGAATTGTGCTCGGTACTTATCCTTGGAATTTATTAGTTTATTGTAATTTAGTCCCTTGTGGATTCATTCCAAGAACTGGCCCTCAGCACCTGTGTCTTAAGAGGTTATCTTTTTATATTTTCTACTTTTCACAAGAAAATGTAGCTTGTTTTGCTCTTTCATGATTTTCTTTTGCTTCTTAGGTGGCACCTTTGGTTGGTTTTTTGAAAATTCAACAAACATACTATGGTATTGCACACCAGCCTTTTTCTAGGATAGCATTCTTCTTAAAACCGAAAAGGCAGAGGAGTCAAGTTACCACTTTCCCCGGTCACTGAGGAGAAACAATCAGGTTTCGAAATACCGGTATCTGACCAGGAGTTATATGTTAGTGAGTTTCCTCCCCACCGGAGATTGTCTCTCCCTTGGAGACTATAAGCTTTCTGAAGGCTCATTTTGAGAAGCATTTATTATTCCCTGTTCACCCACTCAAGCACATACTGTTAGTTAGGCAGAGTTATCTACCAATGCAGACATGAATGCTTATCTCCCCCTATTTCTTCAATCTGAGACATAAGAGCAAGCTTTATTTATAATTGAATATTTCTTGCAGTCATTGCAACACCAAGCTGCTCTGTAAGTTGCTGGAAATGGTACTCGGTATTTATCCTTGGAATTTATTAGTGTACTATATATAATATATATATATATAAATATTATGCTGAAACAATTGAGTAGTGGGGGAAAACAAGTTCAGGCTAACAATTCTTCCGTCATTCCACTAATGACTTGGAACAATTTAAAATGAAAGTAATCTTAAATGTTAGCGAACTAAAAAGAAAGAAAAAAAACAGCAAAACAAAAAAAGTGGTCAAGCGAATCACACCACAAAACACGACGCGTTTCAAACTCCTAGGTCTTCTTCAGGCAAGATACAAAACAATTAGGACAACGAAAAAGAACGAGCAATCAGTTCAGCGCAAGATAGGCGTTGAATGAAAACGAGGCTGTCAGAAGGGAGATAATGTGTGAGTCAAAGTAGTAATGATGATAATTATATTACTGATAGGAATACTAATAATGGTAATGATGATGATCAAAGTATTGAAAAAATAAATAAAGACAGGATAACTACAACTTTTGGTGATAATTTGACAATGGCAGTTGCAGTATGGGAGAAAGGAGAGTGGGTTAAAGGATTCTTAAACAGCATGGTTGCCGTGGCAACTGTCTTAGTGGTGATGGTGATCTTAATGGTAGTCATGGTAATATCAATACTTACAATCGTATTAATGATGATAATGCTAACAACTATAGTGAAGGTAATGGTAACAACGGTACTGATAATAAAAGCATGATACAGAAATATATTTTAAAAAATAATGAGAAAGAAATTAAAAATTAACAAATAATAATGATAATAGAATGAAAAATAATAATATTAATAATAGTAATGATAATAATGGTACTAATACTAATACTAAGGGGACAAAACAAATACACAAAAAACCAAGGGGAGGAGGGGGGGGGAGGACAGGAAGAACAAGGAGGAGATGGAAGGTACAAATTGTGGGAAGGATGGAATCTAATAGGTATATTAATAATTATGATATGTATATTCATAGTTTTGACATTAATTGTGATTGTAACCATACAGTAATGATAGTGATTGCTATAGGAGGCTGGAAAAGCGGTAAGCTGGAATGTCAAAAATATCGTAAAGAATAATAATTATATGTGTGTGTGTGTGTGTGTGTGTGTGTGTGTGTGTGTGTGTGTGTGTGTTGTGTGTGTGTGTTTCTGCATAGCTACAAACACCAACACACACATATGCACAGGAAAGAGGGGAGAGGGAAGAGAAGCTCTTGTAGAGGAAATAGTATATGAAATTAAAAGAAAACCAGAAGTAAAAAAGGGAGTGGACAAGTATCTGAATAAACAGTAGATTGATCTGACAATTACAGAGAGTGTAGTGAGAGGGGAAAGGAAGATAGCTGTAAGTTGGGTGTGAGATAAATAATGGGAGACATGGTGGTATGTGTGTGTGTTGGTGGAGAATATTGTGGGTTAATATTGCAGTGGTGGATAGGTGCCTTGGGTGTTGATGCCATGAGGGTGGAGGGAAGAAGGGGATGGGTTTACATACTAACTAAGGGGGGGGGGGGGGGGGGGGGGAGGGAGGGGCAACATGCTAACATGGTAGAAAACAGAAAACGCAAAATTTCATGTATGAATGTCAGTCACATAGACATGAGAGTTACTGCTCGTTCTCTGTACAACACAACAGAAGGAAGTCCTTTGTTCCTAGAGAGAGAGAGAGAGAGAGAGAGAGAGAGAGAGAGAAGAGAGAGAGAGAGAGAGAGAGAACAAAAGAAGGAGGGGAGGGGGGGGGAGTAGATGCAATGGATGGGGTTGCTGGTAAAGAGAAGAATACATGAAACTTTCAGAGGTTTGAACAGAAGTGAATCGATGTCCTTTTGTTCATCAATCGTTCTAAGAATTCAAGACCTTTGTGCACGGGCCGTCGTGCGCAATGCTGACGTGCATGCGAGACTTGTGTGAGTGTGTGTGTGTGTGTGTGTGTGTGTGTGTGTGTGTGTGTGTGTGTGTGTGTGTGTGTGTGTGTCTAGTTTTTGCCCTCGGCTCACCGGTGTTCGGCTGGGTTGCTTTGACGTCTCTGATGGCCTCCAGATTACTTCACTTTTATTTCGACAGTCCGGTCAAAATATCGGGTCTTTTTTTTCTTTTTTTTTTTAAAACCACATTTATATTGGCAATGTAAGTCCAGTTTCGCACCCATACGACAATTTTTTTTCTTTTTTTTGTTTTGTTTTTGTTTTTGTGTGATGCGACCACCACAGAGTCGTTCGGTTGGTTTTTGTTAAATGAATCAGTCATTACATTTGTATGCTCTAAAAAAAGTCAATTAGTTAGCTATTATTAAATGCCTATCATTATTTGATTATAGGCCTTGTTTTTTCTTCTTTCTTTTTTTTTATTATTTGTTTAGGTATGAATGCATGTAAATGGATATTGTGTGTATTACAGACTAAAAAAAGAAACTCATAACTGAAGATTAGTTTATTAGCATGCTTGTTTGTGCGTTTGTGTTTCTCTGGTGGTGTGCATATTCTTGTGCACTGTCTGTCTTCTTCAGTCGTGTTATCTTATTTGGCTTTGTTGTCTTCTGGGTTGCGTATGTTTCGTGCTTTGGTCTTCATGGTGGTGTTGTATGTTTCATGCATTTTGTCTGTCTTCGCTGGTTGTTATTCTATGTGCGTGCGTTGTCTTTTCTGTGTGTTGTTATTTTGGGGGTTTGTCTTTTCTGGTAGGTGTATATTTGTGCATTGTCGTCTTCTCGGTGGTGTTGTATGTTTCATGCATTTGTCTGTCTTCGCTGGTGCTATTCTATGTTGCGTGCGTTTGTCTTTTCTGGTAGTGTTGTATATTTTGGGGGTCTGTCTTTTCTGGTAGTGTTGTATATTTTGTGCATCTGTCTGTCTTCTCAGGTGGTGTTGTATGTTTCAGGGCATTGTCTGTCTTCTCGGCGTTGTTGCTATTGCTATGTTGCGTGCGTTTGTCTTTTCTGGTAGTGTTGTATATTTTGGGGGTCTGTCTTTTCTGGTAGTGTTGTATATTTTGTGCATCTGTCTGTCTTCTCAGGTGGTGTTGTATGTTTTGTGCATCTGTCTGTCTTCTCAGGCGGTGTTGTATGTTTTGTGCATCTGTCTGTCTTCTCTGGTGGTGTTGTATGTTTTGTGCATCTGTCTGTCTTCTCTGGTGGTGTTGTATGTTTTGTGCATTTGTATTTTCTAGTGGTGTTGTATGTTTTGTGCATCTGTCTGTCTTCTCTGGTGGTGGTGTATGTTTTGTGCATCTGTCTGTCTTCTCTGGTGGTGTTGTATGTTTTGTGCATCTGTCTGTCTTCTCAGGTGGTGTTGTATACTTTGTGCGTTTGTCTTTTCTGGTGGTGTTGTATGTTTTGTGCATCTTTTGTCTTTTCTGGTGGTGTTGTATACTTTGTGCGTTTGTCTTCTCTGGTGGTGTTTGTATGTTTTGTGCATCTGTCTGTCTTCTCTGGTGGTGTTGTATGTTTTGTGCATCTGTCTGTCTTCTCTGGTGGTGTTGTATGTTTTGTGCATCTGTCTGTCTTCTCAGGTGGTGTTGTATACTTTGTGCGTTTGTCTTTTTTGGTGGTGTTGTATGTTTTGTGCATCTGTCTGTCTTCTCTGGTGGTGTTGTATGTTTTGTGAATTTGTCTGTCTTCTCAGGTGGTATTGTATGTTTTTGTGAATCTGTCTGTCTTCTCAGGTGGTGTTGTATGTTTTGTGCATCTGTCTGTCTTCTCTGGTGGTGTTGTATGCTTTGCGCATTTGTCTGTCTTCTCTGGTGGTGTTGTATGTTTTGTGCATTTGTATTTTCTGGTGGTGTTGTATGTTTTGTGCATCTGTCTGTCTTCTCTGGTGGTGGTGTATGTTTTGTGCATCTGTCTGTCTTCTCTGGTGGTGTTGTATGTTTTGTACATCTGTCTGTCTTCTCTGGTAGTGTTGTATACTTTGTGCGTTTGTCTTTTCTGGTGGTGTTGTATGTTTTGTGCATCTTTTGTCTTTTCTGGTGGTGTTGTATACTTTGTGCGTTTGTCTTCTCTGGTGGTGTTGTATGTTTTGTGCATCTGTCTGTCTTCTCTGGTGGTGGTGTATGTTTTCTGCATCTGTCTGTCTTCTCTGGTGGTGTTGTATGTTTTGTGAATCTGTCTGTCTTCTCTGGTAGTATTGTATACTTTGTGTGTTTGTCTTTTCTGGTGGTGTTGTATGTTTTGTGCATCTGTCTGTCTTCTCTGGTAGTGTTTTACATTTTGTGCATTTGCATTTTCTGGTGGTGTTGTATGTTTTGTGCATCTGTCTGTCTTCTCTGGTGGTGTTGTATGTTTTGTGTGTTTGTCTTTTCTGGTGGTGTTGTATGTTTTGAGCATCTGTCTGTCTTCTCTGGTGGTGTTGTATGTTTTGTGCATCTGTCTGTCTTCTCTGGTGGTGTTGTATGCTTCGTGCGTTTGTCTTTTCAGGTGGTGTCGTATTTTTTGGTGCATCTGTCTGTCTATTCTGGTGGTAGTGTATGTTTATGCATCTGTCTCTCTTCTCCGGTGTTGTATGTTTGGAGCATTTGTATGTCTTCTTTGATGGAGTTGTACGTTTTGTGTATCTGTCTGTCTTCTCTGGTGGTGTTGTATATTTCGTGGATTTGTCTGTCTTCTTTGGTGGTGTTGTACATTTTGTGCGTTTGTCTGTACTCTGTAGAGTTCCGTATGTTTTGTGCAGTTGTCTGTTTGCTATCGTGGTATTGTATTTCCATGCGTTTGTCTGTCTTCTGTGGTGGTGTTGTACGCTTCAGGCATTTATTCGTCTGCGATAGTGCTTCTTTAGCTGGTCAGAATTCAGTTTAGTGATCTTTCACACATTTTTGGATATTGAAATCAAATAATGTTCACCACCATGAATTACCCATTTCCATTGAAAAACAAAAAGAGGAGCGGGAGTAACACAGAGCAAGTTGAGTTGGAGAATGGGAAACATGCGAAAGAGAGAGAGCCGGTTAGATTGACTCGATGACTGGGGAGGAGAAGGAGAGGGTGGAAGTAAAAAAAAGTTCAGAAGACTGATGAAGGAGCAAATCGTCATGGAGCAGGTACAAGACTGGTCTTTAA
>CM065738.1:48659086-48669086 GCA_033310375.1 Conus canariensis | reverse complement strand
TACCCCATGATACGATTAGACGAAAAAGATTTAAGTACGCGCTTACAGTCATTGATATAGCTTCAAGATACAAAGATGCGGAACCATTAACACAAAAGAGTGCTTCTGCTGTTGCTGTTGCTATACAGCTGATATACCAACGAGGCCCTTTAACTTATCCTCGCATGATTCAAGTCGATGACGGAAAAGAATTTAAAGGTCAAGTGAATCAATTATTGTTAAAACATAGAGTTACCATTAAAAGAGGCATTCCAGGAGTTCACAGATCACAGGCTTTGGTTGAAAACTTTAACAAACAGTTATCTGAAAGACTTTTCTCCTACCAGTATCACAGAGAGCTGATTGACAATTCTCGCAACACAGAATGGGTTAGAAGACTGCCCTCAGTTTTGCGCGCAATGAATAATGAAGAATTTAAAGGGCTAAAACCAGTACAAGCAATCAAAACCAAACAAATAAATGTTGCTATTGAAGACTCATCCAGTAAACTATTACCATTTGGTTTAAAAGTGAGATACCTTTATTCACCGGGAGAAGCGGAAGGGGACACTCGCATCAGGGCAACAGATCCAGTTTGGAGTGTTGATCCATATGAGATAAAAAAAAATTGTGAAAATGAATCCGCCAGTGTATTATTTACGAGAAACTGACACAACAAAACGATCAGCCCCCGAAGATCTTTTGTGAAGGAAGAACTGCAGATAATCCCGCCAGACACAGTTCCAGTCGCTTAGTTAATTTAGGCAAATACATTTGAGTTTAAAATGGAAGCTCAAAAGAAAAAAGAGTTTTCAAAATTAATACGTCAATTATCTGCTTATAATATTATTATCAAAAAAATATTTAAGAACATTGACAATCTTATGCCAGACAATCGCTTACTACCCCAATCCCTAGATTCTGATATTTTGATATGGAAAAATCAAAATGATAAAAAAAAATTGAAGCACATTTAGCAGTAATGAATAATAATGATTTGGCTATACTGGATAATGATATAGTTGAGCTTCTGATAACACTTGACCAAACAGAAACTCCATGAAGACATATGATTATACTATTCTCCAGTGCCCAATTGCATATGAATACTCTGGATTAACAAATACTCTTTTCGTGTTTGTTCTATCTAATGACTTCTTTGTTACAACAGTTGTGTTAATCTCATGTAGATTAGATCGTAGTTTGTAATTGTCATGATGAAAAGTCTTTTTATTGAACAATGCTTCTTTGTAGTTGTCATGTGATATGTTTGATTGCACAACACTACGAGATATTCCCTTTGCTTTTTTGACAACTTTTTTTTGGCTTGAAAGACTGTACATTTTTGACCTTAAACCAATAAACTCCTTGATCACACCTCCAGATAATTCATCCTTCATCTTACCTAAAACCTTCTTATTAATAACTGAATGCAAAGGTGAATCTTTAGGGTAATCAGATGTGTCGTACCATCCAGCATGCTCTTTTGCTACTTCTAATTCCATGTCTTTGTAAACATCTTCAGTAGGGATGTCGATTACAAAGGAATCTGTATCTGTGTACAGAACTCTGGACTCTGGATACAAGGGTTTAAAGTAGTCGTAAAGAAATTCTAACATCAAAAGCTTTGATAATTCTAAAACAGTAAACCCAATAAAAACAGGTTTGTCCAATTTGACTTTCTTTTTTTTCATCATTATTCCAAAAAGCTGATCATGAAATCTTCTGAAGTCTTGATAATTTGGTTTTGAAGTCAACTTAATTGCATCGTTTTCTCTAGTGACCAATCTGACATCTTTGCGCTTGTGCGGATTTTCCATAGTCTTTCCAAAACAGCTGTTGTTCATCAACTTGAAAAAGTCTTTTTCTGATGCATCTGCGGATTTAGTTCTGAGATCAGTGTTCTTCATGATGTATGGTTTCATGAACTGTTCTTGATCAAATGCAATTATACGATGAACTGCTGTTAACTTTAAACCATGTCTTAAATAAAATTGGAGAAGTCTGTAATGACAGACATAATTTTTTTTGTCACGAAGATTAGGCACAAGTTTAGGCGGTTCTGTCATTGACACTTTTAGGGTTTCTGCCGCTAATGGATAGTCATTATGGTAATCATGAAGTTCATGAGGATATTCTAAATCAACTTCTAGAATAAAGCCCTGTTGTTGATCAGCTTCTAGACTCTGAAGCCATTTTAAAAACTTTTGAATGTCTTTTACACCTCCTGTGTACATTTTAAAGTTACGTAATGGAAGTGATTGACTCATAGCCCAACCATACAGATTGTTTGCATCTAAATACATAAGATAGTTAGACTTCCTACTTGGATCATAGTTGTCTAAGTATTTGTTGTTTGCTTTACAGTAATGGTGAGACGCCATACTAATTCCGCCACGCAATCCGTTTTCAATCATCTGAAGCATTGGTAGGTCAGACAACAGGTCAATCTGTACACCTGTATATTTTAAGAAAGCATCCCAACTCATCCCAGGCGCAGAAATATAATGCGCAGGATCTAGACTATAATGTTTCATGCAGGTCTTTCTGTAATTTTCAAAGATATCCGCCAACAAACAAGTATCCGCCATAAAATAGGAATCATGATAGTCTCCCATTGTTTTACACTCTAATTTCTGCCACGCTTCTTGAGCATGCTGGTAATCGCAGTCACTGATGTCTTTTCCTCTAAGACTAGAAAAGAACGCACCTTTAGGCGGAAGGGCTGGGTTATCAAACCTTTCCCAACTGTTCATGTACTCATAAGGATAAACGCCCTTTCTAACGAGCGTTGGGTCAAAATATTCTTCCGTTATTGGGCAGGACTTTAAGGACATAGCCAGTGACTCTAATGATCCCATCAGGTGTTGCATAGAGTCATAAAAAGATAAATTATTTAAAGTGAAACACATGTACTTTTCTGATGACTGCGCAATGCATGACACCCTGAAATCGCTAGTTACTGCTTGCAATATAAGATGAGAATCGTAACCTCGCAAGTTATGAAAGAATATAGGAAGTCTCCAAGTCCTAGGATCAAACTTTAGTTGAAGATTGCAATTGTTATGTGCTGCTCCTCTGAATTCTCCGCTAATGTGATCATGATCTCTTACTGTTGGGTTTAAACTTTTAGGTGTTAGCTCTAAACCACAAATCCAACAGTGAGTGGCTGAGTCATAGCGATCTTGATCTTCAGAGGTCATCTTAAGATCGGATAGTACTAGATTATTAGAACAGACATTACGAACTTCTTGCATGCGTTTTAAGAAATGTTTTGCTGCATGTGGTCCTCTGTATAATTCTGGCTTTGAATGTTCACCATCTGACCTGACAACAATGAAGGCAAATGAACAAATCTGGTGGTTATTCATTATAACTGTTTTTGGTAAATGTTTTGGAGAAGGTCCTTCATAAGGAACAATAAGCGATTCAAAGTCTGCGTAAACAACGAATGGAGACCTCTGGAGTTTTTTGTAATTCTTAAAACTAACCTTACTGCCTTCTCTTGGCATAATTAGTTCTGTATTGCAGTCAACTGGACTAAGACAATGTTTTACATGTTCACTCGCTGCTTGAACAGACGGAATTCTTGTTAAACATTTTCTACAAAATTCTTGTTTGCTATGTTGTTTTGTAGTATGCACTAGTAATCTACTCATTGTGCGTATTAGAGTGTAGTGCAACCCATTAAGGCTTTGCATTAGGAGTAAGTCTACATGACTCCTGGTTGGTTCGCCTATTGTTGGACTGTTCTTTGACACTCTAATTGGCAGAAGGTTGGTTTCTTCAGACCATGTGTAGACATTAACAGTTATTGGTGGATTTTGTTTTTCAAACTGATCAATTTTGTCTACAGCCATAGGAAATTCAAGACCGTTAAAGTTAAGATCATTGGCCCACTGTAAATAGTTAGATACTCTCTCTGCATTTTTGGCAACGTGATGCAGCCTAGCAAGAACGCACCACATAAAACATTTGTCGTCTGAATTCTTTATGTTCAGAACTGCTTTCTTTGCAACTAATGTTGGAGGCAGTGGAATGTAAGACTTGCCTACAATCGGCTCATACTTAGCCTGTCTTAATCTGATGTCTAGGACTTCACCCTCTGACCAACCAGAGCCTCTCATTTTAGCTGCTTCAGAGGCTTCATTAAACTGTGTAAGAAGTTGATCTGCCCAACCGGGTGTTAAGTCATTATAAGAAAGAATAGTCTGCTGTTTAGTTGAGACCCAGACTTCTAGATTTTCTTCGTTTATTGTTATATAGTCGATTAAAACAACTAACCTTACTTTAACTGGAGGGTTTATTGTTAGTTTACTTGGAACTTGAGAAATAGCATGTACAACGCTTGCCTGTACGTTTGTTGGATCAATAACTTCTAAAACGACCTCATTTAAAGCTTTTGACAAACGCTCTTCCTCTTCCATTGCATCTAACCAAGAGTCAAAACTGTCATATATCTTATCCATGTTGAGCTTCTTTTCTAACTCAAAATATTTATTTAAATTAAAAAAAAAAATACTTAGTCAGAATCAATATCAACGGTCTTTTTGTGCTTGGACTCGTAAACTAAAGTATAAACGCCCTTTGGTGTTGTTAATGTGAGCTGTTTAGAACAGAGTTTAATGTCTCGTTTACTTTTTTTTAAGCATTCCTTTTTTATCTGGTCGGTGTCTGGCTGTTGAGAAAAAGTTGCCCTTGCCTTTCTTTGAAGATCAAACTTTTGTCTTTTGTAGTCCTCAAAATCAGCCTGCAGGCGACTAAATTCTTCATCCGTGATGTTCGAGTCAGCAAGTGCTTTATCAATTATCAGTTTGAAGGAACTAAGTTTAGCTGTTATTAGTTGAACCATAGCTGTGTGCTTTTGGAGTTTAGCTTTTATTTTTTTGCTGACAGCACTTACAGCCAATGAACACAGGCCAAGAGTTAAAGACAAACCACCTAGAGGTAAAGCTGCCGGTGCACCTACGCCTGTTGCTAAGAGACCTACACTTGTTCCTGCTGATAGAGCACTAGTGATCGATGCTCCAGTATTAACATATGTAACAGCATTAAAGACAGCAGAATACCTTCGTTTGGTTTTACTGTATTTTGAAAGGTCCTGCTCTAGTTGGGTTTGCATTTGTGTTATGTTTGTTAATCTGAAAGTTTTTATGTCTACAGCAACAGAGTTGCCTACTGTCTCTTCTTTGGGCACTTTTGGATAAACCTGAACAGACATGCTTTTTAAAAATAAAAATAATTTAGTATTGGATATCTTTTAATCTGTTATCTTGAATATTCAGCTGCGCATCATATATTAAAAACAAATGTACATTAAGTGGTTTATCACTCTCTTTTTCTTTATCAATTTGAATGTTTATTACGTCTTTAACTGTTCTCCCACTCCCATGCAACTGATTATCCTCTGTTGACCTTAGGTCAATCCATAAACCGTATTTCGTTGTTAAATATTCATCAAGTCTAACACTGTGAAGGTGTAGATCTTTAGACACAAGGTCTACTGTTGGACTTCTAGACCTCCCGCCTCCAAACAATTTTCTTATTTCATCAAAATGATGATAAGGTTTAAGCCCACTACCGTAGACTTGGTTAGGACTACCCTCAATTGAACATTGTACTTTCGTTATTTTAGGATTGATAAACTTTTCACTTTGTCTTTGGTATGGTTCTTTATCATCTTCACACAGCAATAAAATACCTTTAAGTGATCGTGCTGTGGCGCTAAAACTAAAATTCCATATAGTGTCTGCCCTGCTTTTAGGATATTTTGAATGATGAATCACTCTTTCGTAATATATTGCTAATTTTGACTGATATTGTTGCTCAATCAGCCTTGCTAAGTTAGGGTTGCTAACAATGTCAAACTCTAACGAGATGTCGAAAATGCTGTACTTTGCGTCAGTGTCTGTAGATTTAATGACACGTTTGTATTCATTAAAAGTTAGTTCATATGACAATCTGTCTTTTAATGCTCCTTGAAAGTATGGCGCATGCGCTTTTAACAACTCAAAATCTAAGGGTATAGAAAAGCGATTTCCATAAGCAAAACTTACAGCTTCATACTTGTTACCGTCTTTAGCGTCTTCGGCGTCTATTCTGTGTTTTAGTGCTTCGTTATTTTCGATTCCTTGAAACGCAAGATCGGCCCTTTCATTATCGGTTAGCCATAGATCAGAATAGATTAGAAATATGTCTGCATTGTGTAAAGAAAATATTTCTTGCCCCTCAAGTTTTATAGAAATTTTCTTAACGATTGCCCGTCCCAGATTCTGAACTACTGTCCTATTTACGTCTGTTGCTGATTCGAGTTCTATTTTGAAAGTAAGCCGTGCAGATCCCGGCACAATCACTTCATCTGCTCCTAGGTCTGGAAATTTAACAGTAAGAATTTGATCTGAATCAATAGTAGATGGATTATTTGGAACAATAATATTCTGTTTATTTCCCTTCACGCCAAAGGGCTCTTTCAGTCTTCTATGCGGGTCAAGAATTGAGCCATATGCTTGTGACATTTTTTTTTATAAAACAAAATAAAAAGTTAATTATTTTTAAAACATGGCAGGCATTGAAGATTATGATGTTTTTGATCCTGGAGACGACATGAGTGAAATGACACCTTTGACACATCCATTGCGCTCATAGCGACATGAATTAACAGAAAGTAAGGTCAGATCATTGTACCAAAGTTTAGGCCAAGAACCTCCCGAATTTATAGACCCTAATGATTTTGAAACAAAAGATGGCCATTTGTTTTTTAAAAACGAGCAAGGACAACCTGTACAGCTTACATCTAAACCAGACCCATCAAAGTTTTTAGCAAAGACTACAATTAGACAAAGGCTCAGTGTGAGCGATCAAAATCGCCTTGGCATTGCTAAACCGCGAAGATTAGACAGTGAGGCAGTTGCTAAACTTCAAAACACACTACAAGAACTCCCAACAGATAACCAAATACAAAACATGGAACTTAAAGATTTAAGCCCAACAGCAGACGAAATAATACAAGCAGAAACCAGTTTTTCAGAAGAAACAGCATTAAAAACTATGCACGATCCGCCGCTACCTATGAGAGAAATAACGGCCCTTGATCATGCTTTAAGAAGCATCAGGGGTGAGTTAACAAACAATTTAGCAAAACTGGGTGAACTAGATGAGCATATAAAAAGAGAAAAAGAAAAACTAGTTGAGGCTGATGACCACAACTTAGGACCTGGTGTTAAAGAAAGAATAACACAAAGACTAAAAGATCTTGAACAAGAGAGATCAGCAAGACTAGAAGTGTTGTCTAATAACCGAGAACAATTACGAACTCAAGTGAGCAGAATAAGAGAAACCATCAACAGAATTTTATATGAAGACACGACGCTAGCAGAACGAATACGAACACTGTTTAGAGAGCAAGGAATCACATTAGCGAGCGTTATAACTGCCTTAGGATTTGCAATAAGTACACTGGTGATGGCTCTTACAGGCGGCGGTGGGCAAGGGTTAGTGCCTCCGCCACCATCACCACCATCAGATAAATCATGGGTAAAAAAACAACTTGATCATCTTGCAAGTTTATTAAAAAAATTAGCCAGTAAGGCAATAGATTCTTTGCCTGGTATAATAGGTGGGATCGTTAGCTGGCTTTTGTCTGCCGCAAGTAAAGTAGTTGGCTTTATGGCTGAGCACTTATGGACATTAGTTGTCTTAATAGTTGGGTTACTTTATAGTAAGATAAAGACCAAGTAATCCTAGGGCAGTTAATCCAATAACAAGTGCCGTCTTTTCATATTCATGGTCATTATTTCTTGGGGCCACGGGAATTGGATGGGGTTTTGAGGGGGGGATTGGATGGGGTTTAGAGGGGGCCACGGGGATTGGGGCTTCTTTTTTTATTGCTATTGCTGGCTTAGAATTTATGTCGTTTTTTCCGACCTTCTCTTCATTGCCAGCCACAAGGATTTCAGTATTATAGTTTATTATTGTTCCTATCTGAAGTCTGAGGTCAGAAGGCAGCATGTATAAACCAGTGCCAACGGCGAAGTCTACTTTCGATCTTGCGTATTGCAAAACATTTTGGTACCTTTTAATACTTGAAGGTAAATCAACTGCAGAATTAATGGAGTCCTCTAAATTTGCTAAATACTGTTTTTGGGCGTCAAAGCCAGTAGAAGGATCAATTATGTTTGATCTTGTTTGTGCTTGTGAACCTAGCAAACACCAAACATAAGTACGAATAGAGTCGTTTATTCGTTCTATTCCCGCTTTTGTTAGGCCCTTAGAAGTATCCAAAATAAATGTTGTCCAAGCTTTTTTATGCTCTTGCTCTATGGACCCGAGGTGAACAGTTGTGCCTGAAGAGAAAGATGTGTAAGGAGGATTCCAATCATAGTTATACTTTCTGTGCACACCCCAAAAATAAAGGGTGCCTAAACCATGATTAAGATCCAACTTTTGTCTAAAGTCTGTCTTTGGGTCAATATCAAATTCGTTACAGATCCTTTCAAAAGCCTTGTAATCTATTCTGTTGCTGAATGGATTAAACGTTTTGTCATTTGGTAATGGCGCTTGCAGTTCAGATAAAATACGTCTGAAGGTGTAATAAAAATGAAATCTATACACTGACCTCACCAAAGGATCAGGATGATTTAAATGATCAGCATACGACACTCCACACCCAGTTGATGCACAAAACACAGCAAAGTTTAACTGGTTCTGATAAAACTGCATCGGATGACTGAACCACACTTTCGGGATGTAGTCGTTTTTAATAGGAGGGTTAAGATATCTGTTCAATGGAGTACTAACCTTTACTTGAAAGGCGTCAGACTGAGTCACAGAAATGTCAAGGGTGTCAGTTGTTATATTTTTAAGATTGTAGTGCGGCCCGACAGAATATTTTGCATTAGTATATTTGAATGCACTCATTTTTAAATTTGTTTTAAAAATGTTTGTAACAATAACAACTCAAGACAGTCCTTCGTTTTTAGAATATGCTATTGATAATAACTGCGGAACCCAAAGGGTCGCACTCCATGAAATTTTTTACAAAGTCGTATGGTTTAATATAACTGAATCCAAGGAGAATAATAAGATTAAAAAATTTGATAATAGAGGAAACTTAGTTAGCCAGTTAACCATACCTGATGGTTATTACGGGTTTTGCTCGCTGAAAGAAGCAATGAGTAACTTCGACATTACTCTCAAACTTAACAATGCAAATTTGAAAATAATGTTGACATTCAAACCTGAAGAAGAAGTAGACCATTACCTTTTTGATGTAGAGCTAGCTAAAATGTTAGGCTTTGCAACTGACAATCATGGTTTTAGAGTTACATCAGACGAAACTACTTATGAGGGAGAATATCCGCTCGATCTTGCATTACATTCATTACTCTATGTTCATTTGGACGAGCTGAGCACTGATGAAAACTTATATGATGGAAGGCCCTCAACTGTTTTAAGAGCTCTTCCATCAGGGAAAGCTGCATATTGCGATTATGAAATTATACAATTCCCTAATTTACAGTTTAAAAGATTAGCTTGTGGGAGGGTCAGATCGTTTAATATAAAGATCACAGATAAAACAGGGAAAGTCGTGAAATGTGATAACCTGCACATTGTTTTAGAAATAAAATAATAAGGTGTACTAAAAATAATGTCTCGTGGGCCAGAAGAATCAGGAGTTACATTAGCGCCTGAGAGGTGTGTAACTTTAGAATTAAAAGACCTTGCAGACGTTGAGGACTTTGAACAGAACGGTGAGATAGGCACTTTGTATGGTTTTGAGTACACTAAAGATGGTTATTATAAACGCAAAGAGGTTGACGACAACAAAAGGTTTCCTAAACTAGAACAACTACGCAATGTAGAAGCAAATAATGCGGGTCAGTATGAATATAAAATAGTTCGAAAAACTGACAACAAATGGCACTTAGAACCATATTTAGAATGGGACATAAAATTTGAATTCTTAAGCCCATTTACATTTTTTGACCGTCAAAAAAGTTTCAGAAAAGCATTGAACTCTGGC
>CM065738.1:48609086-48654086 GCA_033310375.1 Conus canariensis | reverse complement strand
ACACCCATAGTCTAGAGGAACGTTTTCTATGACACATTGAGAACAAGCCATATCTTGACCTTCAGATCTCCAACGACCTCAAGTGGCCTGTTCCTCTCTCTATTGTCATATAGTGATCGAATTTTTCTCAGAGTTTCCTGCTGCATCACTTAAACTATTGCCCTCAGGAACGTCGCCGCATCGCCCACCTGTTCTCTGTATGATGTAAGACACAGTATGTCTTTGTGTTAGTCAGACCATTCCACAATGATGAAAGACAGGCTTGAACGTATACAGACATGGGCGGCCCACCCCAGCACCCAAGGAAGCCACTCTAATTATCCACGATGCATCACCGCAATGCCTGGAGCACTCAACCTCCAGCCTGTACAAAAGCGATGGTAACAGCTTCACCTGATCTTATGGTTAAGGTGGTGGAGGGGCTGGTGCCCGCCATGCTTCCTTATAACTACCTGATACTCGTAAAAGAAAATTGACAAGAGATTTGTTCACACAAAGAACCACACACACTGGTTGATTGACAACATAATTGGAAACTCAGGCAGTAACGACAATGGAGGTTTTAAAGTGTCAAACGGTGACACGGACCAATATAAACATTCACTCTTTGTACAGTCATGTGACTCGAATCATTTGGATGATCAGATCAACTGACGCATTTAGAAGGATCATCCTCAGCGACTAGGATCCCATTTTTCTCCCCTCCCACAGCAATCAAGCCAGTGATCGGTGTCTGCGGGTTACCAATCAAGACCAAGATGATGATGATGATGATGATGGTAATGATGATGATGATGATGATGATTGAGAGTACTTACATAGCGCCTGCTCTCAGCTAGAGACAAAACTATAAGCACTTTCAAATCCGTGATCTCATCTACACGACAGGCTGTCTACCTTGGTAGAGCCGACTGTAGAGCTGCATGTTGCTGTAATCGTTCATTCTCGGGTCATTCAATCGAATATCATTCATTTCTTAAAATTTCACGGAGGAAACGTGCCATGTTGCATACGTCTCATCCCTTCCAACGGCCGAACTGGCCTTCTTTGCATGGAATTTCATATGTGTGTAAAAAGTGCATGGGTTCATACACGAAATTTCAGTTTATATCCTCATTCGAATGAATATTTGGGAAATAGGTCCAAGACCAATGTTAACTCCTACAGAAAATCTCCCTGTACCGATACGCCCTGTATTAACAGAGCTGTTCTGTCCTAGATAAAATAAAGAAAAGGATAACATGAAGATAGTTGGACCAACACACTGTATTTTTATCGAAATGTTTTAATTCACACACACACACACACACACACACACACACACACACACACACACACACACACACACAAAGATATGGCAAACACACATTTGCGTTCACTTGTCTGTGTGCACACACACACATATCATACTCAAACATAGCCATAGTAGTACACGTTTATCAATGCATGTATATCATGCATGTCAGGCACAATCCATATTCCTACTCAGTCTACGTTCTGCTTGGCGTAATACTTGAACTTGGCAAGGACACTGTGACGTCAACGTAGATTATGACGTCAACTTGAAATGACATAGGAACATGACGAAAATAATAATATTGAACGGGACAAGGGAGCAAGAACTAACGGCCGAGGCTTAGGTGTCCAGCCTACTTTATTTTGTTTTAATCGTCGTTTTCTCCGTAGTGATACTATGTGGAGAAGCTGACTTTCTAGTCAGTAGTGCGTCGAAGTTCACTGTGTCTGTGCGATACTTCTGATGACGGTACCAGCGAAATATGTACCAGGAAATTTATTTGTTATAAAAATGTTGTGAATGCTGTGTCGCCGAGAGTGACTTAAAACTCCTGCAAGAGTATTTATGTGCTCTAATTGTACCACCACATGTGTGTCAGTGGGCTGAATTTATTGATGTGAACACTGTAATATTAATACACGGAGAAGTTAATCTTTGTTTTAGATCAACAATACCTCGAAGTTTATTGTGTGCTATGGGACTTTGCTGAAATCGTGTTCGCCAGGGATTCAATATTGTTTACTGTGCTTTGTGAATCTGCGGTTCTTATGCTATGGATTACTGTGCTTTGTGAATCTGCGGTTCTTCTATGGATTGCTGTGCCTTGTGAATCTGCAGTTCTTCAATGGTTTACTGTGTCTTGTGAATCTGCGGTTCTTCTACATCGATTGTGTTTGTGAACGGCTGTGCTTACCGTGTGGGGACCTTGGTTATCCTTCTTTGTCTTCTTTTAGTGCTGTAGACTGTGGCTTGGGTACTGTGGAACCGAGTGTGTTGACTGTATATATATATATATATATATATATATATATATATATATATATATATATATATATGAGGCGCTGTGGACGGCGCCGTCGAGATCTGTGAGTTATATCAAGATATGTAATATGATACGCCGGTATCTGATGATTGAAGTGTCTTATGTATTGATGTCTTAATTGACGTGAATTGATCTGTATGCTATGTAGTGGCATGTATTGATTGTGTAACAATTCATATTGATGGTTCAGGCAGCATATAAAAAAAGAAAATCTAACTCGTGTGTTGCCTGGCTATCCATGTTCGTGTTCGTATGATGTGGGTGTGTGTAGGAGAAAAGTCGTACACGCATCCAAACGTTTGAGAGCGAGAGTCAGACAACAAAACACGAACCACACACCATCCGTAACAGACATACTTTATTCAGCTTAGCTTGTGATGCAGCTTTCTTTGTTTAAAACCCTCAGCATCTTCGACTTAGACAAAATCAGTGTGATACATGTTGACACTGCGGATCTCAGACGGAAAGAAACCAAATCAGAGACTCGGATTAGGCCAAGATCACGCATTATTGGTTGCACAGAATGAAAAATGTGCAGGAATATGGGTTTTGCGTAACACATGAATAAAACGATGAGTGTACACCCAACTAATATCATTACAAAAGCTTTGTGATTAAACACCATTATGTTGAAACCCGAGTGTCCCCCAGTAATAGACAACGACTACTTCCCAGTACTTCATGGATACGTAGAGGCAGCAGTCAAGTCCTTGAAACTGGGAAGATCAACAATACAAGCAGAGTTAGTGAAGGACTGAGCAGATGGGATGATAATTGCCCTCACAATCATTTGTTACAAGATCTTGCGAACTGGTGAGTGGCCAACACCATGGACCCAATCCCTGATCATCACTTTCCCCAAGAAAACCAACTTCCAACTTTGCCAAAATTACCAAACCATCAGTCTGATCAGTCACCGTGCAAAATGATGCTGAAGATACTTTTGAACAGGCTGAAACCACAAGCAGAGAAGATCATTGCTGAAGAACAGGTAGGGTTTAGAGCAGGTCACACAGATTTTCAACTTGAGGATCATGTGTAAAAGATATCATTAGCACCAGCACCATACTTTTGTAGATTTAAGAAAAGCCTTCGACAGGGTGTGGCATGCATCCTTATGGGCCACCATGAGACTGTTCAACATCACCGCCAACCTGATCAGGACCATAGAATATCTCTACGATAAGGCCACCAGTGCAGTCTTCCTCAATGGCACCATAGGTGACTGGTTCAAAACAAACTGCTGGAGTGAGGCAAGGCTGTTTACTCTCACCCACTCTTTTCAACATGTACCTCGAGAGAATTATGACTGATGCACTGGAGGGACATCAAGGCTCAGTAAGCGTTGGTGGCAGGATAGTAACAAACCTACACTCTGCCGATGACATCGACTGCTATAAGGAGAAGAGCAGTAACTAGCCAACCTAGCAGAACGCCTTGACAAATGTTTTGCTGCATTCGGCATGGAGATCAGCAGCGAAAAGACAAAACTGATGACCAACAACACTAACGGCATCAGCACTAACATCGCTATCAAGGGATAAGAGCTAGAGACAGTTCACAGCTTCAAGTGCCTCAGGGCAATGGTTTCAGAGGAAGGGTTCAAAACCTGAAGTGTTCTCCAGAGTTGTGCTAATAATAGCACTGGTAGCCGGACTAAGACCCATCGGGAATGACAGAAACACCACAATCAGTTCTAACATCAGACTGACTGGTCATTGCCATATTTCTTCATGCCTGTAAGACATGGACTCTGACAGCTGAACCTGAGAGAAGGATTCAGGCATTAGGGACGAGATGCCTCCGCAAGTTCCTTGGCGTCTCATACAAAGAGCACATTACCAATTTGGAGGTCCAGACTAGAGTAAGGAAAGCCATTTGACCATACAAAGATCTGGTGTCCGCAGTAAACAGAAGGAAAATGAGATGGTATGGTCATGTATGAAGATCAACAGGACCTGCCAAAACCATTCTGCAAGGAACAGTGCGAGGAGGCAGAAGGAGAGGAAGACAGAGGAAGAGATGGGGGACAACATCAGTGAACGGACCGGCCTCACACCCACCAACTGCCTAAGACCGTTTGAAAACCGGGAGGAATGGAGAAAGCCGATTACGAAGTCTTCTGTGGCGCCCTAACGGTCTACAAGACTCCAGGATAGGTGAGGGTGAACATGAAGGTGATGGTGATGTTCAAACCTACAATTAATAATCTATCCAGTCCCTGAAAAATATCATCGAACCTCGTTTCGATTCCGCAGTATGCTTCTTCATATCATTCCTTGTTATTAGTAAGTTTTGAAAAAAAAAGTTAGTAATGAATTCTACGATAGAAATCTTGTTTTACGAGTCACGGCTTGTCGCAAATAATACACAATGAAATACGGCAATGAAAGGTTTCCTAATACATTTCCTTTGAACGAATATCCATGTAGTTTCCAAAAATCTATCATGTGTTAATGCCATGAATATATGTTCTCTATAGAATCTTCTTCGTTGATACAAAGACTAGAAATCTGATCTTCAGCAACTCCCAATTTTCCAAAGATACATCACTCACTATTGTTTAACCAATTTAGTTAGCTCTCTGGCTTCTTTTATCATCCTTATGTATTATCTTGCCATAAACATGAACACTGGTCTGTACTGAATACATTCTTTTAACAGGTCTGTAATTTTCTTGTGAAGAAATACAGCAACACTCACTGGTGGTATTCTTCCTTTACTAGGGGATCTGGACACTTATCAGCTGATTGTGAGCGAAAAACATGGCGTTCAACAAAAGATACAACAGACACTTAAGACAGGCATTGTGCATCTCATTGGAGACATATAGGACAAGCCTTTTTTTTTCGATGAAAAGGCAGATATTGTGTGCGTCATAGAAGGAATTTAGTACAAACACTTTTTTAAATGCGTAGTACACGCTTTGCGCATCCCATAGAGGGAATATAGAACAAAGACTTTTACGATGCTCAAGATAGACATTTTGCACGTCATAGACAGACATTGCGGATCCCACAAAAGGAATACACGACAAAAGCTGTTGATGACACTTAAGACGTGCATTGTGCATCTCATATCTTCTTCGTTCACACAGACAGGAACCCCAGAGGCACTGACGTAGGCTGCTGTACGGCAGAGGCCCTCCAGTGATCCATAAAGCTTTTCCCTCATCCGTGTGTTGGCAGGCCAGGTCTCTGCTCTAAGCTTTTCATGTGTTGGACAGTCCTGCTGGAAGTGTTCCACTGTCATCGGAGCTGTACCGTATGGGCAACTTGAAGACTTGCCAAAGTGGAATTTTATGAACATGTAATGTCTCAGTCTGGAGTGCCCTGTCCTCAGTCTCACAATGCTAACTTGGTCTGATCTGGGCAGCAGGTAGTATTTCTCCTTTTTGTTGATGTCTGGGTGCTGCTCAAGCCACCCCCCCCCCCTTTTTGTGCTTTATTGCAGTTTCAAATGCAAAGAGACTAGATAATGAAGGTGTGACAGCAAGTCAACGCGTAGTGCACCACCAGGATTTGTGAAGTAATAACAGAAACAGGGCAGCCACAAAAACCAGCTTTAATCTACCTTTCAGTTTCTGACGTCCAACAAAAGCGCGTCACACAAAAGCGCGTCATACATAAGCTGTATCCGGTTGGAAAGTGAAAGTGAAACTAGCTTTAACTTTACACTACATCTCCCTTTTCCAGAAGAACAATTTAAAGTTCTCAAACGTGTGATAAGACACATCCAGAATGACTAGAATGAGCACTGAGTATTTATGAAAATAGTACTGCATGTAAGTTTGTACAATAGCACTACTTTGGTTCTGGGTCTCGCACCAGAGTCTTTCAATTAATTTCATGAATGCGCCTTTTCTTTTTTTTTTTTTCTTTTTTTTTTTTTTAAATTATCAAAAAGAAATCATTTCAAATTTTCAAGTTCTAGTCTCTTAACAATGTTCAATAAGGCGCTCAGGCTTGTGCGTTGTTCTGGCGGATCTTCTTGGCTGCGACATCTGTGGCCCTGGGGTCATTGAAGATGGCAGGCTCTGGGAAGGAGTTGGCATCATGGCAGTCTTGACTGGCGTCGAACCATCGGTGACAGCAGGTAGGCCCTTGGCAGGTGAGCAGGGAGGAGGTTGTGCACTGGGAGGTGGTGCACGTGGAACCAAGAAGTGTGGAGGTGCGTTGGAAGGGAAAGGGGAAGGAGGAAGGTGGTTGTCTTGCTGGGAAAGCAAACAAGGCTCGAACAGCTTCCTGGTCATCTGCTGATTTCGGCGAATGACTCCACCGTCGGATGTCTGGATGATGAGACTTCTGGGAGTATCATGACGATTGATGACAATACCCTCCTTCTTCATGTCGGGGATCCACACCTTGTTACCAGATGAGATGTCTTCTGGAGCAACGACTTGATGTCTTCTGTCATAGCTGGTTTTCATCTTCTCTCGGTATTCTTTCTCCCTCTTCTTCAGGACAGACACGTCGGGGGTCTTGGGAAGGAGAGTGTCTGGATGACATGGAACTCTGGTTTTCAGACTGCGTCCCATGCTCAGTTGGGCAGGAGAGAAGCCGTTGGGAAGGGGAGTGTTGCGATACATGAGCAAGCCAAGGTACTCATCATCGCACTTCTTGATGAGGTTTTTTATGGTTTGAACGGCGCGTTCAACCTCACCATTGGATTGGGCGTAGTGAGGTGAAGAGGTGACATGCTCGAAGTTCCAGGATTGAGCAAATCTGGAGAATTCTTCGGCTGCAAACTGTGGTCCATTGTCCGAAACTAGAATGTCCGGAATGCCATGGCGACTGAAGACTTTCTTCATTCTGTTGACTGTCTCTGCGCTGGCGATCTTGTTCATGAGCACAATCTCAACGTCCCGTGAGTAGTAGTCAACAACTATGAGGAACTGCTTGCCCTCATGCTGAAAGAAGTCAGCTGCAACTCTGGACCAAGGACGCTCAGGGAAGGGCGTACCTTTCATGGGCTCCACTCTGGCTTTCCTGTTTTTGGCACAGTCAGGGCAAGTCTTGACCATGATGTCAATGTCTTGGGACAGCCCTGGCCACCACACGGAGTTTGCCGCGTTTTCCTTCGTCTTGTTGACACCTTGATGACCATCATGTAGGTGTCGAAGGACATCTTGTCGGAGTGACGGAGGGATGACTAGTCGCGTACCTCTCAGCAGGAGACCGTCGTTGACAGACAGGAAACTCTGCTCGTTGAAGTAGGTCTTGAGAGGCTTGTTGAGAGTCCTCTTCTCTGGCCAGCCATTTTGGACGTAGCGCATGACCAGTTTGAGGATGCCATCCTTCTGGAGTTCTGACCGGATCTCTTCCAGCCTGTGGTCAGAAGCTGGCAAGGTCAGCAGGACAGCATTGACATATGCCTCTGCTTGGCAGGTCAGGTCATTGTCCGCAGAATCTGTGGTAGGCAAAGGTGCTCTGGACAGAGTGTCAGCGGTATAGAGTTCTTTGCCAGGGACATGGACAATGTCAAAAGAATATCGCATCAGCCTCATCCTGAAGCGCTGGATGCGGACAGGAAGTTCGTCAATGAGCTTGGTAGAGAACAGAGGGACAAGAGGCTTGTGGTCTGTTTCTACCCGGAAGGACATGCCAACCAACAAATCTGACCAATGTTCAAGGCTCCAGGTGACTGCAAGAGCCTCCTTCTCGATCTGTGCATACCGCTGCTCGGTCACTGTGAGGGAACGGCTTGCGTATGCAACAGGATGGAGTTGGCCGTTGTCTTGGCGTTGAAGACATACAGCTCCAAGACCGTAGCTACTGGAGTCTGCTGAGATGACGGTCTCACGCTCTGGACTGTACAGTGCAAGAGTCTCTGGTGAGGCAAGGTCCTTCTTGAGAGTGTCGAAGGCACCCTGTTGTTCTGGTCCCCAGATCCACGTTGACTCTTTGCGCAGCATGTCTCGCAGTGGCTTAGACTTTTCGGCAAGGTTTGGCAGGAACTTCATCAGCTGGTTCACCATGCCCAAAAATCTTCGGATGTCAGCCACGTTCTTCGGTGCCTCCATCTCCATGATGGCCTTCACCTTGGCAGGGTCTTTCCTCAGGCCGCCGACTGAAGAATCTACGATCTGGCCAAGGTACTCGAGCTGCGTTTTGGCGAACTCGAACTTGTCGGGGTTGAGGGTCAGGTTTGCCTGAGAGAGCCTCTCCAGGACAGCATGAAGCCTGGTGTCGTGCTCAGCTTTGTCTTTGCCAACGACAAGAATGTCGTCCATGTGACAAAGAACACCCTCAAGGCCATGGAGGAGTTTGTCCATCTTCTTCTGGAAGTACTCCGGTGCGGACGTAATTCCATAGGGCAGACGCTTGAATTTGAAGCGCCCAAAGGGAGTGATGAATGTGGTGAGCTCGGAACTTGCCTCGTCAAGCACAAGCTGATGGAATCCAGAGTTTGCATCCAACTTGGAATACACGTTGCCCTTGGAGATCTTGCTGAGAGTCTCCTCCACAGATGGCATGGCGTAGACCTCTCTCTTCACGCTCTTGTTGAGGCGGGTCAGGTCGACGCAGATACGAATGTTGCCATTGGATTTGGGCACAACAACAATTGGAGCGCACCAATCTGTCGGAGTGTCCACCGGTTCGATGACGTCACCTTCCACCATCTCGTTCAGCTGAGCTTCCACCTTCTTCAGGAGGGGTAAGGGAACACGCCTGGGCACCGTTTGAGCGAACGGCTTGGCGTCGTCCTTGAGGAGGATGGCTTGCTCACCACCCAGTTTACCCAGTCCGGTGAACAACTTGGGGAACTGACGCTTGACGTCGCTGGATGAAGTGAAGCTGGCCTTCGCCGTCTGCTGGGCAGGCTGACCACCAGTAGGCAAGGATCTGATTGCCCTGATGGTAAAGGCACCTGGGATGTCGCTGATGAGCCCCAGCTTCCTGATGGCAGGCGCACCAAGTAGGAGTTTGGATGCCTTGACGATGTAGACCTTCTCACGAACACGTGTACGACCACGGTTGAGGTCGAGGTTGGCGCACCCCTTCACCTCCAGAGGCTGGTCACCAGGCCCAAGGAGAGTGCGGTCAGGCTCTTGGAGTGTCCCAAACGCTGGCTTGAAGATGTGGTCGGGCATCACAGACACTTGGGCCCCAGTGTCTATACACCAGGTCAGCTCGCGTGATCCCACCTTCAGCTTGATGTGCCACCCAGGGTCAGCAGGCACTGATGACCTCACCGGAACGGCTGCTGGAGTGACAGTTCCTGCACGCACGCCATTACTACTGACACCACCCACGAAGACTGGGACCCCGTCTTCAGACTGCTCCGCTTGGTTCTCGTGGACGACCTCATGGACTGACGCTGAGCTTCTACAGACGATGGCGTAGTGGCCTGTCTTGGTGCACTTTCTGCAACGAACCTTCGCTGCCGGGCAGTTCTTCTTGCCGGGAGGATGCTTGCCATTGCAGTAGCCGCACTTCTGGCCAGCTGGCGAGGCCTTGGTGTCACCTTTCTTGCCACCTGCGCCACCTTTGTATGCACTCTGTCGCATGTTACCTTGAAAACTTCTCTGGAGGGCACCCACACTAGCTGTCTTGCTTCTTTCCAGTTCATTCTTAGCCAGTTCCTTCATGGCGAGAATGTCAGTGGTCTTCTGTAAGGTAAGCCTTGGACCAACGTCATACAGCTTCAGCTTGGCGGTGTCATCTTTGCATGAAAACACCAGCTTGTCTCTGATCATTGTGTCACAGTTGTCAAACTTACAAGCTGCTGCCTTGTCTTTGACTAACCTGAGCCAACAATCAAATGACTGGGAAGGCTCCCTGTGCAGATGGAACCAAAACTGTTCGCGCAACATCAACTGCGGGTCTCTACGTTGAAAAAAGGCATCATACTTCCCCAGAACAGTGTTGTAATTGGTCTTGCTTTCTGCTGGCAGGGGCTGGTCGGCATTGTCTGGGTTAGGTCGTTCCTCCAAAAACACAAAATTGGAGAAGATCTCGAGTCCTTCATCAGTCCTTCGAATGAGACTATAAACCGAGGTTCCGTGTGTGAACGCACGCATAATATCTTGCACACACGTAAAATCCCCATCACCAACTTTCGGAAGAGTAGGCCAGTTTGGCCGTTGGTATGGATGACACGTTACACACAGCATGCACCCTGCGTATGAAATGGATAGAATGAAGAAAGTAAAGAAACTGAGTGAACGATATTGAACGCTATTGACTGGATGACACGGGAAACGACTGAATGACGCGCCAGCTGGCAGCTCTTCAGTCGGCACTACCCAGGTAGGCAGCCCGTTGTGTAAGCGAGTGTGGATTGTAAAGCGCTTAGAGCTTGGTCTCTAGCCGAGAATAGGCGCTATATAAGTATTCATTATTATTATTATCACCAATATGGTTTAATAAAAGTCCAACCTTCACCGCGTCCGGCTTAGCACTGGCACCCGTTGCTTGAAGGAAAATGTCAAAACGAAGTTTCCACTTCTCCCATGCCGCCGCTGGATTTGCACTAACCACAAATGGGTCGGGAGTCCTCACATAAATTGACTCAGCCATCACGTACGTCTGTTCAGTTCACAATACGTAGGTCTGTTTCAAGATCACAATTCTGACGGATCTGTCAGAATAACCACTTCTGACACCATGTGAAGTAATAACAGAAACAGGGCAGCCACAAAAACCAGCTTTAATCTACCTTTCAGTTTCTGACGTCAAACAAAAGCGCGTCACACAAAAGCGCGTCATACATAAGCTGTATCCGGTTGGAAAGTGAAAGTGAAACTAGCTTTAACTTTACACTACAGGATTCGGGTCCCGAGGTCAAGATGCCATTCCTGGAAGATAAGGATGACATTGAAGCTTACCTGGCGCAATTCGAACATGTGGCGACCCTCAATAAGTGGGAGGAAGATGAATGGGGAACTCGTCTTGCCGCATTATTGAAGGGAGATGCTAGGGAAATATATGTTCAGACCCCCCTGGAAGAAAGTGCGGATTATCAAACTATCAAGGAAGCATTGCTTAGGAGACACCAACTCAATGCGGTGGCCTATCGCAAGAAATTCAGAGGCACAAGACCAAGAGACGGAGAAGACAACTACGTCTACTGGGAAAGACTTGACCCCATGCTGAAACGTTGGATTCAGCTCTCGAATAAAGAGGATAAGGACTTAAAAGAAATGCTTGTAATGGAGAAATTTCTTGAGACTCAGTCAATGGAAAAAGCGAGATTCATTCGTGAACGAGAACCAAACGACAAGGATGAAGTCATCAGGGCTGCAAACGTTTTTGATGAATCCCGAATGGCGGAGAACAGGATGTTGAATGGGAGGCCACAAGACGTGCGTCCAGTCAAAGTCGCAGTCATAACAGAGAACACCAGACTAACCAGATGCCATCCAACGCGACACCAGACTTAGATCAAAAACAACAACAATAACCAGTCTTTGAGAGAAAACACCAGAGACGGCAACCAACATTTCAAAACAGGAACTACACCAAAGGATGTTATAGTTGTGGAAGACCCCCTCTGATTAAATACTGTCCCTTGAAACCGCGAGAAAAGATCTCGGTAATCATCGGAGATGAGGTCGATGATAACGTGCAGGCCTTCACACAGACTCTGGACAACGGAAACAACAGATATTACTGCATTGTCAAGATCGAAGGCAAGGAGGCAAAAGGGATGCGTGACACTGGACCGACACAAACTCAAGTGTGTAAGGACTTGGTACCTGAGACATGCTACACAGGCAGAAGCAGAACAGTGAGATATGCAAACAACGCCAAGGACTGTTTGCCGACAGCTATTGTGCACATGGAAACGCCTTACTATTCAGGAGATATTGAAGTGCTTGTAGCGGAGGATGCACCTGTGCTTGTTCTCATAGGTACGTGAAGGAAGGTGCAAAAGTACAATTCAAACAAGAGGTGGATGTAAGCATCAATGATTCATAGAAGCATGAAGTGACTGAAGTGGACACGGAGGAAGAGAAGAACATCCCAGAAGCAACGCTTACACCTATCGTACAGCCCGGCACAAGCCATGAAGAAACCATGTCAGACAACCAGCCCACTGTCAGCATGGAAAAGCAGCATACCCCACTCAAAGTCAAACAGTCGATACCGGCAAATATAACACCACAACAGCTCAGAGAGGAGCAAAGCACTCTAAAGACTCCAAGGCAACAAGCAACTAATGGAAGCACAATGAAGACAAGGAGCAATGGTGTGCGTAGTTACTATTACTGCAAACGTGGAGTTCTGTACAGGAAATACCAGGATGACCTCAGAACCATCAACCAAGTCGTAGTGCCTAAGCCATACAGACAGGCAATATTGCAGATAGCACATGACCCGCCGATGTCTGCACATCTCGGATCGGGGAAGACCAAAGACAGGGTGATCGGATCATTCTATTGGCCTGGTATAGACAGCGACGTGCGCAGACACTGCCTATCCTGCGATGCTTGTCAGCGCTGCATGAGCAGAGGAAGACTTAAGAGAGCCCCTCTAGAAGCAGTTCCTTTGGTATCGGAGCCATTCAAACAAGTGGCCGTGGACATTATCGGACCTAACCCCACCAGTTCAAAAGGCAACCGATACGTATTGACCATGATTGACTATGCCACAAAGATTGTGGCAGCAACGGCAATTCCCAAGGTCGATACCATAACTGTTGCGGAAGCACTCTATAAAATGTGGAGCAGGCTCGGAATTCCTGGAAAGATCATAAGCGATCGAGGAACGCAATTCACGTCCGATCTTATGAAAGAGATACACCAACTACTAAGCATAAAAGAAATCACAACAACACCACATCACGCACAAACAAATGGATTGGTAGAAAAATTCAACGGAACACTGAAGCACATGATTCAAAGACTGTATTGAACAGCCCACAGAATGGGATCGTCTGTTACCTGTGATGTTGTTCGCGTACAGAGAAGTACCACAAGATTCGACACAGTTCAGCCCATTTGAACTACTGTATGGACGAACGGTGAGAGGTCCGTTTGACATAGTGAAGAAGGTTTGGACACAAGAGCAAGAGAGTGGTGAAATAAGAACAACAGCAGAATACGTGACAAATCTGCGCAATAAGATCGAAGAAACGTGCACAATCGCTGCAGAAAACCAGAAGTTAGCCAAAGAAAGATACAGCCATGCCTTCAATTAAAAAAAAGCAAGGGAAAGAACTCTTAGTGAAGGAGAAAAAGTACTTGTTCTGTTGCCAGACAAACACAAGAAGCTACGACTTTCTTGGAAAGGCCCTTTTGAGATTGCGAAAAAGAGCAACGCAGTTGATTACAAAATCAGGATCAAGGTAAAAGAGAAAACGTACCACATCAACTTGATCAAGAAATACCATGAGAGAGAGAAAGAAGGAAGCACACATCTCTGTTGTGGTGCACGAGGAGAAAGAGGAAACGGACACACACACACACACACACACACACACACACACACACACACACACACACACACACCCCAGAGATGAAATCCGTCTCATGCCCTTGAAACAAACGGGAAATTTCACGCACGTGACATGGGCGGAGTCGCTGCCCCAGGACAAAAGGCGAGAATTAGAGAATCTTGTGCGCCAACGCGAGAAAGTCATCTCAGATCTGCCTGGATCGACAAAACTGACGGAATGCGAACTCAAGTTAACCACGCAAGAGCCAGTGGGAGTACAGCTGTATCCACTGCCCCATTCACAGACAAAGATCGTTAAAGATGGAGTTTCACAGATGGAGGCCACGGGAGTGATGAAAAAACCTTGCTAACCTTATTATGCGCCCATCGTCTTAGTCACAAAGAAAGATGGAAGGGTACGATTCTGCACAGACTACAGGAGATTGAACCTGTTACTGTAACAAATCTTAAATAAATGTTAGCGAACCGCCCAGAAAAACGTGGACAAACGAGTCACAAGACAAAACACAACGCGTTTCGACCTCCTAGGTCTTCCTCAGGTGAAACACCAACGAATAAAACAACGAAAATTCACTTTGCTTTGATCGATTCAGATCGCTTCAGAGTTCAGCGCAAGGAAGTACGCGTTGAATGTTACTGTATTCGATGCAGAACCAATGCCGGACGTTGACGAAATTTTTGCCAAACTGGGAAAGGCAAATTATTTCAGCAAACTGGACTTGTGCAAAGGCTTTTGGCAGCTTGTCAAGGAAGAAGATCAGGCAACGACAGCATTTAGCACGCCGCAAGGACAGTATTGCTGGACCCGCATGCCATTTGGTCTGAAGAATGCAAGTGACGTATTTTCGCGAATGATGCGAAAGCTTCTGGGACCACTCAAGAGTGACGTCGTGCACAATTTCAAAGACGACATCCTGATTGTCACTGACACATGGAAAGAGCACACAAAAACTCTGGAGTTGGTGCTGGGAAAACTTGAAAAGGAAGGCCTCACAGCAAAACCCTCAAGGAGTTGTCGTTTCTAGGTCACGAAGTGGGCCATCGTTTGATCAAACCAGAAATGGACAAGGTACAGAAGTTGCAGGATGCTGAAAAACCGAAAAAAAAAAGAAAAAAAAGTCAGAGCATTTCTAGGTCTAGCAGGCTACTATCGGAAATTTATTCCGAACTTCGCTGAAATTGCAAAGCCGTTGACAGAGGCGACCAAGAAAGGCAATCCAGACACCATTCGCTGGACAGAAGAATATGAAAAGGCTTTTTCAACGTTAAAGGAGAAATTGACAGACAAATCTGTGTTGATCATACCTGACGCAGAAAAGAAATTTGTCCTGAGAACTGACGCATCAGAGAAAGGCCTGGAGCTCAAGAAAAAGAAGGAGATCTCAGACCTGTTACTTATGCAAGTGAAAAACTGAATAGTGTGGAGCTGAACTACTCCACCATTGGTAAAAAAATGTCTGGGGATCGTTTGGGCAATCAAAAAACACGAGCCTTACCTGTATGGAGTGCATTTCATCCTGGAAACAGACCACCGTTCGCTGGAATACCTCAGACGCTCTAAGACGGACAATGGACGTCCAATGAGATAGGCGCTCCAGTTGCAGCAGCACTCCTTCACTCTCAGAGTGATTCCTGGTGATGAAAACACAGGTGCAGACTGCATGTCTCGCATGTAAGTGAACTCCCTCAAAAGAGGAGGGAGAAAAGCTGTGTCATTCGGTGTTAGTTATGTTTCTAAATACTTTGTATAAAGCAGCTGTTTGTTTTTGTTTCATTTTTATCTAAGAATATGTGAGTGAATATTGTTTAAAGAAATTGCAATATAGAGTATGAGTAGCTCATGAAGATGATTACGTATGAAGTGGGCTTCCATCATAAAGCCACTATTACATGGTATATGGAAACTTGAATGACTGGCTTTATTACTTGGAAAACATGTACTGATGTGCAAGAATAATTTCACTTGTTTTTGTGACTCTAGGAGTCGTGAGCACGGGTGGTTGCATCAGGGATGCAACAAACGGTGGGGGTACCACACATAAGGAGATGTGTGTTACCTGTAGTGTGGGTTTCTCACATAGGTAGCGTGTGTTCAACCCAAAACAGTGTGCCTATCAGTAGCACGTTGGGTGTAGTGGATCACTCGGTTGACATGGGGTTTCTCAGTTAGGAGCTCAACACTGGATATGTCGGATGCCAATCGTAGCAACGTGTGTGGTATTAAGGGGATACCACGTTTGCGCAGCAGTGAGGCTGTGTGTATCTGGAGGTACATGCCTCGATTGTCAGGAGGGCAATCAAAGATATGAAGTCATGCAGGGCTTCAGTTTCGCTACCCATCATAGTAGCAACAGTGATGACAGACAGAGGTGATCTGATCATCGTTTATGTGAGTTGTCTTGTAAACATGCGTGTTATTATTCCTTGTGGCACTATATCAGCGTCAGGAAGCGGTAAATATTATCATATTTTCGTAAGACTCCATCCGCGTTCTTATCATCTAATGATAGTCAAGTTATGAAGTATTCCATTTCGAGTTTGTTTTGATCGTACGTCACTACATCAAGGACGACAATTGCGTGATGATGCATACGTCTGGCGAGACGTAGATAAGCCCAGTTATGAATGGATTCTTGTTCTTGAATGAATCGAGTGAGGTAAGCGTTCAAAATCAACGCTAAAGGGAAGTAACTAGGCAGGCTTCATAAAGCAAAAGTTGAGTTATTGTTTGAGATTATTCGGAATTCTTGTTTAGAAGTTCGTGCATTAAAAAAAAATTGATTGTTTGAGATTAAAAAAAAGACGTAAAATCAGTTTTATCTAAAAAAAAAAAAAAAAAAAAAAAAGGGGGGGGGGGGGGGCTATTATGTAAATTTTCAAATCATATTTTATTAGTTTTCTTTAACAGCGACCAGATCTACTTTCTCTTTGATTGTAAAAGATAGTTCAGAATATGATTTGGCCGACAACAAGTTATTGCGTCATTGTTATATACCTTATATGACGAAATCACTCCAGCCACGTCTTCAAATTCATTCCTTGCGGTCAGTATCATTCCGTTCACTTTTAGGTTTTAAAAAGAATACTTCAGTTAAACTTTAATGTGTCGTTTCGTTTTCTTTTCTAACAAATTTGTTCGTTGCTATTTCAGTTTATAAAATGAACTAAGTATCGTAATCATATTGATATTGCTACGCCGTAACCTAGTTACGAGGACCGGGAGATCACGTGTGCCCAGAAAACGGTTGAACCAAGAGAACGGCAATCGAGCATCAAATCTGGAAGGCGATTTTCTGCAAAGTTTTGTACACCATACGGTATTTATCCTTAATCTTCACGTGTAAAATTATTCCTTTGTTGTTCTACTACATCATCGAGAAGTGTGCGCCTTTTATTTAATCGGATTCAGCATATTTTACATACGAGTTATTTTGTCGGTCGAGATCGCCTGGCCATCCTCACCAGAAGGAATCTATATCTGCTGTGGTTGTGTCCATATATTTTTAACAACGTCGGGGACCATCGAGCCTGTTTAAGAATCTGCAAGGCTGTGCTGGACTTTTCACGTCTCTGACAATAACTTCGTTAATCAACAACATCAAATTCAAGAATCCATCTTCATCCATCATCAGCATCCCTTCCTGCTTGTTGACCTGGCGATTTATTCACCTTCAGCCAGTAGGAGGCAACCGCGGGCGGCCGGACCAGGACAGGGTTTGGACCTCTCCTAGCCCCGCTGTACAAGGCCTCGCCGGAACCGCCTTGGTCCGAGGTCAGTTCCTCATCCGTGTAAGTTTTCGGTTCAATAACAAACTTTTTAATTATTAATTTCATGGTTGTGTGAGTCAGCTATTTATCTTGGCGTGCATCAGTATGTTGGTGAGTGCGTTGTATGTGCCACGTAAATAAAATTGTTATGCATAGATGTTAAGAATTTATTTTAGAAAACGGGTGAAGAGTGGCTCGAATCATCATTGGGTGTCATCTTCACTTTCCGTTTCATCTTATAAGCCATCTGTGTGTCTTCAACGTGCCCAATTTAGACACAGGCAAAACAGTTGCACCACACTAGACTTGTACACATCTATGTTGATTTGTCTGTTTAGCATGTACACTACACACAAACACCTAGCTGTCCTTGGGCATTAGTAAAAAGATATTGAGGCATTATGTATAGTTAAGCACCTCCTTGCAGGTGGTTTCGATGTTCCAGCTTTCCCGTTTCTCTTACTCCAAGCTCCAGACCTGCTCCCTGTCTTCTGATCCTGGACTTTGTTCTTGCTTTGGGCTCGCGTGTACGGGCCTGACGAGGTTCCAGCGACGTATTTAAGATAAAAAAAAATCGTCAAGAAGACCACAAGGACATTGAACAGAGATAAGTTAAACAAAATCCTCATTAGCCCAAAGAATCATCCATCTATATTAATATAATTAAACTCCCATTATCTGTTTGTTAAAAAAGGTTTGTGGTCTGCTGTGTGAACTGTGACTGCGTGTTGGCTTCGGTCTCCACCTCTAATTCTGGTGAGCAGCGCACCTTCCCCTACGTCACAACACAGTGTTGTGACGTAGTTAGCATGAGGGCAATGAATGAAAAATACATCAGGACATCGGTCCTTTTCTAACAAAATGGATGTATGGATCTAAACTTTTCTAACTCATTGAAGTACGCACATCAAACATTTACTTACACATACAAGGACGCAAATATATCATACACTTACACACATAGGTCTGCACATGGATTGTTTACAACATGTTGAAGTGTGCACTTTAATTATAACAGATTGAAGTGTGTACATTGACCATTTACTCAGAATTATAAATGTCAATCATTTCTCACTCACAGAAATATACACATCTATAAATTCAATAACTCGGAGAAGTATGTACATCGATCATTGACTAACGTAGAAATATGCACATAAGTCTAATAAATTCATAGAGGATACACATAAATTATTAACCAATATTAATGTAAGTTCATCAATTATTTTCCAATCATAAAAGTATGACATTTCTAAGAAAATGAAAACTGCTTTGAAAATGCAGGAACTTTTACAGCAGGAGATAGTGTGATATCAAACCAAATTTCTTTTCTTAATGTTACAAAGACCTGAAGTCACCAATTCTCCACACGTCATTTTCAGGTATGTACATTAATCATTTCTAAGCCATAAAGTACGTCATTTCTCACTCACCGAAGCATTTACAGCAACAATTTATGAGCCATAAAAGTATGTCATTTCTGACTCACCAAAGCATATACAGCAATCATTTCTAAGCCATAAAAGTATGTCGTTTTTGACTCACCGAAGTATGCACATCAATTTATCTCTAAGTCATAAAAGTATGTCATTTTTGATTCATAGAGGTATGCATATCAATTATTTCTCAGTCATAAAAGTATGTAATTTCCGACTCACAGAAGTATGTACATCACTCATTTCTACGCTCATTAATTATTTCTGAGTCATAAGAGTATGTCATTTCTAATTCACAGAAGTATGTACATCAATTGTCTTTGTCATAAAAAGTTAGTTTGTCATTTCTAACCCACAGAAGTATGTATATCAATCATTTTGTAGTCATGAAAGTATGTAATTTCTAAGGCGCAGAAGTATGTACATTAATCATTTACATACTACTAAATTATGTAAACCAATTATTTACTATCTCATAGAAGTGCATATATATATATATATATATATATATATATATATATATATATAATAAACTAATAAATTCCAAGGATAAGTACCGAGTACCATTCCAGCAACTTACAGAGCAGCTTGGTGTTGCAATGACTGCAAGAAATATTCAATTATAAACAAAGCTTGCTCTTATGTCTTAGACTGAAGAAATAGGGGGAGATAAGCATTCATATCTGCAGTGGTAGATATTCTGCCTAACTAACAGTATGTGCTTGAGTGGGTGAATGAGGAAAAATAAAATAAATGCTTCTCAAAATGAGCCTTCAGCAAGCTTATAGTCTCCAAGGGGGAGAAAACTCACAAACATATAACTCCTGGTCAGATACCGATATTTTGAAACCTGATTGTTTCTCCTCAGTGGAAAGTGGTAATTTGACTCCTCTGCCTTTTCGGTTTTAACAAGAATGCTATCCTAGAAAAAGGCTGGTGTGCAATACACAGTATGTTTGTTGAGTTTTCAAAAAACCAACCAAAGGTGCCACCTAAGAAGCAAAAGAAAATCATGAAAGAGCAAAACAAGCTACATTTTCTTGTGAAAAGTAGAAAATATAAAAAGATAACCTCTTAAGACACAAATGCTATTCCTCGGTCTATTTCTTCAGTCTAAGACATAAAAGCAAGCTTTGTTTATAATTGAACATATATATATATATATATATATATATATGTGTGTGTGTGTGTGTGTGTGTGTGTGTGTGTGTGTGTGTGTGTGTGTAAATGTTCGAAGTAAAGCCTGTTGATTGGTGAGCACCGCTCACGGACGAAGAGTGCTGGATATAGTCATTAGTTAAACACACAATAAGTGATAAATTCCGCACTTCCATTCCCACTCCACAACTCTTCATTTCTTCCAAACTTTCGCCTTTACTTCAAGGCTTCGTCAGGGAGGGCTGTAAACAAACACATACCATAACTGGACTAAAATTTCCATCAAGATTATTAAAATTGCATTCAAGATAAGAGCTACAGTGGACATGAGAGGGAGAGGAGGAGGGAGAGAGAGGGGTTGGGAAGGGGAGCAAGGTGGGGGTGGGGGGTGGGGGGGGGGAGAAGGGAAATCCGGGAGGTGGGGGGGGTAGGGATGAACTATGAACTCTGGGAAGACAGGGTAAGGGGAGACACATGGGGAAGGGGGATCACTGGGAAAGGACCCAGAATGGTACCGGTATCTAGTCAGGAAAATGAGGGGGGAGGAATAGAGTGAGAAAGAGCAAGAGAGAGAGAGAGAGGGGAGGGGGGGGGTTAAAAGAAGTGTGAGAGAGAGGAGAAGAGAGAGAGGGGGAGAAAAAAGAGTGAGTGAAAAAGGTAGATGGGGGGGGGGGGGGGGGGGAGGAAATAAGGGAGCATTGGAGAGATAGGGGCTTAAAAAAATAAATAGACAGCATGAAGCGTAAACAAATTACGAGTGGAGTGGGGGAGGGGGGGGGATAAAGAGATAGGAAATGATAGACTAAAGGTAAATAAGATGGAAGGGTTAAGACAGGACAACAGACAGGTTTTAAATAACCTCTCAATTCAATAATTGAATAACCATACAAAGAGAAAGCTCGAAACAATGGGTATAAAGCATTAAGTATAAGATACTAGGTAAAATCAATACTACTTACAGTATAATAAAATGTAAGTATAAATGTGGTCGTCCACCCTCCCAAATCCTACCATTCACGACTGGCATACATGTCACAGTGAGCTGTGAATCAGAGACAAAAAAAAAAAAACAACTTGGGGAATTCGTTGGACTGAATTACAGTTGACAAGGGGGAGCATTCAAACAATCTGACCGTGATTTCCCCTGTATCATAGGTTTTCCACCAATTCGATAACACATACATACACCCTAAATACACGCAGGGCATAAGCATAAGATATCATGTTATCGCAACTGTAATGCTGATAATCTTATATGGATTCAAAATTTACGAATGAAACTGTATTCTATGTTTGAGAACAGACCCTATGTCTTTTCGTTCATCCCCCCCCCCCCCTCCCCATTTGGAGGGTCCCTAAGTTTGCCTGCCAGTATAGCTCCCGTTCTAGATGACGATCCGTCTTGAAAACTTGTTCAATAGGAACAATAGTAAGGAATTTAACCTCTATATCCGCGGGGTGTTTAAGATTGTTTACATGAGCTGCAACTTTACATTTAGAATTTTTTCTCAATTCAACATCACTTTTGTGGTTAGCCCATCTACGTTTAAGGTTAACTGTAGACCCAACATATAAGAACTCCTTGTGATAGCTGCAGCTAATCCAGTAACTCACATTAGGGGTGTCACGAGTTATATGGGAACTAATGTGCCATTTCCTTTTGTCCCAGAAGGAAACAAAAGTAACTATGTCTTTTGAATGAGCGCAGGTGTCACATTTTTTGTGCATCTGTGAAACCCTTTTGGTTTTTCAGGGCCATGTGTAAAATTTCTCTTTGGTACGGTGGGTTTATAGATTTCACCTAAGTTTTTTCTTCTCTTTTCTGCTCCTATCAAAATATTTCTGGGTAAAATATTAACAGATTCTGGATTTTCTTATAAGATCTGAATGTTCCTCTTAATCATAAGAGACTTGTTGGGGACACGTGGGTCATATGTGGACACCTAAGCAATTTTGTTATTTTATTTATGAAAGTTTTTCTTCTTTTTAACAAGAGCTTGCTCACGTGGAACTGATGCTCCAAACTTCAAACCATTGTAAGCATTGTCCCATTTCCAACCAGACATAACCCGATATTTTCTATATTCTTCTATTCTTTTCTCAAGTATTGTGTCACACGAGCATATCATTCTGAGCCTTCTACCCATTCCAATCAGCATTCCAGCTGTTGGATGACAGGAACTGGGTGGTAAGTAATTATGGATATTTTTAGAGAAGACGTCCGTTTCTAATTTCCCAGTATGATTAATACTCACTTTTACATCTAAGTATTCCACAGTTTTCCCAGAGCTAACAGTCCATTTAATCTTGTCAGGATAAAGAATTTGAAGGTGTTTTTCAAACACTCCAAATATATATATATATATATATATATATATATACTTGGAGTAAAATAAAAAAAAAAACACAGAAGTAAACAGTTTCATTTTAAATTGTATAATCTCCAATAAAATTTTCGCTTAAAAGCTTCTTCAGTACTTCTTCATATATATATATATAATATATAATGTTGAACAGTTTAGTAGTAGAGGCAAGTAAGTGTGTCACTTACTAATTCACATAAGTATGTCATTTTTTTTTTTACTGAAAGAAACGTGCATGTTATTTACCAACATATGCAAGTATTAAACTAAATTAATCAAATTTAATTAAAGTATCTCTGCATTAATAGCTGTTTGGACCTACGCCTGAAAGAACAGACCAGGTCCAACTCCAAAGATGGGTTCACACAAGTACTGTGCAATTTGATGCATTCACACAAGCGCTGTGTCAAACTGCACACTGTGTTGCCGGTAGAAATCCCAGTCAGTCTCAGACTGAAGTGTGCCGGCATTGTAGGTCAGCAGCTCACACACTCCCTGGCTTCCTGCCCCTCCCAAAGCCGCGTTTCTCGTTTGCAGATTGACTGCTGTACACCCGGACTCTTTCACGCATGCGCTGATGCAGCCAATGACGCTCCTGGCCCAAGTGGTTTTGATTATGCCGGTTGTCGCTTTCTTGCTTCGATGTCGGTGGAACTTGTTAGACCGTGAGACTGCGTAAACAGGGAGGCGATTCCAAATTACACGTGTCATCAATCATCCAGACTACGAGAACCCAACAAAATGAATGAAATTCCACCAAAATACAAATAATCACAGAAAATAAGATTCAAGATAACGCCTCTTTTTTTTTAAACTAACAGTACGAAACAGAGCAGTGAATTGTCGATAACTGTTTTCTTCAAACGTCACAAAGAACATAAAAAAAGCATACACAACACTCAAAAGATGACCTCAAGTGGGACTGTGAGGTCAATTCTGAAAAAGGAGAGGAGAGAGAGGAGAGAGAGAGAGAGAGAGAGAGAGAGAGAGAGAGAAAATATATGAACGAATTTTAAGAGGTAATGGATTGACCATAAATCCTTTTTTCACATCCAGGAACAGGAAACCACGAAAACGCCAAGACTCGTGTCACAAGATTTCCTTTTGCGACCCCTCTTTTTCCGTGGATTATTTTAATTGCTGCGTCATTTGGACTCCCAGTTGACGCTTCATTGACCCAGTATGGAGCACATAAAACAGTAATTTTCCTTCTCTCCTCTTTCTCACCCAACATCTCATCCCTCATTTAACCTAGCACATGTGAACTTCATTTTCCATCTTGCCCACGTCATGACCATCGTTTAGCTATTTGTGCTTGACCGTCGTCTTGGCTATTGGTGGCCCCTGGACAGAAGACCAACTGAACAAAGCTACGCCTTCCACTAGACCCTCTCCACCCTGACCCTGGGGGAAGAGCCCTTCCCCTGCACACTAGTTCGGCCCGACGGTGGAGCTACATCCTTCTGAGTTTCCGCAAGCCCTTGTGCATTTCAGCGACACCGAGGGAAGGAAGGGGGAGGGGCGTGGGAGACAATTGTTATCATCCTCATCGTCTTCTGTATTGTCTATTCGTTACACAAACGCAACTTGTAACTGTTGAATTCTCCATGCATCATTATTTATTGTAAACGTTTGTAACATTCTGCTTTGAATATACTAAACACTTGGACGTATTCTTTGAAATCGTACACGTTTTGATGGAGGCGGTCCAGCGATCATGTGCTTGCCTTAGTGGAGCGGAAGTGCTTGCCTTAGTGGGACAGAAGTGCTTGCCTTAGTGGGGCGGAAGAGCTTGCCTTAGTGGGGCGGAAGTGCTTGCCTTAGTGGGGGGGAAGTGCTTGCCTCAGTGGGGCGGAAGCTGTCCCAGTTCCCACTTCTTTCCTTTCAAAGCTAGTTAGCTTATGCCCATCGCTTTAAATCCATCTCCCATTGTGTGTATCTGTGTGTGTGTGTGTTGTGTGTGTGTGTGTGTGCGTGCGTGCGTGCGTGCGTGCGTGCGTGCGTGCGTGCGTGCCTCTGTGTGTGTGTGTGTGTGTGTGCGCGCAAATCTCTCTCTCTCTTAAATATATATATATATATATATATATATATTATATATATATATATGTGAGTAACAAACTTTAGAGTGTGATACAGTGAGAGATAGAATAAATGTTGTTAGATGTCTGTTCTGCCTATATGAGTAATAAACTTTAGAGTGCGATAGAGTAAGAGACAGGATAAATGTTGTGAAATGTCTGTTCTGCCTGAAAGTCTTTCATTATGCTTGCTTCTGGGCGGCCTCTCTTACCTTGCGATAAACGAGCCACTGTCTTTTCGCCCTTGTGGGGGGGGGGGGGGGGGGGGGGGGGGACACGACTCCTGGTTAGCCGGGGACATAGACAGACTGGTGGGGCTCATGAAGGTGACGTGTTGTACAGCAGATTGATGAAGATTTTGTGGCTGAATGCGTCTCTCCTTTCCCATTTGTCGCATCGTCGGCTTTACCTTTTGTGGCGTGAAGTCATCACTCGTGAGTTGAATAGGCCAACTGCCCCTCTGGTTTCCTTCTGTCTTCGGATCTTTATTTCACCTGTTACACTGACGCTTTCCTGAATAATGTTTTGCCTGCCTGATGACTAGGCTATTTCGCCATTGTTTTCAATGGAAGAGTCTTTTCATGGCTCAACTACGTCACTGGGAAGAAACAGACATACCCACGAAGTGGGGAGGGGGGGGGGGGGGGGGCATGAGTGATTTTGTTCTTCAGCTTGCTTCCTTCTTGTTCTACGTGTCAGAAGAGCTGGTATATTGCTGGGCCGAATGTATTTTTGTCTGTACGTTCGATGGGGAGGCTGGAGCCTGGTTGACTGGCCTTTGTCAGTTCTGTAATTGTGTTGTGGTTGCCCTGGTGGACCATTCTGTCCTTGATGACTCTGGCTGTAGGTGGGCTGCACGTTTGACCTAATGTCCAGTGACTCTGATTCTTGGTGGGCTGCTCCTTTCGCCTAACGTCCTGTGACTCTAGTTGTTGGTGGGCTGCTCCTTTGGCCTAATGCCCTGTGACTCTGGCTGTTGGTGGGCTGCTCCTTTGGCCTAATGTCCTGCGACTCGCCGTTGGTGGGCTGCTCTTTTGGCCTAATGTCCAGTGACTCTAGTTGTTGGTGGGCTGCTTCCTTGGCCTAATGTCCTGTGACTCTGGCTGTTGGTGGGCTGCTCCTTCGGCCTAATGTCCTGTGATTCTGGCCGTTGGTGGGCTGTTCCTTTGGCCTAACGTCCTGTGACTCTAGTTGTTGGTGGGCTGCTCTTTTGGCCTAATGTCCTATGATTCTGGCTGTTGGTGGGCTGCTCCTTTGGCCTAATGTCCTGTGACTCTGGCTGTTGCTGGGCTGCTCCTTTGGCCTAATGTTCTGTGACTCTGGCTGTTGCTGGGCTGCTCCTTTGGCCTAATGTCCTGTGACTCTGGCTGTTGGTGGGCTGCTCCTTTGGCCTAATGTCCTGTGACTCTGGCTGTTGGTAGGCTGTTCCTTTGGCCTAATGTCCCGTGACTCTAGTTGTTGGTAGGCTGCTCCTTTGGCCTAATGTCCTGTGACTCTGGCTGTTGGTGGGCTGCTCCTTTGACCTAATGTCCTGTGACTCTGGCTGTTGGTGGGCTGCTCCTTTGGCCTAATGTCTTGTGACTCTAGTTGTTGGTGGGCTGCTCCTTTGGCCTAATGTCCTGTGACTCTGGCTGTTGGTGGGCTGCTCCTTTGGCCTAATGTCCTGTGACTCTAGTTATTGGTAGGCTGCTGCTTTGGCCTAATGTCCTATGACTCTAGTTGTTGGTGGGCTGCTCCTTCGGCCTAATGTCCTGTTACTGTGGTTGTTGGTAGGCTGCTCCTTCGGCCTAATGTCACGTGACTCTAGCTGTTGGTGGGCTGCTCCTTTGGCCTAATGTCCTATGACTCTAGTTGTTGGTGGGCTGCTCCTTTGGCCTAATGTCCTATGACTGGCAGTTGGTGGGCTGCTCCTTTGGCCTAATGTCCTGTGACTCTAGTTGTTGGTGGGGTGCTCCTTTGGCCTAATGTCCTATGACTCTAGTTGTTGGTGGGCTGCTCCTTCGGCCTAATGTCCTGTTACTGTGGTTGTTGGTAGGCTGCTCCTTCGGCCTAATGTCACGTGACTCTAGCTGTTGGTGGGCTGCTCCTTTGGCCTAATGTCCTATGACTCTAGTTGTTGGTGGGCTGCTCCTTTGGCCTAATGTCCTATGACTGGCAGTTGGTGGGCTGCTCCTTTGGCCTAATGTCCTGTGACTCTAGTTGTTGGTGGGGTGCTCCTTTGGCCTAATGTCCTATGACTCTAGTTGTTGGTGGGCTGCTCCTTCGGCCTAATGTCCTATGACTTTAGTTGTTGGTGGGCTGCTCCTTTGGCCTAATGTCCTGAGACTCTAGTTCTTGGTGGGCTGCTCCTTTGGCCTAATATCCTGTGACTCTGGCTGTTGGTGGGCTGCTCCTTTGACCTAATGTCCTGTGACTCTAGTTGGCGGTGGGCTGCTCCGCTGGCGCAATGTTTTGTATTTGGTCCCAGCCGTCGTCCTTCTTTGGGCCCCTCAGTACTTCCGCGGTTGTGATCCTCTTTGTTTTCGTCGCTCGCCTGTCTTGTACCAGCCAGCCGGCCTGTGCAAACTTGGACAGTAGACTGTGTATCTCTGTGCTGGTTTGATCCGCTTGTCAGTCCGTCCGTCGCACCTTCTATTACGATTGGCTAGGCGATTGTATGGTTGAGTGTTCGCACCGGTGTGTGTGTGTGTGTGTGTGTGTGTGTGTGTGTGTGTGTGTGTGTGTGTGTGTGCGCGCGCGCGAGCGTGCGAGCGTGCGTGCGTGCGTCCGCGTGTGTGTGTGTGCGTGCGTGTGTGTGTGTCCGTGTGTGCTGGAATGTGTGGTTAACTACAAGTGTGGGTTTGTTCGTGTGCAATATTGTATGTTTATTGTAAAAATGTAGATTTTTTGCATTATTCAATTTAAGAAATTCTATACAGACAGGGAATACGTTTCTGAGATAAACCTATGAGGGGGTGTCAGTTCCAAAATCCTGCCATCCCACAGGTTTACGTGGTGAGGCTTTTATCCAGCATCCTTTTATGTTGCCAGTGAGCAACTGCCACTACTGTTTCTCACTTCACTTACCATCTTTCTTACGTTTCAGTATTTCAAAGGAATGGGAGACTAGAAAATAAGATGCTTTTCCCTTTTTGATTATTGTTATTAGCTATATTCAGTAGGTGTTGCCTTGTCGGGTTTTCAAAAGAAGACACTGATTTTCCTGTGATGGTGGCCTGTACGCCTTAAGCATGTACCACGAGTTGCTTGTCGGTACTCCTTCCTGTGGAGGGAGACTGTGGTGATTAGTTCTTCTTTGTGACAGACAGGCATTTCATTACAGTGCGACTGAATACATGTGGAAGTCCAGGGATCAGGGATGCTTGTGGTGTGAAGATATCCTCTCTCTCTCTCTCTCTCTCTCTCTCTCTCTCTCTCTCTCTCTCTCTCTCGTTGTAGTGTTATTTATACATACTTGTACTGTTGATAAAGATATTTTTGTTTATGTAAGGTTTCTATATGACCTTCCTCTTTACATTACTTGGTACAAAGGATGGGATGTTGGTGCACTGGTTTTGGTTCTAGTATAAAGGCACGTGTGTTGGTAATTGAGGATACCTTTGTTGCTCCTGTGTTCTCGGAACTGTAGTGCGATCTCAGTAAAGGAGGGGCGGTAGTTTATGCCCTGAATTATTTCGTCTGTAGTATTTTAAGTATTGATCACGGGTTCATAACTGATTGCTCCATCGGTGATGTATTTTATTTTTTTAAGAAGTGTTATCATTAAACACGGTCTCTCACACAGCCGCTCCTGCTGTTTTTCCTGATTAGGGGAGAGGTGTTGCTGTGTTGATTTTGTTCCAAGTTATTGTAATGCCCATGAAGGGAGGGGGGGGGGGGGTGGCCATCTCCCTCTGTTTAGGTAATGCTTTACAACGTATTTAATAAGTAACTAAGGTCTGACTTTGTGAATCTCGCGAGTTATGTGGAACGATATCGATATGTTATACCAGGGAACGAAAAAAAAAACAACACCCCAAAAAGTGCAGTCACGGATTATCCGTCAGCATATTGAACTGATGCCCCACGTGAACCAAGGACGAAGGGTATTCATGAGTTGTCTGGCACAAAACTGATATGAGACCCTTCAAGGAAGGAGCAGGGAACAATCATGCTGTGCAGCACTGACTTTTATACTGACCCCAATGGGGAGTGCTGCCTCATGTGTCGTTAACACTTAAAGGATGTTTTGCCAGCATTTCGCACTTAAGGACGTGTTCGATGTTAGGTATGGTCAGGGTCCCTGTTCTGCGGTTGAACTGGAAAACCTTATTCATCCCTTGGTGTGGTACGGTAACCTGAGAAGGGAGCCTTTTGTGTTCCAACCAATACTAATGCTGCTGAGTTTATAAGGGGAAATTATCCGACACATTTAGATTTGTTACATCAAGTCAGTAGATAAAACACTAAAGAGAGGCATAGGTGGTAGTGTGGAGGAGGTGTATGCTGAAGTCAATGATTCCTTCTAGTTGCAGGAGCTGCCTGTCTCTCCTGGCCATGCTGAGGGTTGGAGGTCGTTAGAGGTGACCGGGAGTCCTCCCGCAGCCTCATCCTGTGCGGCGCCCTCGCCCCACCTGGAGCAAGAGAATTTCGGTCCCTAACCTGCACTCTCGTACCCTGTTCCCGGTACGGCACCCTCCTGCTCTCTTCCCCACGATCTTCACCGTCTCAACTACCGTCGACAGCGTTGGCTGCGCTCTGGTTGCTTCCCAGGTGGCCTGACTGTCTAGGGGGCCTGCCACTCCGACCTCGACTGTTTTGTGTCGCAGTATCCTTTTTCTTAAAAAAACAAAACAAAAGAGGAAATGAAACGGTCTACCTGAATATGTGCTGCGTGTGCCACGTGCTACAAGTTGTGTACGATCTAACTTGTCTCTGATTTCTGAGCATCTTCATCGTCATTGTCGTCATCAACGTCATCATCAGCATTGTCGTCATTATCCTTGGCTCCACGCTTCATGCAGCAGACGTTTGTTTAAAAATGTAATCATCATGTGATTTAAAGGGTGCATGACAATAATGGGATTTGAAGTCCTTTTGAGGAAGTATAAACATCCAAAGCCTGGTTGAAGGAGTGTGTGTGTGTGTGTGTGTGTGTGTGTGTGTGGGGGGGGGGGGTGGTCGTGGTGGTGGAATCATGTAATTTCTTTCCATTTCTGCTGCTGTGTTTAGTTCCCTTTCCCCCTTTCATTAAAAGCGCCCCCTCTCAGACTGAATACAATCCTTCCTTTCCAGAACCTGCTTGGTGTAACTTCCTCACTGGCTGGGTTCTGTTTCTTTTTTTAATTGTCATCTGGCATCGCCGTCAGGATAGTTCCCTTCATGATAAACCAGCACAGTATCCCACCGAGTCCTCTGGAGTTGCAACACCTACTGTGTGCAGGGAACTTAGGCGGGGCATTGTTCCTGTGGTCCATGGTAAAGACACAGCAACTGACCACTGCACCCATCACACTCTGTCCCAAGCCTAGACTTCTTCAAGGTATCCATCCATCCATCCCTCCATCCATCCATCTATCCGTTATAACTGTATGCTTTTGTGTGTAAATCACCTGGCTGCGTCGGGATTTGCTGGGCGATTTGCTCTCTAAAATGAGGGTTAGGAGATGGGGGTGGGGTGGGGGCGAATACATTATTACCTGTGTTTTGTGACCTTTATAGTTGGGAAAAATGGTCGTCCTTTTAAAAATGTTTCACTATATGTAAATCATATTGTGTTTGTGTTTCTGTCCTGGCTGTTAGCTAGGTTGGGGGTGTGGGGGGCGGGGTGGGGTAGGTGGGGGCTGTCTGGCTTAGCGTCCTCGACACTATCACAATGGATTTTTCAACAGAATATTGCCAAGTTGTCCCCATTTAGGCTGTGGGTTCTTTCACGTATCAGAGAACACCTCGCTGTAATATCTCAATAAAGAAATAGTCAACAGCTCACCACGTGATGTCTGGGGTAAAAGGGAGACACGTTTGTGTAGGACTCGAACTCTGGATCCATGGGTCTTGCATGCTCTCTGTGTGAAGACTTTTCCCACGAGGACATCACCTTTACCACACTACATTAGAACTGATGTTTTAAGTTATTGATTAGTTAGTTATATTCAGGTTTAACGTCAACATTAACTTAGTTATATTCAGGTTTAACGTCAACATTAAGGTAGTTATATTCAGGTTTAACGTAAGGTGATATAGCTCATGGTTCACGTAATAATAGTGATTATCGTTTTCTTTTTTCTGTCTGTCTTTCTTTTTTGTTGTTTTGTTTACTATAGTTTCTCTCGGTGGCATATAAGCGAACAAACCATGTAGAGAGGCTAGTGAACACACATAGTGGCGAACTTCGGGAGAAGAGCGTGACTCTTGTAGGTGTACTCTATACTACGAAGACAGCGTGTTCCAGATGTCTTTGAATAAACAAGTGTCCTGACTTTGGACCTACTGGGAACTGACATGTTGGGAGCGACTTTATAGGATCACAAAGCATTTTATGAGTCCAAAGATCTCGTTGGCCGTGGTATTTCATAAGACCATCCAGGATTTCATTGAGGAAACACGAAAGTATTGATAAACTAATAAGCTAAACGAAAAGACAAATCAAGTAGACCATGCTGTCGACGGCTGGCAAACGGATAAGAAATGATATTGGACAGAGCGAGCGTAAGCAATTATGGAATCAACATGACAGGCATGGCTCTGACACTGGTGGGATTTGGAAATTAACATTTTCGGTCTTCCCGTTGCTTGTGTTTTGATGCTATATTCAAAGACTATATTTGGGTCGAACGCATATTCCAATGGCCAAAATTGTGTTCTGACACACTATTACAAACAGGATTACCATCCCCAGAGAGAGAGAGAGAGAGAGAGAGAGAGAGAGAGAGAGAGGAGAGAGAGAGAGAGAGAGGAGAGAGAGAGAGAGAGAGAGAGAGAGAATGTGTGTGTGTGTGTGTGTGTGTGTGTGTGTGTGTGTGTGTGTGTGTGTGTGTGGTGCGCGTCCGTTGAGGTGAGGGAAAGGGGGATTTCCTGCTGCTCATATACTTAACACGGTGGGTTGACATGAGCAGTTAGCATGGCCATTTAAAGTTTGGGAAACGGCAACATCTCACTGTCCACCCTGTGCCCCACCCTGATCCCAACTACTGTGTACTTGAGTTGCTGATGTTGATCCTCACCGATCATCGCCGGTGCTCCTAGCACCTCCATCTCGCAGAAGTTGAGCGGTTCTGTGACAGAGTTCTGCACCAAAGTGACGTAGCGCCCCGCGACTGGCTGAGAGCAACTGAGGGTGACTGTGGCGCCTTGGGGAACCGGGTCTGTACGATGCACGCACACAAGACTGGAATCCTGGCGGCTGCTGGAAGGACTGAGTATGTCACGGTCAACGATGACGTCGAAGTTGGCTAAACGGTAACCTGCAAATGAACGGAAGTAAAGGCACTGTTAATGTGGGGTGGGACCAAAATCAGCAAGTCCACATCTTCAGGTTCAGCACACGCTGTTGCCAGCTCCTCTTTCATCTGCACAGAATCAAAATCCCTTACACTGATGAATTTCCGTATGCTGCAAACTCACAGACCTTGACCCATACATTGCACTTCCATGTTACCGTCCATTCCCTGAGGTAAAAAAACAACAACAACAACAACCAGAAAATGTCTCAAGCATGTGTCTTCGCTGTCAAAGTACAGCACTGCATTTTGCGTTGAATAACACACACACACACACACACACACACACACGCACACACACACACACACACACCACACACACACACACACACATATAAACACACACACACACACACACACACACACACAGACACACACACACACACACACATAAACACACACACACACACACACACACACACACACACACACACACACACACACACACACACACACACAGGGAGAGAGAGAGAGAGAGAGAGAGAGAGAGAGAGAACGCGGATGATTTATTCAGATTGAGGCCATAGCCCATACTGAAGGGGTGACACAAACAATACAACACACAAGAAGGGTTCACAGTACAGAAAAGGGAAAAAAAACCCATTACACATATATACACTATGCAAACTATTATGAATATACTGTTCGTATTCGCTTCTGAGTTTCACATATGTACATAGCAATATTGCAGAGGACATTTTCATTTCTCGTTGCTAACAATAAATTGACTCTGAAACTGTAGGGGATCACAATAATACTTAGCCTTAATAAATTTAACTCTAAGGTCACTGAGTGCAGGACAGCAAAGTAAAAATGTATTTCATCTTCCTTTGCCTGATTACACTAGCGACACATCAATTCGTTATCTTTCATAACACTGTACCTAAATCGATGGCAAGCATGTCAGAGACACCAAATCTAAACGTACTCAATGCACTCTTAATACATCTATTCATATTCATTTCAATGTATGGTTCGATCACATGTGTTGTTTTAAAGAGTCTGTATTATGCACATCTGTCACTGCTATAGATATGGTCATGCCAGTCTTGCCATCTGCAATCGATCATTCTTTGTTTAAAACATTAAAAAAAAATCCCGATATACTTTCAACGCCCTGATTGTCCCAAACATAAGCAAAGCCATAAGAATTTAAACACTGACGAGCATTGGTACCCCATGTCTTCTTGCCATTACCATCCAACTCTCGCGACGTCTTATAAGCTTTAAATGGTATCTTGGTTTCCTCCATTCTGGTTATTTTCAGCCAATACTTAATACGTTTAAAAACAGAATCAATATAAATTGGATACCTTCCAAGTTCACCATAAACTAAATCATTTGGCGTTCGATTGTCTACATTCAAAAATCGTTTTCATTGCATACAAATGAACATTCTCTATTTCAACATTTTTCTCGAGAGCCCAAATTTCAGCTCCATACTGTAAGATTGGCTGCACCTTAGAATCTAATAACTTCGAAAAAACAGAAAATGCGCTACTATTCAATTTATATAAAATACGAAGAATAACTGTGACTGCTCTCTTTGCCTTATTTGCTATATCTTGATACCCAAAAGTGAAATGTAATCTGGTGGTGAAATAAAATCCAAGATATTTGTATGCGTTGACTACACCAATGGATTCACCCCCGTAGGTCCATTTTTCATTACGTGCCAAATACCCACCTTTACGAAACACAATAATATTGGTCTTATTCATATTTACCTTTAACTCTAATTTAGTAGTAGCTGAATACAAGCTGTTCAATTGCCTTTGAAACCAACAACAGTTGTAGACAGTAAAATAATGTCGTCAACAAAAAGCAATACAAACAGTTCCATGAGATCAAAAGTAACACCATATCGTCCATTTTGAATAATCTCCAAAGCCAATCCATTTATGAACAGAGAACATAAAACTGGACTACAACATCCCTTGCTTAACCCCTCTTGTACACTTAACAAAAATCTGATAATTTTGCTCTCGCTCTGATTCTTGCTTTTACCTCTTTATACATGCTTTTTACACAACGATACAACTTACCTTTAATTCCATTTTTTAACAAATAGGCCATAATAAATTCCGCGAAATTGAATCGAAAGCTTTTTCAAAATCTACAAAAGCCAATACAGCATCTTGTTATTTGCAAATTGTTTCTGAACTGCAGCTAGTAGGCTAAACATATGATCAACGTAGAATAACCTTTTTTAAATCCTGCTTGATGTTCACCAGTTATATCATTCAGAGATATCCATTCATAAAGTCTATCATTAATAATTGAACTATAAAGTTGACCACACACATTGCACAAAAAAATGCCTCTATAATTATTTACATCGTTTACCTCCCCTTCCTTAAATAACGGTAATATTATGAATTCTTTCCAATCTTCAGGGAAAAAAATCCCTGTGTCAAATAGATGATTAAACGATTTAACTAGAAAATTTAAGACAGTCTCACCAGAATTCTTAAAAAATTCCCCAATGAGGACATCAGGCCCGACAGTTTTACCACTCCTTAATTTCTTGATAGCTGATGATATTTCCTCCTGGATATTGGTCTGTCGAAAATATATTCTTCATTACTCAATGCATTGTCGATCTCAATGGACTCCACATCGTCCTTATCCAAAAGATTTTTAAAGTGTAAGAACCAATCCTGCACGGAATGTTATTTGCTGGTCGGATTTTCTTTTTAGAAATCTTGTGTACAGTATTCCAGAATAACTGCTGAATTTTTGGCCGAAGACAAAAGATCATTCAAAAGGCAATCATTTATGTTCTGTTCTGTTTTCTTTCATTAAATTTTTTATTCCCTTCTCGCAACGCTGAACACTACTCTGACATTTCTATCCATTGTTTTTAGAGAACATTCTGAATAATCTACGAAGTTTACGTTTTGCTACTCTGCATTCTCGGTCAACCAATTCTGAATAACATTCTTGTTTGTTGGTATAATTTTCTTCATAATTATGCTTTGCTCTTTGACAGTTGTGTTGAACAAATTTAGTGCTTTGTTCGCGTCCACAGAAATAAGATTTTCAGCGACATTTAACTTTTTCATTGATGAATAAAATTGCGGAATTTTCCGGAAGGAGCTGGAGAGGACCCATTCTCCTGAAGGCGCTGGATAGGATCCATTCTCCTGAAGGCGCTGGAGAGGACCCATTCTCCGGAAGGAGCTGGAAAGGACCCATTCTCCGGAAGGAGCTGGAGAGGACCCATTCTCCTGAAGGAGCTGGATAGGACCCATTCTCCGGAAGGAGCTGGAGAGGACCCATTCTCCGAAGGAGCTGGAGAGACCCTTCTCTAGGACTATAGGACCATTCTCCTGAAGGAGCTGGATAGGACCCATTCTCCGGAAGGAGCTGGATAGGACCCATTCTCCTTTAGGAGCTGGTTAGGACCCATTTTCTGGAAGGAACCGGATAAGACCCATTCTCCAGAAGGAGCTGAATAGGACCCATTCTTCGGAAGGAGCTGGATATGACCAATTTTCCGGAAGGAGCCGGATAGGACCCATTCTCCAGAATGAGCTGAATATGGCCCATTCTTCAGAAGGAGCTGAAGATGGCCCATTCTCCAGAAGGAGCTGGGTAGGACCCATTCTCCGGAAGGAGCTGAATATGGCCCATTCTCCAGAAGGAGATGTATAAGACCCATTCTCCGGAAGGAGCTGGATAGCACCCATTCTCCGGAAGGAGCTGGATAGGACCCATTCTCTGGAAGGAGCTGGTTAGGACCCATTCTCCGGAAGGACCTGGTTACGACCCATTCTCCCGAAGCCAACGCCCAACACCACCCGTCAGGCTGTGACCTGCAACCGGCGGGGGATAAGGGAACGAGGAAGACCCAGAAGCAGCATAAGAGTCACGGAGGCAGAGCTCAACAGGTAGGGGGGCGGTTGGGCAGAGGCAGAACGCAAAGCCCAAAGCCGAGACCGCTGGAGATTTGTCATCAGTGGCCTATCCTTCCGATGGTATTAAGGGTGTAAGAGTCTCTCTCTCTCTCTCTCTCTCTCTCTCTCTCTCTCTCTCCTCTTCTCTCTCCACACACACACACACACACACACACACACACACACACACACACACTACGGTCTGCACTCACCGCAGCAGTCTCCTCGGTTGGTGATGACCACACGGTGGACCTGGTACAGGTCTTGAAGATCCACCCGCCACCAGCGGTCCGGGTTGGAGTCTACGTCAGCCGTATGGACACACTGAGCTATATGTGTACCCGTGTTACCGTCCACCGCCTTCTGAGGGTTGCCGTAGCCCCCGTGAGCCGTGCTCAACGTCGCTGGTTTGTTCAAGGCCACGTTGGTCAGTTGTACAGCTGGGAAAGACAGAATCATGATATTAGCGGCCTGCAAAGAAATGCAGGCTGTTTCCAAACCCTTTCCTCCCACCAGGGAAAACGTGTCTCAGCCAGGTGGACGGCTGGTACACTGTCGTCATGATGGCGGCCAGGAAAGAGCTGCACTGTCCACCATAATTTCTAGCCCGAACGAGACCTGTTTCTCCTTTAAAGAAAAGAAATGTTCGCTCTGAGAGAGAGAGAGAGAGAGAGAGAGAGAGAGAGAGAGAGAGAGAGAGAGAGAGAGAGAGAGATGATGATGATGATGATGATGATGATGATGATGACGATGATGATAATGCTGCTCTAGCAGCAGCAGCAGTTGCTGCTGCTGCTGCTGCTGATCTTTATTTCCAAGGGTAACAGATAAGCAAACGCATGCTTTTTTTTTTTTATCCGGCCCTTGCCCTGCTAGGTGACTAAAATGACTGGCGATTAAAACTAACAAAATGTTTAACGAACATAATTATATATCTTCAAAAATATATAAAAATATGGATAAGCAGTTCCTCCGTTAACACTGACGCATAGATGAATTTAAAGAAATAGAGAAAAACGATGGAAACAGCAAATAAGAATAAAACAAAATTGATTACAAAGGAGAAAAAGACTCCGCACACACTCAGACATAGAGAAAGCAATCCTCCAATCAGTTATCAAAGGAACGAGGAGAGAGAGAGAGAGAGAGGAGAGAGAGAGAGAGAGAGAGAGAGAGAGAGAGAGAAGGGGGGTTCTCACCTGGTAAACGCACAATATTTATCAGTTATAGACATTGGCTCGTCGAACTATTGATAAAGATGGTCCCGAGCATTTGTGAGTCATCTTGTGGGCAAAAAGGTAAACAGACAGCCAGCCAGACAAGCACACACACACACACACACACACACACACACACACACACACACACACACACACACACAAGAGAGAGAATGGGACACAGTGCAGTGGTGGCTTAGTGGTAAAGTCCTCTCCTTGAAAGAAGCACAAATGGACCTGTTCTGTGAAGATAAGGGCGGAGGGAGGGGAAGAGATAACGACTGTTTTTCCATTGCAAATAGAGTCATCATTTTCCAGTTTATGGTTCCAATAAAACACATGAAGACAGTCTAATATTTGATTCGAAGGGCACGCCACGATAACGATCATGACTTGCTTTCAAGATTTAATTAACCTTCGCCTCCGCTGAGGTACAGAGTACTTCGAAGAAAAACAAAAATTAACTAAAATTCAAGGTAACATTAGCATCATTCACGCACAATAATTCATTGACCGTGTGAAAATGCTTTTTAAACAACGTTGTAGCATTGATAGATTTACTTGATTTCAATACTGACTTCTTGTTTGCAGAAAATACATTACAAAATGAGAATACAGCCGTTGGATACAAATATTTATGACGGTTTGCGGATATCGTCAGAACCATTGACAAGGCCCTAGAGGACTGCCCGACAGAGAACGCTTCGACATGGTGGAACCACATCCGCGCTGCTACCTACCAATCCTCCTTGGACACCTTTGGGAAGAGAGTGAAGAAGAATGAAGACTGGCTCGAAGCAGGAACCGTGAAAACGGAGCCTGCCATTGTTGCTAAGCCAGCCGCACTCCTCCATCACAAGAGAGTACCTCTCTGCAAAGACATTAAATGCACTCCGAGAAGCTAGCAACAATACCCAGCGGACCGCCTCCACGTCATGTCCGAGGGCATGAAGAAAGCGCTCGGCCCCAGCTCCATCAAGATTGGTCCTCTAAAATATACCTCGGGGGATGTCATCACCAACTGCAGCAAACTGATGGTGAGCTGGGCGGAGCACTACCAGGACCTGTACTCCAGGGAGAACTCAGTCACCCACACAGCCATCGAGAACACCACACCCCTGCCCGCCAAGGAGAAGCTCGACGCCCCACCCACCATTCAGGAACTCAGCAAGACCATCGACTCGCTCACCTGTGGTAAAGCTCCAGGTAGCAACGACATTCTGCCAGAAGTCACCAAAGTCGGCAAGGAGAGTTCTTTCCTCAGTCACTTCTATGAGCTTCTGCTACAGTGTTGGGGGGAAGAAACCGTACCCCACGATATGCGCGATGGACACATCATCACGCAATACAAGAACAAAAGGGACCGCAGCGATTGCAACAACTATCACTGAATATCCCTCCTCACCATTATTGGCAAAAGCGTTTGCCCGCGTTGTCCTCAACAGGCAGCAGCTACTCGCCGAACGAGTGTACCCAGAGGCACAGTGCGGCTTCAGAGCTGCCAGGTCGACGATTGACATGATATTCTCCTTGAGGCAGCTAAAAGAGAAGTGCTACGAGCAGAGATGGCCCTTGTTCATCGCCTTCATCGAACTGACCAAGGCGTTCGACTTGGTCAGTAGGTCAGGTCTCTTTATCCTACTACATCGGATTGGAGTTCCCCAAGCTCCTGAAGATAATCACGTGCTTCCATGACAACATGAATGGCACTGTCCAGTATGACGATTTATTTTCGGACCTCTTCCCAATCAAGAGTGGTGTCAAACAAGAGTGCGTGCTCTCTCCAACACTCTTCGGCGTCTTCTTTTCCCTACTGCTGCGCTACACCTTCCAAAAGTCTGAAGACGGCATCTTCCTCCTCAGTAGGAGCGATGGAAATCTCTTCAACCTGGCACGCCGCCGAGCAAAGACCAAGTTGCGGAAAATCCTCATCAGGGATATGCTCTTTACAGATGACGCCGCCCTCACTGCCCACACCGAGGGAGCGCTACAGCAGCTCGTCACCTGCTTTGCCGATGCCTGCACCGACTTTGGCCTCACAATCAGTCTAAAGAAGAAAAACATCATGGGCCAAGACGTCAGCAGCACTCCCTGCATCTCTATCGGCGATCACACCCTTGAAGTTGTCAACGACTTCACTTACCTGGGCCCCACCATCTCCAGCAACCTCTCTTTGGATGCCGAGCTGAACGTTTGGATCGGGAAGGCGGCAACACGATGGCCCGTTTAGCAAAGAGAGTCTGGGACAACACCAAGATGAAAGTGTACCAAGCCTGCATGCTGAGCACACTTCTATACGGAAGCAAAGCATGGACCCTGTGCTCTCAACAAGAACGCAGACTGAACGCCTTCCACCTGCGCTGCCTCCGAAGACTCCTTGGTAGGACTACATCACTAACAAGGACGTCCTGGCCCAAGTACGGATGCCTGGCATGTTCGCCATGTTGACACAGAAATGTCTGTGCTGGCTTGGCCATGCCAGCCGCATGGACAACGGTCGCATCCCAAAGAACATGCTGTGCGGTGAGCTGGCTACAGGCGCCAGACCCACAGCACGGCCCGCCCTACGCTACAAGGATGTATGCAAGCGTGACCTGATGGCAGGCAGCCTCGACCAGCAGACCTGGAGACAGCAGCTTCAGACCGGATCAGCTTGCAGTCCACCATCAAGGCCGGTATCAAAGCAAGCAGACCAGAGGACAGAGGCCCAGTGGGACGAACGGAGGCACCGCAGAAGGCAAGGAATTGCGTCGGCACCCACAGACACTCATGACCAAGACTTCACCTGCAGCAACTGCAACAGAGTCTGCCGCTCGAGGATCCGGCACTTAGAGCCACAGCAGGCGCTGCAACTCCACAACTGACTGTTTCATGGTGCAACCCCATTGTCTTTTGAGACAGACGCATGCCAACTATTACTACGTCTCTTTGTTTTCTCTTTGCTTTTGACCACCATTTTATTTCCGGTTATCCAAGCTCCTGTCTGTTGGTCTGTGTGTCGCCTGTTATTTCTCTGATCTTGAGGTTTTCCTTTACCACGTCCACTGCCTCTCGAACCTTCCATTTTCTGCCAGTCGATAACTTGGGCCGGGCTGATCTCATGGCTTTGTTTTTAGAGTCGCCAAGCATGGTTAGTAACCTTGCTGTAGCCACTTTACATTCCTCGAGAATGGATTTTAGAGGAAGCTTCAGCTTTGCTAAGCGGCAGTGGAGTGCAACGTCAATGAGGCCAGGTGGGACACCCAGCTATTTCTTTGTTTATTTGTTCATTTTGGCCTCCAATGATCCCACAGTGGTGTTGATATAGTATATCAGTAGGGGCCACGGAAGCTTCGGGATCATCATGAACTGCAAACGCCAGAGCTTGCATTTGCCAGGGATCGGGAGTGTACACTCGTCTCTTATCTGCAGGCTTTCTTCTGCCCTTTACTTGGTTTCCTCTCCCCTCTTTGTGTCTTTCAAGGAGTCATCATATATATATATATATATATAAACAATACCCAATGGTATAAACAAGAGACTATCCAACCTGTCATGTAATGAAAACGCATTCAATGATGCAGCAACAGAATATCAAGAAGCATTACAAAAAAGTGGTTACAATTACAAACTACAATACAGTCAGACAACAGCACGAACAGAAATAAGAAAAATAGGAAAAGAAAGATCATATGGTACAACCCACCATACGATGGACAAGTAAAAACAAATGTAGGAAGAGAATTCTTTAAAATCTTGGCAACATCATTCCCAAAAGAACACAAACTGTCCAAAATATTCAACAAAAACACCATTAAACTATCATACTCATGTATGCCCAACCTCAAAAACATGATTGACTCATCTAACAAAATGAAAAGCAACATAAAAGAGAAGGGTGCCGAAAGGACATCTTGCAACTGCACTAAAAAAAACAGTGCCCCCTAAGCAATAAATGTCTTCACAGCAACATTGTATACCAAGCTACGGTAACATCAGAAAATGAAAAAGAAACATATATAGGGATTACTGAAAACACTTTCAAAACCAGATACGCAAACCACAAAGTCATTCAAAAATGAAAAATACAAAAACCAAACAGAGCTGAGTAAATACATTTGGAGACTCAAAGATAAAAAAATAGACTACAACATATCATGGAAAATCATAAAAAGAGCAACACCATACAACAATATCTCAAAAAGATGCAATCTATGCTCCACAGAAAAATGGTTAATATTATGCAAACCACACTTAGCAACTCTGAACACAAAAGTAGAAATTGTAAACAATTGCAGGCACAAGTGGAAATCTTTGCTAGCACATTCCATCTGAACAGGCCCCAATGGGAACCACAGGCCGCACGTGCGGCAGGTGAGATCTGCCTGCACACACAGAGTTGAGGTCGGGTCCCGCACGCCATAAAAGATCGTTGGCGTGCCCCAAAAGACATCCTGAGGATAGCAACGCTAGAAACAAGCTTGTAGATTTTAATACTTCATTTTTAAAAATATTTTTTAACAAATATATATATATATATATATTCAATTATAAACAAAGCTTGCTCTTATGTCTTAGATTGAAGAAATAGGGGGAGATAAGCATTCATATCTGCAGTGGTAGATCATTCTGCCAACTAACAGTATGTGCTTGAGTGGGTGAATGGGGGAAAAATAAAATAAATGCTTCTCAAAATGAGCCTTTAGCAAGCTTATAGTCTCCAAGTGGGAGACGATCTCCAATAGGGAAAAAACCCACTAACTTATAACTTCTGGTCAGATACCGATATTTTGAAACCTGATTGTTTTCCCAGTGACCGCGGAAAGTGGTAATTGACTCCTCTGCCTTTTCGGTTTTAAGAAGAATGCTATCCCAGAAAAGGCTGGAGTGCAATACCGTAGTATGTTTGTTGAGTTTTCAAAAAACCAACCAAAGGTGCCACCTAAGAAGCAAAAGAAAATCATGAAAGAGCAAAACAAGCTACATTTTCTTGCGAAAAGTAGAAAATATAAAAAGATAACCTCTCAAGACACAAGTGCTGAGGGCCAGTTCTTGGAATGAATCCGCAAGGGAATAAATTACAATAAACTAATAAATTCCAAGGATAAGTACCGAGCACCATTCCAGCAACTTACAGAGCAGCTAGGTGTTGCAATGACTGCAAGAAATATTCAATTATAAACAAAGCTTGCTCTTATGTCTTAGATTGAAGAAATAGGGGGAGATAAGCATTCATATCTGCAGTGGTAGATCATTCTGCCAACTAACAGTATGTGCTTGAGTGGGTGAATGGGGAAAAATAAAATAAATGCTTCTCAAAATGAGCCTTTAGCAAGCTTATAGTTGCTGGAATGGTGCTGGAATGGTGCTCGGTACTTATCCTTGGAATTTATTAGTTTATATATATATATATATATATATATATATATATATATATATATATATATACCCATTTCTGGAAATAAAGTTAATTTTCCTTCTTTTTATCAACACAAAATCCATTTAACGTCAACAGATTGAACAAATAACAAAACTCTAATAATGATTGTCCAAACCTGTTGATCAATTGATCTTTTAAACAATAACTTTTATGAAATTCAAAATCACCACAATGATCATAATCATTATCATCATCGTCATCATCATCCCTGCTCCACACCGGGTGAAATGCCTGATAAATAACCATGTTTTCCTTCTCTGATTGTTTCCATCCCGTTCTGGATTTAGGTCTCTGCATATCAGGAGGCAGACATCATCATTACGTACTGCTTCTGACAGAGCTTCTTCAAGAACGACCACTCCGTCCTTTACCTGCGTATGGCTGTATGCTGGACCTCCTTCTGGCACCACATAGCAACCCACATAAATAACATCTTTTCCAATGTTGAACAGTCTACTCTCCATCTTTAGTGTTATAACAATACTGCAGTCGGCCTTAATTTGTTTTACAAATGGTAGGGGGCCGGAATAGCTCAGTTGGTAGAGCGCCGGACTCGTGATCCTGAGGTTGCGGGTTCGAATTTCGGTACAGGGGGATTTTTCCCTCGGAGTTAACATTGGTTCTGACTCCATTCCCATACAGTCCTTCGAATGAGACTATAAACCGAGGTTCCGTGTGTGAACGCACGCACAACATCTTGCACACACGTAAAATCCCATCACCAACTTTCGGAAGAGAAGGCCAGTTTGGCCGTTGGTATGGATGACACGTTACACATAGCACGCACCTTCCCCGAAGATGGAGTATGGCTGCCTTAACGGCAGGATAAAAAACGGTTATACACACAAAACTCCACTGCCTGTCTATACAGGCAGTGTCCGCAGGAGTATCAGCCTGCGTACGCAGAAAAAAGAAGAAAGAAAAACAAATGGTTCCAAATGTGTCTTAACCATCGCTAACACCCCTCCTGAATTTCTCCCATGTACTGTAAAAAAAATTTAGCTAGGGCAGCAAACTTTGAAAACTACGGAAAAATGGTTTTATAATAAAAGCTCACATCGACAAAGGTTTCTGTAAGACAGACAACATCAACCGAATTAATACATTTCACAAAAGAGCATTTTATGTACGTTGTTCAATAATTTTTTTTCAACATTGTAATTAAAAAAAAGTCAATTCCAAATCTTGATGGTTCGCCTCATGCTCCTTTATATGTAAGCGTAAGCTGTGCTGGCACTAGGACTGTCTCTACGGTACCGCCGCTGTGAGGGGAAGACCTGACACAAGATGCTGAGCGCTAAGATACCCGTGCATTCCCCTCTGTTGTGTTGTCACTGGCCGCGCGTTGCCATCGGCGCCGCTGTGCGAGGAGTAATTTTTAGCAGTGGGCGAAGAAGCCGCGCAGCTGATAGGCTGCTGTTCCTGTGCTCGGCCATCTCGCTGACTGACGTCATAAAGGTCAAGCAAAGAATTCTGTCTGTCATTGGCCGATGGTCTGCCGCCTGTGTTTACATTCTGCATGTGCAAATTGTTTATTTCAGACACCGCAGTCCTTTGATAGTAATCTGAAGCCACGTCATCTGCAAGAGATCTGGCTGTCGCATCAGCATAAATACTAAGATCCGGTCGTTTTGCCCCAACAATAAATTTCCCTCGCACGAAATATGCTGATCCCCCCCCCCCCCCCCCCCCCCCTTTTTTTTTTTTCGCTCTTGCCACAATTTGTCTTCTCCTCATGTCGGTTACTACTCTAACAAGCTTGTCCAGTTCAGAACGGAGCTGACGATATCTGATAATATACATTTTGTCCCTCCAGTGTGTAAATTCAGCTATCATTGGTTGTGCCTGTCTTTCACGTGGCTTGCCTACTCTGTGTGCTCTGGTAATGTGTTCTTGTGGTGTCCATGTCCTGTTCCTGTCCACAGAGTTGAGTGTGTCACACACGATTCTGGCACATGTCATAGTCCTTCCTGGGGTTTGGTTGTGGGAGGCCACAAATTTCTAAATTGTCTCTTCGAGAGAATCCTTCCAGTCTGTCGATTTTTTCTGTCATCTTTCTACTTCTCCCTTCAAATCACAGTTTTTTTTTCAAAGTGTTTGTCTCCTCCTACTGTCCTGTCGTCTCTGAAAATAAATCGTCCTTGTCTCTTGCCAGTGATGATACACTGTCTGAAAGTCGTTTGCTGGTCAGTCTCGAGTCTGTCACACCCATCAATTTATATCTTCATATTTTTTCACTGACTGTGTTTAACTGCGATTTTATATCAACAAGATCATTGGACTTGTTGTGTTAATGATGTCGTTCATGTTGCTAAGTGATTTCATCTTTTCAGTCTGAAATAGCGCAGAGAGTTTTGCTGAGTTTTTTGAGCAGGGAGACAACTCGCGGTGGCTCCCATTTCTGTTGTCGTGTCGAGTAGCGTTGGTTGTCAGTGGTGTCAGT